>WAAF01021109.1:491030-783839 GCA_013400475.1 Tricholaema leucomelas
CCCAGCGCGACGGCGCGGAGCGGGAGCCGGCCCGGCCGCGCTCTCACCTTCCGGCTTGTTTTCGGCAGCCATTTCCCCTCCGCGCGCCACATCCTCCTCCGCCTCCTCGCGACCGGGACCCAGGCGCGCGCCGCCTCCTCCCGCTGCCGCCGCCGCCGCCGCCGGGCCGGCCACCCCGCGCGCACGGCGCACACCCCGCGCCGCCCATTGGGGGAGCCGCCACACTGACACCCGTGGCAGCCAATCGCGGCGGGCGAAGGGAGAGCGCACGGAGGGGATGGGCGCGATGGACAGAGCGTCTCGCCAATAGGAGTGCGGCAACGCTTCAGTGACACGTGCCGCAGCCACTCAGCGGCGGCGCCGGGAAGACGAGGAGGGCGGGACACCGCCCTTCACTGACGGCCGCAGCAGCCACTATGGAAGTGGCGCCGCGCAACTGACAGCAGCCAGGTCCAATCGCGCCGCGGAGGAAGCCGGACGCGCCGACTGACGCACGGAGCCGCCGGCGCCGGCAGCCAACGAGGAGCTCCGCCCGCCAGAATGACTGCAAGCGGGGCCAATAGCGCAAGAGAGCCGGTCGGCCGCCAGCGCCACCGCCCCCGGTCCTGTCCATTGGCTGCAGGCGGCCCCGACGGGCGCACGCCCCCTCCGCGCCCTGTAACCCTAAACAAAGCCGCCGATTGGCGCGGCGGGCGGCCCGGCAGCCAATCCCCGCGCCCGCCCCGCCCGCCCGGCGGGGCAGCCCCGCCGCCCGGTCCGGTCCTATACGCTCGGTCACCGGGGCGAGCGACGGGACCAGGCCTTCTCACGGCGGGGCGGGCAGGGAAGCGGCACCAGCAACGCCGAGTCGCACTGCCACAGCCGCGCTGGAGCCGCGGTACCGTTTCCCAGCAGCAAGGGCTAAGCCGGCTCGGCCCGGCAGGAGGTCTCCCGCGGTGCCAGTTCGGGTTTACCATCGGCCGTTAATAGAACAATAAAGTCCCGCTGTTACCAGGTTCCCCCGCAGCCCGCCGGGCCTGCGGCCACACTGGTCGCTCCAGCCGAGCAGGGGAGCAACCAACCGGACCCGCCGGGCCCCGCATATCATCTCTGCAGTCGCCCACGTCCCCTTTGATCCCTAGTAGGCTCAGGAGTGGTTCTCGTCAGCGGTTTCCCAAGTCCCCGTACCTGAACTGGAACTTGGGAGCTGCAAGTTCCTTAGCTAACAGCACCTCAGGCTGTTCCTTTCCAAAGCCACCTTTAAAAGGGTGTCTGCACCTGCAGCAGTTTGACCCTTTTGGTTCACATTAGCTCTGACACTGCACATCCCACGCGTGTGCAGCGGAGGGTGCAGGATGGCTCAAGAGCTACGGGAGGGAGTGCACACAAACCAGTGGCCAGCACAATGTTGGGGGGTGTAAAAGCCACTCTTGGAGTCGTACGTGGCAGCGAGGTGAAGGTTTGTAGTCTGCAAAGACAACCACCAACGGGACGCACCGAGCCTGGAGGAGTCCTGCAGACACGAGAACAGTTTGTGAGGTGCCCTGGCGCCCTGCATGATGAATAAGCTGATGGGTCACTGCCCTACAGACAGAGCCTTTGGATACGGGAGAGAAGCCTGGGCTGTACACAGTCTCCCAAGAAGCCAAGGGAATTGTTCTGTCCTGTTCACAGGATCACAGGAGGTAAGGGGTTGGAAGAGACCTAAGGAGATTGAGTCCAACCCCCCTGCCAGCACAAACAAGTGCCATGGAACTGCAACCTACTCGGCATGGCCAAGGCTCCTTCCCATCTCCATCAAGGCTTGAAAATGGGCACTTCTGCCTCCCCCAGCAGAGCTCTGTGTAACTGGACCACATCTAATGCCTGCACAATGCAAACAAGGACTGGAACGGTTGTTTCCTTTGATGTGCGTGACTAAAGAGGCAAAAGGGATATTCCCCCTTAGATCCTCAGGAGAGTGGAACTCTTTAAGCAGACCTGGTGGCACTCTGGTTTTACTAAGGAGCAAAGCCTTTCCCAAGCCAAGACCAAAGAGGGGTAAGATGCGATGAGTCTCTTCTAAGGCAGAAGAAAGGAAAATTCCTTTTTCCTGTTTTCAGTGCCTGCTAATCTCATGGACCATGAAAGGCACATTGATGAAGAGGCTCTAGGAAGACAGCCTTGCTCCTGACGGTCATAAAGCTAATCTGGTATCCTCTGTCCTATAAATACACACAAATATTAATGCAGCTACAGGATCAGCCACGATAATTGTTTCCTTCAGCTGCACAAGAGATGCTGGACACTTTTCTAGTTGCCATGCTGACAAGGAGCTACCACTTTCTTGGGGATCTCCAGGGAATGTGTCTCTCCTTGGACATTTGTCCAAGAGGAGGTGGCCATTCAGCTAGTGCTCCTCACAGCCTGCCTTAAGGAGAAAGCAGAGCACAGATTAAAGCGGGCACAGCTCTGCAGTCAGAGCTAGAGGCCCATTTCCTGACATCTCAGTCAGACATGGAGGGCTGGCCCACGCTGACCCCATCTCTGCTCCAACGGGGTGGCAGGGGCCAGTGCCTCTCCTCTACAGACAGAGCTACTTTGTGATCTCTTCTGCAGCAGGAGACCAACACCTGGGCTAGCCAAAGTCCTCTGAGCCTGTCTACTGCTCCTTGAAACCTGCTCACCTCTGGCCTGATGGTTGCCTGCCCAAAATGTGCATGAGGCTGGCATTCAGCCAGGGCTCAAGCCTATCTTTGGACATCCAGGCAAGACTAGGTAAAGAGATGAGAGAAATGGTGGAGCTAAGATACCTACTGCAAATTACAGCCTCACACTGCCAACCCCCACACACCCACCCCAGAGCACTGCCCAGGCTGGGCTGTGCAGACCCTTGTGCTTGTGGCCAAGTCACAGGCAGGCACCCAGACAGCAACTGTGCCCACACAGGCCTGCTGCTCCTGTCAGGGAGATGAGCACGTTTATTTTGGGCCCAGCCCTCGCTGCATTATTCACTTGCACACTCTGGAGAACAAATAACCATAAGGTACTCCACATGGGGTTAGACCTTGAGATCACCCAGAGACGTAATTAAATGCAGAGTCAGCTACATGTCTGCACAAGTGTCCATCTCTTTCTCCTCTCCAAAGCTCGAGTAGTTCCTTCTGTGCTTCTCTGGCTCATTACTGAGGTCCATGTGGTCTGACTGACAAGGTTGTTCAGGACACCAGCTGCCTTCTCCCAGCCCTTCCCCTCTCAGGAAGGAGGAACTTCATGAAACTGGTTGCCAATAGCTCTCCTTCCAGAACTAAATCAACCTGCCTTGGCTCTGCAGCAGTGAGGAACCTGCTCTAGGAATGGCTTCAGGAGCACTGTCTGGCTCTCTAGGTCTTTCCTGGAGACAATGAGAATTGGTGTGGGTGAGGATGCAAAAGGCATTCTGAGAGGTGACTGAAGCAGTGCACAAACTCCACTCCACACAGCTGATGAACTCCTCCTCTGCCTCAACAGAAGCTTTTCTACCAGCAGCAAAATCCCACCTAGCAAAGTGACTCTTCCACACCTGGCACGGTGCAGCCTCTGGGTTACTGGAGTAGTGTGAGCTGTGTAACGTTACAGCTGCCATCTGAACAGGGATTTTTCATCAAGCATGCCAGCAAAGCCCCAAATATTTCCACTTAATTCCTTGTGCAATAAAATGATAAGAGAACAGCCATCTGAACTGAAGTGCTGCTGGTATCTTTCAAGTTCCCAGCTCCCCACGGTTTAAAATCCAAGGTTTAATCACCGTTACAGCAGGGAGGTACCGAACCGCAGAACTCCGTCTGTGGAACTGCCTCCATCTCACCTTTCTGGGGGCACAAACACAGAGCCACCTCCAGCTGACAAGCCAGAAGGGGGTAAATGTGCACAGAGTTTTTGCAGTCTGGATCATGAATATTTTTTACCAGCAGACTGATAAAAGCTGCTGCTGCCCTGGCATGTGCTGCCTGGTTTGTTGTTAAGAGGGAGATGAAACACCAAGACCTTTTCAAAGTCTCCATTGTTACTGCCTGGCAGATGTGGGCCTGGCTTGGTTAATTGGGTTAATGTGCTGCTTTGGCATGCTCAGTTACACACAGAAGTGAAACTGTGAAGAACACTTTCAAATACTCAGCAAATTGTACATCCACTGAGTACACCAAAAAGCAAAACAACCCAGCCAGCTCTGTAAGATGCAATGAGTGCTGGAGCCCCCTTTGAGCCCCCTTTCTTTGGCACGGTGTGCAGAGTGCCTCTATGATTTCAAAGCAAGGAATGCCAGGTGTTTCTACAAAAGTACCCTTAAAACTGTGGGTAGAGATGCTTTAAAAAACCCTCAGTGACAGAAATGAAATGGTTTTGCCCTTTCTCTCCACGTGTACAATCAAAAGCTGTTTCTGCTAGGAACAATGCCAGAACTTGACCAAGCCAACGTGCATGAGCAAATCCCCTGGTACCTCACCACACTGCCCTTCGCTTTGTGCAGTCCAACTGCCAGTCCCCAGCTTCAGCAAACCCAGGGAAATATCCCAAAACATGCCTTTCTTCAGAAAGGGTCTCCAGAGACTCTGCTCAAGGCTCTGCTGCCAAAGTAACTTGCCCCAAACGATGTATGGAAGCTGAGGAAGAACATCCATCCCCTGGAACTGCAGCCAGAAAGGATGATGGTTACACCAGCAGGCCATGTGTGGCCACCTTCCACATCCCAGAGCCTGGACAGACACTCTTCTCCCTGTTCTTCTGCAACTCTGAGCCCATTTCCTTCCCTCAAACCACAAACACTACTTTCAAATAATCTCTAATAAAGCTCTTTTGGCCTCAGGGAATTTACACCAGGCTAACCAAGAGCGTAACTCCAGAGCAGGAGCCATTTCAGTGCACCCTGGAGGAAAGATGGAGTTGCTGTGCAGAGCCTCACAAAGTGCCTGTGGCTGCTGAAACTGGCAGCCTGTTCACTGGGCACAGCATTCACCTGCTTAAGCAAGAGCAAAGATGGAGCCACTTTGTTCCTCTGCCCTGCAGAAGGAAGGGCTGCCTAGGGTGTGCAAGGCTGGAGCCTCACTGGTTCTGGGACAAGGTCAGACAGCTAGGGGACTGCCTGACACAGTGCCTACCTCCAGCATCATGCTGCAGCCAGCAGGACTCAGGAGGACACTGAGCACACCAGGTACAAGCCTCCTTCCCCAGCAGAACGGGCCAGGCGCTGCCTTCCCTTTGGTTCATGTCCCGAGCACCCTGGCAGCACTGAGAGTAACAGACCTGCTGCTCTAATGCACACCCAAAAGCCAGCTAGGAAAAACCAAATGAAATATGAGGGAAATTAAAGCTTCCAGCTAAGGGGATTTACCAGTAAGTCACCAGAACATTCAGATAATTTATTTTTTCAATTCTGCAGCAACTTTCTCCAATTTGGATTAGCTGTTAGAAATTATGTCTCAAAAATTAAAGGAAATGTCTATTGACCATTATATCAAATTCTAATTTTAGCCAGGGAAAAAAAAAAAAAGACTAATGAGGCTGTGATTTACTCTGGTAGTCAACTCACATTAACAAATTTCCCCCGTTTATGTAATTCTGGCAAAGTCAAACAATATAAACACTGCTCATAAATGCTGGGTTAGATTTAGTAAAGACAATTTCCTGCAGGATATTCAGGACGTTTCTCTTTGCTCTCTGTTCTCATAAGACAATCAAGTCTTATGACTTGATTTAGATGACTTGATGACTTAGTTTAAGGAGGTGACATGATTGTCACTCACAGCAGCCCCCAGTTATCAATTAGTACAGTCCTTAGGAAGGGACATGGAAGGGTTTCAAATTTCTATGGGGCTTTGAGCTGCCATTGCCTTACACAGCCCTGAGAGTGCTTTCCCCCACATCCCACCCTTCTCCCCCTCCACCAGGCAAATCCCCACTTATTACTTACTCTAAGCAAGAACATCATCCCAGTGCCACAAACACCCAGCAAGGCCAAGCTGTGGGCATAGCACTGGCATGCAGCTGGCTCTGCTCAGGGCAGTGGCTGAGCAGCTCCCAACTGCTGGCAGAGGTGATGGCACCCCAGGAAAAGGCTCTTGGGACAGGCTGCTCTCAGCTCTCCAGTGGCAGCTGAACCGTGGTATACACCCGCCAATAGGGTGGTGGGTGTAAGACCCCCTGAAGGTGAGCTCCCAAATGGCTGTTCCTACTTTTCAACAAGTATCTCTTCCAGGACACTAAGCATCTCCTCTGGACAGGGCTGCTGTCTCCACTGAGTGCATGTGGAACAGTCACCAAGGTGGGAAAATGTCAGCCTCAAACAGAAGGATGTGTAACAGAAAACACCACCAAGGAACACAAGAACTGAAGGAGGAGACACAATGATGGCAATGGAGGTAGGAGGTGTTCAGTCCAGAGACTCAGGAGCTGGAAGCTAAAGTCAATCTGCTCCCAAGGAGCTTCTGTTGACAGCCCCAGGCAGGCTCTGCCCTGTGCCCCAAGACCAGTCGCAGTGTTACCTAATCAGGCCCTCACCCACACACTCCTGTGGCTGATTCTCTGCCCAACGAGGAAGCAGCACTAAGGAAGAGCAGAGCACTTCCAGTTTCAATTGCAAGCCATTATTGTTAAAATCATTAACTCAAATCTGTATAGGACTCCATCACCACTGGGTTCTGCCATGCTGGAAATTCCCAATGAGAAGGCACTTCCCTGACTTTTCATCACTATTCATGAGCAGATAAACCAAATGGCAGCCTAACTCCAGGATCACGAGTTAGAATCAGTCCTGATTTGTTCACAGTGCTCCCAGGGCAGTGCAGCAAATCCAGTTCTCTCTGGGGTGCCAGGCCAGTGCTGTACGACACTAAACCTTCCTCCTGTGCCATCAAGTCCTTGTGAACACAAATGACTGCTTTAATCTTTTCTCATCAGTTTCAGCTACAGCGCAGAGTTTCATTTCTAGGTTTGCTTAAGCCTGGTTTAACCATTAAAGCAACTCTCCCCTGTCTGCCCACAGGAACTGTGTGCAGTGGGAAGCACAAACGGAGCAGGCAGAGCCTGCAGCAACAGCTCTCTTTTACCCAGCCAGTTCTTGACTCTCCCCTAAACTCCCTCTCCCAAAGCACTGGGACAGGTTTTTTCTTCATGTGGGGTATATCAACTCCTAACTTCTCAGCAGCAGAGTGAAAATGAAGACGTGAAGGTATGAAGAATGCAGAACCACCCCATTATTCACAACACAATTTGCTGCTGATCGTCAGCGGCCGAGCCAGGCATGTCAATTATTTATAGAGCCTGGAGCGTTAAATATGAAATATTTCAGCCTGGAACAGCATGAAGGTAAAGCCAGGAACGTGATCCTGTCAGGAATGCAGAATTGTGGCCAAGGACAGAATATCCCCACACAGATCACCCTTCTCTCTGAGCTATAAATTGCAGAGGGTCCTTATGAAGTGTGGCTCTCGCTGTTAAGTGACAGCCGTTCTCTTTTTGACAGCATCAGGCTGTGCTCAGCCTTTCTCTAAGGGGCTGCTTCTGCCAGGACACCAATGCACAGAACCTTCCAAAAGCCCAGGTTAGCATAACCTCATCTGAACACCTACCCAAAGTCCAGCACCTTCTGATCCACCTGGATGCATACAAGCAGCCTGTATAGCTTGCCTCATCACTTGCCATGAGTGCACCTTTGCCATCCTGGCAGTGCTGCAGACCTTGCCGTGCAACCCTGGGCAGCACTGCAGGCATAGCACCAACTCACCTCGAGTAACACAACACACAGCTTAAAATAACTGCCACAAACTCCTTGGAGTGGGAGGCACATGCAGAATTAGCAGACACTCCTAAATAAAACAACTATCATAGAATCTCTTCTGTGGAGCTGGTAAGAGCCCCATGAAGGCTTGAATTGGCTTCCACAGTAGCAGTGAGCTCTTACCATCTGCATCTCCCACTAAGCAGTAAAACCTGTACCCCAGTGCTGCACAGTGCCCATCTCTGCAACGCCTCTTTCTGATCAAGAAAATTAAGTAGCTTTATAGGAATATTGAAGTGCAAAGTTAATCCTTCTGCAGGTGACTGACCAAAAGCAAACAAGGTCTGGTTGCAGAAGCTGGGGTGGGATCACTGGAAGTGGCTGCGTCAATGCAGGGACTTCCAGCCATGCAGACTAAGCAGTTTCAGGTGTGCCACAGAAGACTCCTTTAACAAATGCCATGTTACTGGCTAGAACAACCCTTTGGAAGCAAACTGTTTTTCACCTCGTTTGGCCATTTGCTTCCTTTCTTGTGCCATTTAAGGTGGGAGAGGCAAAAGGCCTCTTGGAAGGCCATACCAGAAAGTTCAAGCATGTGGAACCCTGCAGGGCTGTCCTTCTCCCTTCCTCCCAAGGGGTACATGATCTGCCAGTTAGAGAGGTGCCAAAATGCTGAACTTCTTCCTGACAGCAATACCAAGCGTGTGCTTTACACCTCTCAGACTGAGATCCAAACCTCTCCCACCTCTCCCCTCTGAAAAATTTCCATCCAGTACCATTAGTCAGCTGATGGATACCCAGGGCACAGGTGAGGAGCAGCAGCTGCAGTGCCAGCCACTGCTGGGTGAGATGTTCCTGCTGAAAGGCACTGATGAGCACTCTGTGCCAGCTCAAGTACTTCAGATGTGGAGGGATTCTAACTGCACCTCCTCCAGCTGCCTGCCTGACACTGAGGATGAGATCTTCAAACACAGTGACTAAGAAATGTTGTCTGACAAAGCACTTACAGAAAGCAGTACGGCTGAACTCTCAGATCAAAGCACACAGGTGAGTGATTCCCCTTCCCTTCTCATGTGCTTGCAAGGCAAGGGATAGGCACAAGCAGTGGCAGTGCTTTGAAAAGCAAAAACGGCGTCTGAGGAGGAGAATTTGCATCCAGAGGCGAGGTGAAGCTGCACAGCCCCAGACTCTCTCAGGTGAGCATCCTCCTCCCCTTGCTCTGTCTCTCAGACTGTGTCACCCGAGTGACAACCAGCACCCCAAGCCCCACTGCTGCCAGTGAGCTGAAGCACTGGCAATGCCACAGCAGAGCAGGGCACAGACCCCTGTGCTGCCCTGCAGCTGAGAGCCTGAGTACAGAAGCAGCAGCACAGGACCTGGTCTGGAGGCAGCTGCCCATCCTCGGGCTCGGGCAAAACACCACGTGCTGCAGGAAAGGAACAGCGAGGAGCTGGCAAGGGCCAAGGCATGGCACCTGCAGGGTAGCTCTGCCGATGCCAAACCTGCTCCTATATGAGCTCTCCAGCCACTGCTGCCAGAGCTGGCAGCAGCAATGCTGAGCACAGAGTGGCCACTGGGCACCTCAAAGCAGCAGCAGCAGCACATGTGCCCGGGGCCACAAATAGCACAGCAATGGGACACAGGGCTCTGGGGCAAACCACATCAAACACCAAACCCATCTCCCTGTGCCTGCTCTGTCTGCTCATCTGCGGTGCTAAGCTCAGGGGTGCTGAGGCATGCACCCAGCCACACTGGCTGGGAGCCACAGTCCCCAGCAGCGAGCAGGAAGGTTGGGCTGCAAGCCCTGGCTCTGGGGAATAAGCACAGCCACGAGGACACAGCTTTGTGCCAGTTCTGACTGCACTCCAGTCCGAGCAGAGTGGAGGCTTCCCAGACCAAGGGTGAAGGATGCAGAAACTCAAGGAGCAGAACAGGTTTACCCCTGAGTTCAGAGCAGCCACAGTCTTAGCAGAGATGTGCAGGGGAAGCCTCAGCTATCAGATCCTCCCAAGTACAGACTGACATCAGCACAGATTTGCTAATCACTCTTCAAGGTGAATGCTCAGCTCCAGAGCCAATGAACTCCCAACAGCATCACCACGGCAGCTCTTGAGAGTCCCAGCCCCTTCCAAACCCACCCTGCAGTCATAAGCTATTGCCACAGCATTTCACACCCAGGGACATTTCCCCAGGGACCTGGGACAAGTCACTGCTTTGTCACCAAGAGTGCTGAATCTGGTGGCTCCTCCTCTGTGACTGTACAGGCTGAAAAGAACAAGGGTTTGGGGGCACCCTGCAGCATCCAGCACAGCTCTATCACAGCAACAGTGGTA
Source organism: Tricholaema leucomelas (assembly GCA_013400475.1). Classification (NCBI taxonomy): domain Eukaryota; kingdom Metazoa; phylum Chordata; class Aves; order Piciformes; family Lybiidae; genus Tricholaema lacrymosa; species Tricholaema leucomelas. The sequence continues at coordinate 501,075 of WAAF01021109.1, forward strand.
AAGAGAATTTTGCTCAATGGAGGCAAAATTAACCTGTGGAATCAAGCCCAAGCAATATTCTCACTGCCCTAGAAGTCACTGACTTCAGAAAACTGTTCTGCTGCAGGTGAGACGGAGGCTGATTTTGGAGAGAGAAGAGCTGGTAAGGAGCACAAGTTCCCTGCTTCCAGCTACCAAAGCTGTCCAGGGAAAATGGTATCTGCCAGTAACCTCTACATATTTCCCATCTCCAAAGTGTGACAGTCTGGCTTTCTGACAATCTACATCTTCTGGAAATTGGCACTAACACCAAAGTACAGCAAACCCTTCCCTGGTCGTTGTTCTGATGACAGCAGCTCCAGCAGAACAGAACTGTTATTTATGGGTGGGTATGAACCTCTCACACCCCAGGCCTGCTTCTTGTACTGTCCTGATCTGCCTGCCACAGAAACGCCCTTCTGCCCACAAAGCCTTGCTGCCAGGAATGACCAAGGCAGGGGACAAGAGGCAGCTTGTGACCACAAAACTGGACACTCCCAAGGAGGTTTGCCTTTGGTCCCTGAGGAATTAAGGTCAGTCTCCACAATCAAGCCTGACAATGCCAGATCCTCATCTTACCAGCAAAGACTGCCTTGCTCCTTGGCAGACCCTGGGGCCAGCTCTGCTGCCATTGGAGGGGTGTAACAGAGACCTCTCCCCTGCAGGCGGGCTTCCATCTGTCTCTTACCTCCCCACGGCCCCCAGTGGACCAGCACACCTCAGTTACTGAAATAATTCCTCATGCTGGAGGAGCCAATGAGCAGCAGTTCCTCTGGGTACCTCCAGAGCATGAACACAAACTGCAGTAAGACGCAGCAGAGTAGCAGCAAGCAATTTACAGAGGGTGTAGGTAACCTGCTCATGGTGTGGCCCAGACATGGTTACTGCCTGCACCTGCCCAGGTTTGGGCCAGAGGACAGCACCTCAGCAGAGTGGCACTGGCTGTAAAGTAACTGCTTGAATTCATCTCTCCTTTCTCTTTTTGTCCTCACCACACAGCAGGGCAGAAGACAACCTGGTCTGACTGCGAGGCTGATTCAGCAGCAAGCTGCAGGTGGGAATGAGGCTGCTGCTGGAGCTGGGCACGCAGGGACAGTCTGCAAAGCACTGGTCTGGCAGGGATTGCAGCAACAGAACACCACAGCTTTGGGGAAGACCCAGGTATTGAAAAAGTGGGTCAGGAGTGAGAAGTGTCCCTGCACCCAAGCAGAGCAGGGAAGTCAGAACACTCAGCTAGGGTGTGAGGGGCTGTGCTGCTTGCTTCACAAGGAAAGGTACCGCATGAACTCCCCCAGGCTCCAAACACACCCCATCAGCTGTTCCTTTTACCTTTTTGTTCTACCCAGCATTTCTTCAAGAGCACTGTCATCTCTGGCTTTGGCATCCTACTCATCATCTATGAATTCATGTTGCTGTTTCCTCCCTGAAAGGAAAAAGTCCCACAGTCAGTAACCTGCTGCACAGAGGAAAGGACAAATCTGACAGCGTATTTTTGCCACTGTTCAAGTTCAAAAGCCACTGCTCCTCAAGCAGACAGTTCTGTAAGTCGTGTTCTCTGCTCCAGTATCATTCATCCAAAATCAATCAGGCTGTGTTGGCTCCAGAAACTTACCCCGAGTTCACCTGTGAGCAGCTGAAAGCTGTCAGTGTGAGACCTGCCTGGAAGGGAGCAGCAGAGCAATGCCTCACCCGGAGCAAACAACTCCCAGCAGCAGCCAGAGCGACTCAGCCAAGCAAACACCTTTATTTTATCTTAAAACACGCTGAAAGTGTTTATCTGTCTGAAAAAGAAGCCACGCAACACTGGGGAAGCCTTGGTGTCCTATCACATGAGCCAGATTAAAACTAAAACTAAACACAAGTGTGCAAAAAGCTGAGACAAAAGCAATCCATTTTCTCCAGGAGGGACTCCCACCGGGGCTGGCAAATTCTGGAAGAGAGAGAGAGATTATATTTGATGGGAAGAGATTCAATAACCATTCTTTCCCCATAAAGCCGGTGATGGAGGATTGTCACAGCTCCACAGACACACTGTGCACATTTCAGGCCAGCAGTAACAGCAAATCAATAGCATCTTTTATCCGTGAAAAGACATCATCCGGATGGGCTCCTCCCGCCAGCCAGGGGGGCCAGACCAGCCCCGTGCTGAAACGCAGCAGCCAGCACTCATCTGGCTGAGAAGGGGTCAGCTGCTCCTCTGCATCCCTGCATTTGCTCTTTTTTTCTTAAAGAAATCACTCTGCTGGGAGCTTCACCCTCCGCTGAAGGCAGAGAGCTCCCAGCTGACTCTCCATCACAGGTCTAACAGCCCCCCCCGGCAGAGGCTCCCCGGCTGGCTGCTGGCGATCATTAGAGGCAGCAGCTTCATCAGGTGCTAATCTGACAGCCCTGACAAGCTCGGCTGAATTTATGCCACTTCCTAGTTTTTCCCTCCACTGAGCTGAGCTGGCACTAAAGTTAATATTAGCACAAACACTTTGTGCAGGGGCAATTTCCCAGCGATGGCTGAACGGCTCCAGGTACAAGGAGAACCTGATGCTGAACAAGGCCTGTTAGCAGCCCCCCAGCCGCTTTGCCAAGGCTGGGGAAGATGGCTCCCAGCCCACCCACCAGCTAAGGGATCTCTGGTGCCTCTAACTGTAAAGCAGCAGAGCTGAATCCATTCTGGAACTCATCTGCACTTTGTAGAGGACACACCAGGATCCCAGGGAAGCACAAGAACCCATGGTAGGGAGACTGGAGCAGACAATCTCTGAAGTCCCTTCCGACCTAAGCCATTCTGTTTCCCTTAACTTAATGGGAAGAACTTTCAGCTCCAAACCCAGTTTTCCAAACAGGGGCTCAGTTTGCTGCCCTATTTTCAGCTCAGAACACCATCACTTGAGTGTTCCTCATCCTTTCAACACATCCAGAGCACAAAGCCCTCCCGAAGCCCTTCCTGAAGGCATCCTGTCCCACTGCTTACTCAGAGCAAGCACTTAGCCCCAGTGCCTGAAGCTGGGAACGGTGATGTTCAGGATCACCATGTTCAGCTCCCTCTCTGGGTGCATGCTCAAAGCCTTTGAAGCAGAGCACAGAATTTGTTCTGTCTGTAAAAACCTGGAATACAAAAGCACACCAGAAAAGCACCAGCAGCAGAGAGGTGCAGGGACCACAGGGGCAGTCCAAGCCACATCTCTGAGGAGCAGCAGAAGCAGACTGTGACCTCCAGAAAGTGTTAGAGCTGTGTCAGGATCTCACTGCTGGGGTCTCCTTCTCTCATCCCACACAGCCTTGCAGTGACATAGGCAAGGGGAATGCTGCACCCTGAACCAAAGCTTGTCCAGCCAGCAAAGCACACGTGAGCTTCCCTTTCTGCATCCTTCCCTCAGCTGCTTTTTGCCATAGCTGTCACACTGCCTCTGCTACAGTTTAGGGTTTTAAAGATCTCTCTCTCTGCATGCTTAGAAAGCACAGATCATATTTAGCTCCCTCAAGTCGTATTCCTCTCTTCCTGTGTTTCCCTGCCAAGACGTGACATCTGTGGACTGTTCCCAAAAAATTCCCTGAATCATCTGTGATGCAGGCAAGCAGCAGCCAGAACCGGCAGCTAGCAGCTGCGGTGCTCCGGATGGCACTGGAGCTGCCTGGGGAGCAGGAGGATTCCCATTCACTGAACATCCCCCAGCACCTCGCAACTCCCAAACCACCTCAGAAAAAGCACAATTACGACAGGACCAAAACACAGAGGAAGCAACGTTGCCATGGCAACTGACATCCTCAGAACTCCACATTTTTTCCCAGACTCAATGAATCCCACAACACGTGGAGAGGAAGGAGTCTCGCAGGTGGCTCCATTCAGGCAAAACTCCCTGCCAGGTGCCTCCCTGCACGGCACATCCACCTCTGGCTGCTCTGCGAGTGTGGACCTCCAGTCCCAAGCACCACATCTCACTACAGGCATACAGGAACTGCTACAACACCATCAACGTTTCCCTGTTAACTGCCATGGAACAGAGAACATTACATATTAAACCACTGCTGTTCTCAAACAGAAGTTACATGAAGATAAATCCCAGAACAAATCAGCTGAGCTCTGCAATGGGAAAACCCAGTTCCATTTTGATCCTAGCCTGTAGTCTTCAAGGGCTCTCGTTTGAGGACCACATTCCAGCAACCCCAGCACAAACATCCGATCCAGCCACCGGGGCACATCCAACCACGAGCAGGTAAAACCTCGTTTGTCTTCCCAGCCAGCTTACCATAGCGATAAAGCCAACAGAGGCCCAGGCTGCCCCCCAGCCAGCTTCACTACGAAGCACAGACCAGAAAGCCCATCTGCTAAAATCTGTCTGCTCCCCACTCTTCTTGGGCATTGCATTCCGTTTCACTACGGAGTAATCCTTGCCGAGTGTTCCCTCGCGGTTAACCACCACCAGGACCATCTGCTCTTTGCAAGGCAACACAGCGCAAACTCTGGGGCAACATTCTGTGCTCTGTGGCGAGAAGCTAAAGCAGTTTGACCGACCTGCAGATAACCGCTCTAGATCTACACCGGTGACAAACTGAACAAGGCTTGGCCACGGCTTGCCCCCTGCAGCTGCTCTGTACCACCGCGGAGTAACCTTCCGCTCACCTTCCAGCTCGGTGCCGTCAGAGGATTCCACCTCACGGCACCGCACTGCAACAGGCTGCACATCTCTCAGGGCACCTCCGCAAGTCAACCTGAGCGCCAGGAGCTCCTCATGAGATGGAGGCACTTGGGTCATACAGTGGTACGGGAATGATCCTTCTGTACCAGGCGAGTGGCTTCGGGGCAACGCCTGCGACTGCTGACCCCGCAGAGAAGGCGGGTAAAGGACAACCCTTCTACGGGAGCCACTCGAGCGCACCCTGCTAAGCCCCATGGCTGCTGCTCCGAAGCACAGCGGCGGGAGCCGTGCGATGCTGGCTCCACCGCCAAAGCGCTCGCAGACCGGACAAGAACCGTCGCGGGCAGCTTACCGAGGCTGGGGCACCGCCGCCAGCAACTCGCCCTCCTTCGCGTGCCACGGAACGGACACAGATCCCGACCGACCGCTGGCCCTGGGGCCCAGAGCGCTGGCTGTCCCCACAGCCGCTGCTCGGCCCCGTTCCGGCCGAGCCGAGCGCGCGGGCACGAAGCCACCGCGGTAGGGAGAGACGCTCCGGAGCACCGAGCCACCACCGCAGCAGGGAACGGAGCCGCTCCTGCCTATCCCGCGCGCCCGGACGCGGCGGGGCAAATCGAGGCTGACCACAGCGAGCGAGCGGAGCGGGCCGGGCCGGGCCGGGCCGCCCCTCCCGAGCACTCACCGCGGCAGCCCGCGCGCCGCTCCCGCCTCGCCTGCCGGCTGCCTGGGGCGGGCCCTGCGCTGCCCACTCATGCGCAGGCCGCCGGGCGCGCGCGCTACACCGCCCGGCGCAGGCGCGAGCGCTCGGACCTCCGCGCCGCTAGGGGGCGCGGCAAGGAGCGCGCCGCGCCTCGCGCCCGCTCTCGCGCTGGTGCCACGCCCCCCCCGCGCAGCGGCGGCGCGGGGTGAGAGGTCGGGAAGATGGCGGCGGCCTTGGGGGAGGAGGTGCCGGACAACGAGGACTATTACTCGCTGCTCAACGTGCGGCGGGAGGTGAGCTTGGCGCCGCCGCCGGTGGGAGGCAGCGGCGAGCGGCGGGACCGGGTGACGGCGCGTGATGGCGGGAGCAGGTCGGCCGTGACCCCGGTGCCCGCATGGGCAGGCCGGGCCGCAGCCGCAGCCGCGGCCAGTATGGGACCCGGCGGGCGGGATTGGTGCTGCCTCAGCGTCGCCTTCCGCTGTCCCGGAGCAGGGCTTCAGAAAGCCGAACGGGACCGTAGTGCTGCACGGGGCGTGCGCGGCTGGACGCGGGAGCGGGGCCGGTGTGGGTGAAATCTTCCGATTTGGTGTATGAGGAGCAGTGTGGGCAGCAGGACAAGGGAGGTTCTTCTGCCCCTGTGCTCAGCACTGCTCAGGCCACACCTCGAGTCCTGTGTCCAGTTCACGGCCCCTCAATTCAAGAGAGATGTTGAGGTGCTGGAAGGTGTTGAGAGAAGGGCAGCAAGGCTGGGGAGGGGCCTGGAGCACAGCCCTGTGAGGAGAGGCTGAGGGAGCTGGGGGTGTGCAGCCTGCAGCAGAGGAGGCTCAGGGCAGAGCTCATTGCTGTCTGCAGCTACCTGAAGGGAGGCTGTAGCCAGGTGGGGTTGGGCTCTGCTGCCAGGCAAGCAGCAAGAGAAGAAGGGGACACAGCCTCAAGCTGTGCCAGGGCAGGTCTAGGCTGGATGTTAGGAGGAAGTTGTTGGCAGAGAGAGTGATTGGCATTGGAATGGGCTGCCCAGAGAGGTGGTGGAGTCTCTGTGCCTGGAGGTGTTGAAGCCAAGCCCGAATGGGGCACTTAGTGCCATGGTCTGGTTGGTTGGGCAGGGTTGGGTGCTAGGTTGGGCTGGCTGAGCTTGGAGCTCTCTTCCAACCTGGGTGATTCTATGATTCCCGGGGCACCCGCGGGAGCTCAGCCTTAGACCAGTTCCCACGTATGTACACAGTGTGCCTGTCTCTCTGGTATGCCTGCTTGGGTTACTCGGTGCTGGGGAGTTCCAAACGTTTCCCGGTTGGAAACACCAGCACTGTTTTGCCAGGCAGTGCTGTCATTAGGAAAAGGGAGCCAGGGGCTCTCGAATTCATTTTTAAGAGCCTGTTGGAACTGACTGATGCAGTTTTGTCACACTAGTACAGTTTGGACCTTGGTGGCAGATAACAGGGTTTTTTTTCAGTAATAAGTAGGCAAATGGGCAAAATCTGAATGTGTAAAGTGTGCTGGAAAGTGCTTTGTGAAATGCAGAGTGCGAGAGCAGAGACCTATGTGTGAGCAGTGCTCGCCATGCCGGCAGCTCGCTGCGGGCCGTGACAGTCTGAGCTGCAGGGGCTGGCACTGCGCAGCTGCTGCTGCCGCCTCTGACAGCACTCCAAGACTGAGAAGCAGTTCAGACTGGTATCTCTTTGGAGCTGGTGCCAATCCTTGTGGCCTCAGGGGCAGCTTCCTGCACCTCATCTGTGGAAATCTTAAGTATTTCTGAAGCAAACTTGCGGCAGCAGCTGTCTGCGGCACCCCCAGCACCGTGCGGCAGAGGCGCTCGTAGAAACGCGTTCAGGTGGCTCTTCTGACTCACTCCGAGCATCAGCAACTGCAGAGGTGGAGGTTAAAAGAATCGCACGAGGATTGTGCCTGCTTGGGAGATTAACAGCAAGGGCTTAATTGTTAATTTGTCCCAGCTTCAGCTCCTAGCCGGGGACCAGAAGGTTCGGGTTTGGTACAGCAGTTGGAATGGTCTTTGAGGGAATCACTGCAGTGGAGAGTTGTAGCTGCTTTGTTCATTTGCCCTTGCTAATCAAATTCTGTGGTACTGCCCTGCATGGCAGGGGAATGCATCGAGCTGGCATTGCCAAGTGCTGAGCCAGTGTCTGCTGTGGCAGCTGAGCTTGAACTAGGCAAGCACTGAACCTTGCAGCCTCGAGCGCAGGGCACGCTGCGAGCAGCAGGGCTTGGATGGCTGTACAAATGGTTCCTCTGTTGTAGATTTCAGTCTTTTGGTGTGGAGGCACCTTGGAGAGTGAAGTGAAGCTGTTGAAACTTCAGGCAGAGAGACAGGAGACCTTTTAATTTTGCCTGTAGTTTTGGTAATAAAAATGTAAGCTACATCCCCTGGCTGTCCGGAGTGCTGCAGGCATTGCTACAGCAGCTTCCAAGGGGATCATGAAATATTGAACCAATGACCTGAGCTGTGCAATGGTGATGAAAGGCCCAATCTAACATTTTATTGAACAGAGCATTTATGAAAAATGAAAGTGCTCATTTCTATGAGATAATCAATAGCACATTAAACCATTTATCATTAATTTGATTAAAAAATGCTGGTTTAGATCTCTGTGTTCCCCTGCCTGTTCAGTACAAGCTAGTAAAAAGAAATGATCTGATCAGCAGCTGCCTTCTCACAGCCAGCAGGTTTGGCAGGTCCACTTTTGCTATGTCATAGAATCATAGAATGGTCTAGGTTGGAAGGGACCTCAAGGATCATCCAGCTCCAACCCCCTGCCATAGGCAGGGACACCTCCCACTAGAGCAGGCTGCTCAAGGCCTCATCCAGCCTGGCCTTAAACGCCTCCAGGGAGGAAGCATCCACAACCTCCCTGGGCAACCTGTGCCAGTGTCTTACCACCCTCACTGTAAAGAACTTCCTCCAACATCCAGTCTAAATCTCCTCTCCCTCCCTTAAACCCATTCCTCCTCGTCCTGACATTCCCAGACCTTGTCAATAGTCCCTCCTCAGCCTTCCTGTAGGCTCCCTTCAGATACTGCAAAGCCACTCTAAGGTCTCCTCGAAGCCTTCTCTTCTCCAGGCTGCAGAGCCCCAACTCTCTCAGCCTGTCCTCATAGCAGAGCTGCTGCAGCCCTCTGAACATCTTGGTGGCTCTCCTCTGGACTGGCTCCAGCAGTTCCACATCCCTCTTGTGTTGTGGGCTCCAGAACTGCACACAGTACTCCAAATATTTTCTGCAAACACACAGAGAAAACATTTGCTCTAAATTGTCCTGGGTGGGTTTCTGGCACTGCTGAAGGCATTTCCTTGGTGAAGACCCAGACTCATGCCACAGGCTGGACAAAAGATGTTATTTTAAGAAGTGAACTTCTAGGGCCTTTATTTCCATGGTGAAAGCTTGGAAAATCTGAAAGATCCAAATGTCCCCTCCTGACTGTGTAAGTAGAAGTGGTGTAATGGGATAGCTGATGGACCTATCTGTTTGGGCTTCTGAGGTAGCCTTGTTGTACTTTAACTCCCTCATCTTGCTTTTCCCAGGCCTCTCAGGAGGAGCTGAAAGCTGCCTACCGCCGGCTGTGCATGCTGTACCACCCCGACAAGCACAGGGACCCCGAGCTCAAGACACAAGCTGAGCGTCTCTTCAACCTTGTTCATCAGGCTTACGAAGGTCAGTGGAAGCTTGCTTTGCAGAAGTGTTCTCAGGGGGTTCTGGGAGCAGGGCTGTGGCTCTGCAGATCATTGAAGCTGCTTTGTGCTTGCTTCTGTCCCGTGCCTCAGAGCAGTGCAGCACAAACTCTGCACTGAACGATCTGTGGACTCTTTCTAATTTCCTGCATGCTGTACATCACCTTTTCACCACTTCCCTGGCTTCTGAAGACTCCCATAAGAGGCTGAAGTCTGAGGAGCTTCTAACAGAAGGACAAGGTCTTGTTTCAGACTAGTGCATCCTGCAGTAGTTTCTGCCCCATCACCTGCTTGTGGTCTCCATTCTTTTTCAGCAAGTTCTTCCTTATGCTGCCACAGATAAGCAGAGTGGATGCTCAGCAGTGAGAGGGATATTGTAACCCCAGCGTGCCAAAGCCCTTTGAAAACATTCCAAATTAAGCTGACATTTACTTAAATGCTGCTGTCACCACAGTGATATGTTGGGTTCCTGGGGGACAGGGTTGTCATTCGATAGAACCAGCTTGCAGCGTTTGGCAGGGGTGGTAAGAGGCTGGCAGAGCTCCTTCTGCTTTCAAAATCTGCTGCTGGTGCTGTGGCCTAAAGAGAAACTAAAGCAGAATGGTGAATGAATATTCCTCTGTTAAACCTCAGAGCTGAGCTAATAATTTTGGTTTCCTCTTCCCTGAATGCTAAGTGTCTGTTTCTCCCAGCCAGGCTGGGATGTGGCTGCAGGCTCTCATGCTGTCCTTGGACAGACCTTAGGGTACAGGGAAGCTTTTGCCGGGGTCTTAGGGTAGTGGCAGGGGAATAAGAACTTGGAGTGTAATTCTGTTCCAACGTGGCAGGTAGGTCTTGCCTCAGAGCCAGCTTTCCCTCTGAACTCATGGCTTGGCTCATACAGTGCCAAAAGTGAGTGTGGCATTTCACACCCATCACTTTGAACATCTGGAACACAGGTCAGCTCCTGCCTGTTCTCTCCTCCTCCTCTTCCGTCTCTTACTGTCACAGAACAAGAGATGTATTTTATCAAGAGCTATAGAAAATGGTCTCTCCTGTTACATTTGGCAAGTTCAGCACTCCTCAGGTAGCTCAGCTCAAAGCTCAACTACCAGGGTAAACCTCTCACCTTGGCAAATACTGCTGGCTGCATGAAGGCTTCTCAGCTCCTGCACAGGCAGAAGGATAAAGCCAAGCCTGGGACCCCATGGGGAACATGCAGCTGATTTTTTCATTTCCTGGGTGTTTCTAAGGCCAGGTGTGAGATGAGAGGTGATACCTGCACCTGTGTCGTGCATTTAGAGAGATTTCTGCAGTCTCTTGATGCCTTTTCTCCATTGCACTGAGTGACTTCTGGGGAGATTGCTATTGCTTCTATTTCTGCAGCTTCCCTGTAGCTTGTATGTGGCCAGGCAGGAACTGCCTTTGGAAATGGCTTTGTTGGTGCTTGGCATCTGCCATGTGCCTGGGCTGGGTGGGGAAGGATTGCTGGACAGGCAATGTGAGGACAGATGGAAGTGAGGATGCAGAGCACTGAAGAGCTGTGAAAGCTGGACAGAGGTAGAGGATATCACTCTCCAGTTGCCCAGGGACTGCTGGCACTGAGTTGATAATATCCCATGGGCAGCTGGGGGCTTGTGTCACCCTGCAGGCAGAGAAAGCAACATTGGCCCCCAGCTGCATGCCCTGCTGGTCTGCATGCCTGTCTGTGCTCTTTAACTTTGGGGTTTTAGAAGTAAGGGGAGTGGGTTAAAATAATAATGCCCTTGGGGCAAGGTCAGCATGTGCTATTCCCACAGCATGGGAGAGGTGAGAGGGACTTGGTGTGTCAGCATGTGCTATCCCCACAGCATGGAAGAGGTGAGAGGGACTTGTGTGCAGGTGGACACACATCTGCAGCACCTCTGCCTGGGCTCCAGTGGCACCAGTGCCTCGGTCTGAAACTGGGGGAGCAGACCAAACACTGAGTTCTCTCCTCTCTTTTGGTTTTAACTTGCAGTGCTTAGTGATCCACAGACCAGAGCCATCTATGACATATATGGGAGGAGAGGACTGGAAATGGAAGGATGGGAGGTGAGAGCAATTTAGCACCTTATGGCCTGTGGAACTGACTCAACCCACCTTGGTCTGCCATTCTTACATCGAGCTGATTTGACACCTTGATGGTAATAAATGCCTGTTTGAAGGCATCTTTGTCTCTCTCTATCTCCAGTGAGAGACCATGATGGATTTGCAAGGAATACTTGGGGTTTTCACTTCACAGAGAGCAGTAAACCTGACATTGAGAGTTCCCTAGCAGGATATTACCGTGACAGGCAGCATCTTTGTTGCAGACAAACACGTCCTTGTTGTCCATCCAGGCTCACACTTCCATCTGAAACTTGCTTTCAGCATCAGCCAGCCTCAGAGTCTGAGATTATTTGTTCTTTCTGGGCTGTTTGGGGTTGGTTTTGTTGTTGATTTGGTTTTTATGGGCTTTGAAAGGGAATTTGTCCATTTGTGGCTTTCCTACTGTTAAGTCCCCTTGCTGGCTTCTGCCAGTCTTGATCGATTGCACCGCACTGCTTGCTGCACAGTCACACTGGATCGGGTCAGCTCAGGACCAAGGTCAAGTTTGGAGTCAGCAACAGGAGCTGGAGGGGTGCTAGCATGTAACAGTTCTGAGCTGCTTGTGGCAGACCTGATCCTATTTTGCAAGCCAAATCTAATCCCCCTGCCATGCATGTCTAGAGTCACGGCTGCTTAAATCCCTCGTTCCTTTGTGAGGTCAAGAGACATTCATCAGTGTAGCCTACAATGGCAGCCCTCTCCTTCACCACCTTGCTTCAGGCCAGGTGCTTACAGCCCTTCTCATTTTCGATCTGTACCCAGCAGAGTCCATGGGTGGCTGTTGGCAACAGCTGTGCTGCAGCCTCCTGTGGGCTGAAAGCTCCTTGCCCGAGGCTTGTCAGGGCAATAGCAATAACAGAGCCATTTTTGCTCCTCTCAGTGCAGAAAGATTTGTCTCATGCCTGCCATGTGGTCTGGCCCAGCTGTTATTTCCAAGCTCTCAGTATTGAAACTGGTCCTCAGAGCAGCTGGAAGGGCAACACGTTGGGGTGTGCCAGGTCAGGGGCTCTCTGTCGCATCAGCAGAGCAGTGCTCTGAGCATCCTCTTCATGACACTCTTTTGGTTTTCCTTTCTTTTTGAGCAGGTTGTGGAGAGGAAGAGAACCCCAGCTGAAATCAGAGAAGAATTTGAGCGTTTGCAGAGAGAGAGAGAAGAGAGAAGACTTCAGCAGAGAACAAATCCAAAGGTGGGCTAAGACCTCATGCTGGTCTCAGGAGTGAATCCATAAAGCTCACAGATAGGCAGGGGGTGATGGACCTGGACAAGAGGGGCTTTAGCAAGCAGCCCCTCAGGTACTCATGCTTAGCCAGTGCCGTTCCCTGGCTTCGAGCTGCAGTTTCTCTGGACAGTGTGAGGAAAGCAACTCATTCCTGGAGCTGTGACTCTCCAGGGAAAGCTCTGCTCTTGGTGGTTTTCAAGCATGTAGGGGCAAAACATTTTCCATCAATTCCAAGAGACTGGAGCTAACACTGAAATGTTCAGGATTCCTTTCCAGGTATTCTAAATACCCTGAAACTCCCTGCAGCTCCCTTCAGCACTGCTGCAGTGTCACTACAAAGCAGGGAGATATTCAAACACAGCTTTGAAACCTGTGAAAAACCATGCAGCTGCCAGGCAGCTGGGCAGCAGAGCTCCTCTGGCCATGGCACTGTCAGCAAATCCCCCTGAGCAGGGCTGGACTCCTGGCAGCCTCCCAGCGCCTGTGCTGGGACAGCTCTGTTGTGCTTCACACTGAGCAGTCTGCTGCCTTAGCAGCCCCAAAGCAGCCCTGCCCCTGAGCTTTGGCTGCTCCAGAGCACTGAGCTGAGGGTGATGCTCTCCTGGCAGCCGTGCGGTGGGTGGGGAGCTGGAGGTGCTCCTCTGTTACACGATGCAGCAGGGATACTGTGGGAGTTTAGAATGCTGATGACCTTGCTGGGAAAACCCGGGGCTTGTCAGGGTTGTCACAGTGTGCTGAACCAAAAAAATCTTCATTCTCAGGCAGTGAAAAAACATCCAAGAGCTGCAGCTATTCTCACTGCATTTAGCCATGCTTTAGCTTACCTCTCTGTGTGTCTTTCTTGGGGTTTTATGCTTGAGCTGTCAGAAACCATTTTGTACCTTTGGAAATGTGTTGAAGATGTTTCTTCTCTGCAGTGCAGGAATGGTCCATGCTGGGGAAGCCTTAATTTCTTCTGCCTACCGAGGTTAGCTGCAGATATTTCTGTGGACAGCCTTTCTCCATCCTGACAAAACAAACTGCAGTGAGAAGCTCAGTTCTGTTCTGTCAGTGCCTCCAGCCAGAGAGCTGCATCCTGCTGCTCCTGCGGCTGTCATGGTGTTCATGTGGGCACTTCCAGTGTGTGGCAGCCCTACCCAAGAGACAAACTGCCAGTTGATGGCTGCTGTTGCCATTGGTTTGGAGGGTTGCTGGTGTTTTCTTGGCCAGCAGCTTTCAGAGTGGACAGGAGTGTGAGTGCAGTAATGCCTGGGACTGTCAGAGAAGTGTCTGTCTTAGACCTATCATGTTCAAAGACACTCCCCTTGGCACAGGCCTTGGATCTGTGCTGCTCTTCACAAAGCAGTCAGCTAACACAGCTCACCAGGCTCCTGTGGACAGCACACAGGCTCCAAGAGCCTGTTTGTTCTGGAAGGGTAAATAAGCATAAGTTGTGAGGTGGGAAGCTGCTGACAGCCTTATCCGAGGAGGAAGGGATCTCTGCATGCCACAAAACAGGGAGGTCAGCTTGTCTCTGCTGGAGATAGGGTGCTGGGCATGGTTATCTTCACCTCCTGCTTCTCTGTGGCTTCAGGAATTTAACATTTTGGTCCAGGCACCTTGCTGTGGCTGCCAGCAGTAAAAAGTGGAGCTGTTCTGGCAGCCCCAGCCTCTGTGTCTTGGGATAAAATTAGCCATCTGGGTGCTTGCAGCAACTGCTGACTGGCAGCCTGTGGCAAAGCCTCTCCAGGCAGCGTTCCTGTGGACTGGGGCAGCGCAGCTGTGATCATCTCACAGCCCAGCAGGAGCCAGCTGAACACTTCCAGCATTTTGTCAGCTCCGTAAAATGGTTTCAGCAAAGTGAAGCATTTTACCCAGAGCTGCTGAGCAATAACCAGCTGTAGGCAGTTTGGCAGGGCTGAATCGAGCCTATCACCACTTATAGAGCTTCATTTCTGCTGTCAAAGATGTACAGAAGGGTTGAAAAGTTCAGGACTTGATTGAGAGCTGCTTCCTGTTAGGAGAAATGAAATTCCTGACGTTCCTGCTGCAGAAGGTCAGCACCTAGGAGATGCAGGTCCCTCAGGGACCTGCCACAGCTTCCAGATGTCTCTTTCCAGAAAGTAAATCCCTAAGGAAAGAGGCGAGGAGGGAGTGTATTGTTCTTTGGCACACCTCAGAAGTCCAACAGGGAAGCTTTTTTTGTGTCACAGGACAGCATAGAGAAGTGATTGTGAAAGATGGCACCAGAGCACAGCTGTGGTGGCTCCCTGGTGCCGTTTCTGCCCTCCTAAGTGGGCATGCTCTGCAGCGTCAGCATCTGAGCAGAGCTCTCCAGCTTCTCCCTGCTGCTTTTCCTTGGGCAGGGCTTTTTCACCCGCAGTGCTGTGAGCAGGTGGCTGTTGGGGCGCTGGGGGCAGCAGCGGCCACTCTCCGGTGGCACAGGGGTGCTGCCGACACTGGCAGCATTTTTAACTTCACCATCTGCTGCTTTGCCTGTGCTTGTGCCTGAGCCAGTTTCCGTGCCAGGCTCTAGAGACTTGAGGGTGACTTCCCTCTGCTTGGTGGGAGGTGGAATGTCCACACGGACCCCACTCCACCACTCACTGCAGTGAGAGGCAGCTCAATAGAAGGTGCACCAAGAAGCTGAGCAGGGAACGGAGGCTCCTCTCCTCCGGATGGCTGTGGTGGATGGACACGGATAGGGTCAGGCGTTTCCACTGCACTGGCAGGGACAGCTGTAGCTTCATAGGTGTGAAAAGGGAAATCATAAGCTTCAGAGTGTGGTTGAAAGAGTGAGTGTCAGGAATGTGTATGGCCCTCGGTGCACCTTTCCAAAGGACACGGCAGCGCAGTCTGATGAGCGCAGCATGTGGAGGTGTTTCTCACTAGGGATTTTTCCAGAGCAAATTCCTGAGACAGCTGCTGCTGATATTCTGGGCTGAGTTGAAAATAGGCAGTTCCCTGGCTTCTGCCATTCATATTCAGCACACTTACTACTGTTTGTTATCCTTTGATTAAAAATGTTTAACTTGGAATCTCACGTTGCAGTCTGGCAAAGGCTCTGTGCTCAACATGGAAAACCTCTTTCCATGCTGCCTCTCTTAGCAAAGGTCTTGGGTTTTACACTTCTTGAATCGAAGAACATCAGGGGAAGTGCGAAGAGTTCTCTCTTGTGTTAAGATAAATCCTCAGCTGGGTGTAGCCACTTTGTTTCTCTTTGGCTGTTCTACTCCGTGTCTTCCCCGAGGGCTGTGAGCAGTGTGGGGCCTTCGCTGCCCTGGTGGGTGGAGGTTTTGCCTTGCTTCACTCCTCTTTTGGCCTTGTTTCAAGGCACAGCCCAGCATAAGAGAGGACTGAAACGGAAGAAGCCGTAGCGTTGAGAGAGCAGAGTCCTCGAAGGTGACTTTGTCTTCTGCATGAAGGCTGGGAGCTCGTTTTTGGTGCTGCCACACACAGAAGCATGAGCAGAGTCGCTTTGAAATTCACCACAGCCTGCCGGGAGTGGCTTGTAAACAGCTGGGGTGCAGCCCCTGGCCTGAAGTTCTGCTGGAAGCAATCCTGTCTGCTGCTGCTAGGATACCTGTCCAGTTTTTGAGAAGAGCTCAGGGATCTCCACAGCAAGTTTTGGGAGCCAAACCAAAGAGAAGTTTTGCAGTTCTTTCTGCATTTATGGCTCACTTCTGAGTGCTCAGACTGCAGGGAAAGTGTGTTCCATCCACACTTGGGCTCTGCCAGTGGGATTTGCAACTACCCAGCTCTTGAGCTTCTTGATGCAAATTGCTCATTCTGTGCTAGTGCCACTGGTACATTCTGTGTGAGCTGGGATGCTATTGGATGGGGCTGTAGGGAAGGCTTCCAAAGCCACTTGAAGTGGTGTGGCCCAGACACGGCTCTAATGGTGCCCTTTTCATATAAACCCACTGCAGCAGCCAGTCTGAGTGGGCACAGCAGCAGGTAGCCAGACTGTTCAGCTGTGGCCTGGTTTTCTGTAGAACAACTCTTGTGTGACCTGAGAAAAACTTTAACCAAGTGGTAAATATTTCCTGCCTGTGTCAAGCTTTGCTCCTGATTACAAGGTACAAACTAGGAAAAAGAATGTGAACGGCACAGCTCAGAACTGCTGTTGCAGATATCTCACAAAGAGAAAGCATCTAGAGGCTGTGCACTGCAGAGAATCAATTTCTGAAGCACATTGCTCCAGCTCCTGACAGAGCAGGGCACTTGGGGGGGAAGAAGAATTCCTGCTGCATGAGTGTTGTACCTCCTGCAGTGGGGCCTGACAGAAGTGTTACTGCCTGTGTTAGCAGGCAGGCCCCTGCTGCAAAGCTGCCTTCTGCCCAGCCTCCCTGGGCCTTGCTGCCTCTGAGCACCATGATGGGATGGGATGGGATGGGCTGGGCTGAGATGTGCTTCCTGGAATGCTGAGAAATGCATTTTAGAGTAGAAAGGGTAATTGCAAAACAGAAGTGCCCCAAAACATAACCAAACACAAAGATGGGGGTTTGGCCAGTGGGGTGCTGGGTGCTTCAGTGCTCGTGTCCCTCCTGGCTCCTCAGGGCACCATCAGTGTTGGAATTGATGCCACTGACCTCTTCGATCGCTATGATGAGGAGTACGAAGATGTGCCCGGGAGTGGCTTTCCCCAGATCGAGATAAACAAGATGCACATTTCCCAGTCCATCGAGGTGAGGAGCAGACACTGCTGGGGTGTGGGTAGGGCCTGGACCATGGAGGTGAGGAACAGGGTGTGAGTAGGACCCGGGTCAGAGCAACAGAATGCAGACCCTGCACAGGGGCCCCCACCAGGGTTTGTGCAGGGATGTGGCTGCCAGCAGGGTGGGTGCAGTAGGGCTGTGTGTTGAGCACAGAGCCTGCATTCGCTGGGCTGCTCTGTGGGCCACAGTGCTGCCTTTCTGCTGGCAGAGAGGCTCCATCTGTCCCTGCACAGAGAGCATTCCGTGTGTGAAAATGAACGGTGGGGTAAGGAGAAAGAGAGGGAAAGGTTTCTGTCTTCAGGAGGGCCAAAGATGTTTAGTCTGCTAGTGAGCTTAGAAGGATTTGGAGCTCAGGGCCAGGACTCAAAATTTAGAGCAAGTGTGGCCATGTCTGGCTCAAACAGCTGGGCTTGGTGGGAGACACCTGGAATGTTACTTTCTCTTGCATCCTGTGGTTAGGACTGTGTCCTTGCAGGGCAGACACTGGAACAGAGCAATTGGTCACAGTCCATCCATTTTTCAGGCACCTCTGACTGCCACGGACACAGCAATACTGTCTGGTAACCTTTCCACCCAGAATGGGAATGGAGGTGGCTCAATCAACATTGCTCTGAGACGAGTGACATCTGCCAAGGGATGGGGAGAGGTAAGAGGACAATACCCAGTCTGTTCTAGGCTGCCTGGCTTAGCTGCCTGCTGTTTATTCTCTGTAGGGAACTTTAGCCCTGTTTCACCTCTCATTTGCTACATTCTGTGGAAGGTGGAGGTGTTTTCTTCTAACAACTTGGCATTGTGCATTTGAACAGCTGGAGTTTGGAGCAGGAGACCTGCAGGGACCTCTCTTCGGCCTGAAGATATTCCGTAACCTTACACCACGATGGTAAATAGCAGCCAAGTGATCCAATGTTAACATCCCACACCACCTGCCATGTCCTTAGCCTGTGCTTGATCTTGTCATGGACTTGTGATACTCGTGGTGTGATCTCACCACCAGAGCAACAGGAGTGTGCTGTAGCAAGCTCTTCTGGGGCTTCCATGTGTGAGGCAGAGCTTGCAGCAGGCATGGAGGAGATATGATGTCAGGGCTGGGGGCAATAATGCCAAATTTGCTGCTATTGTGCTGTCTGTCTCCAGGTGAGGAGAGGCCTCTAGTTGTGAAGCAAAGTGCAAAGTCAGGGCTTCGATTGAAGCCATTTGTTGGTGCCAGTACAGACATCCTTGGGTTTGTCTTTTCATTCAGTGAATATGCTCAGAGCTTGTGCTGGGATATTCTTGAGTCCCTTAGTGATGCTTGAGGCTTAGCAAACAGCAGGCCTGCTCTCTTCCAACAGCCAAGCCTGCTGCCTCCCCACTAGGGCAGGACTATGTCTGCCAGGGGCAGGAAGGTTAAAAGCCGCAGTGCTGTGGCACAGCCCCACAAACCAGGGCATGAGCCTGCTCTTCTGGGCCATGCTGGGGTCAGCACAGCCTTGTTGAGTTTGGAGCTTGCCCTGGAGCCCTGCGGTGCTCTTGCAGGTTAGTCCCTGCCCACTCAGCCAGGCTCCTGGGATGGGCAGCCTGAGGCCACCTGGCAGCCCATGCTGTGCCCTGACGAGGCTTTCCTTTTCCGTCCTAGCTTCATCACTACCAACTGTGCCCTGCAGTTCTCGTCCCGCGGGGTGCGCCCGGGCCTGACCACGGTCCTGGCCCGCAACCTGGACAAGAACACCATGGGGTACCTGCAGTGGCGCTGGGGCATCCAGTCGGCCATGAACACCAGCATCGTGCGCGACACCAAGAGCAGCCACTTTACCGTGGCCTTGCAGGTGAGGGTCCTGCTGCGGGGCAGCAATGCCTCAGCTGTTGCAGCCCAGCAGTGCTCCCACCTGGGCCTTGAGGCCGAGGCAGCAGTTGCTGCTGCCTCGGATGAGCATGTGGTAGAGGTGCCTGTTGCCCTTGGCAGAGCACAGGGCTTGGTAACCAGCCTTGGCAGTGCTCAGGGGGACTAGCTCAGACAATGCTCAAGGCACACAACACAGACTGCAGAGGTGGCTGACAGTGATGAGCAAGTGGCAGGCATGGTTATGCTTTCTGTGCCATGTAGAGGATAAGAAAGGAAGCTTGGGGGGACATTCAGAGGTGGCCAAGGGTCTGTTTTCATGCATCTGGGCCTCTTGTCTTCCAGCTGGGAATCCCCCACTCTTTTGTGATGGTCAGTTACCAACACAAGTTTCAGGATGAGGATCAAACACGAGTGAAAGGTTCTCTCAAGTAAGTATGCAAGAGGAAGCTCCTGCTGTTGCAGAACTCCAGCTTCTGCACGTGTCAGATGCT
Source organism: Tricholaema leucomelas (assembly GCA_013400475.1). Classification (NCBI taxonomy): domain Eukaryota; kingdom Metazoa; phylum Chordata; class Aves; order Piciformes; family Lybiidae; genus Tricholaema lacrymosa; species Tricholaema leucomelas. The sequence goes on from WAAF01021109.1 coordinate 520,421, forward strand.
TCTGTGGGAATCTGCTTTGCATTCCTTATGGATGTCCTGGAGGCTCAGCTCTGTCTGCCTCTCAGACAGCTGGAACTTACAACTCTTGTGTGTGACAGAAAGACAGACTCCACAGTTCTTGGAGTCCATTGGGTGCTTTCCAAGCTAACGTTGTAGAGATGCAGTGAGCGGCCCAGTCACCACCTGCTGCACACAGATGTATTCCAGGGCTTACCAGGTTTTGCTTCTGTCGTTGCAGGGCAGGTTTCTTTGGGACCATAGTGGAATATGGAGCAGAGAGGAAGATTTCCAGACACAGCATTTTAGGAGCCACCGTCAGTGTTGGTGTTCCTCAAGGAGTGTCTTTGAAAATCAAGTCAGTTCGAGATTCCAGCCCATAACCTGCATCAGTCTCTTTCCAGTGCTCAGGTGGGAAGGTCCCAGTCCTAGGGCAGTACAGGTGCATTGATGTGTCACCAGGAAGGGCTGCAGCTGCCCTCACCTCTGGTACAAGTGGTGCACATGGAAGCAGTGTGTGCCTTCTGCTGTGCCACTCTGAGCCTGAGACACTTCTGTCAGAACATCTGTGTGTGCATCACAGTCCTGATCACAGCAAGGCCTGGACCTCACAGTAGGCAGGTGGAAGGCCTCCAAAGGCAGCATGATCAGAGCTGGGTTTGACTGCAGCCCATTTCTGTGGCACTGCACATGAGGATACACACCTGGGACCCGTGGGGTGGTTGTAGTGTTAAAAAGGTGCAGCTCACAGAGAGGGCAAAACTCTGCAGAGCTTCATGTCCTGCAGCACATCTGTAACTGGTGCCAGCCCAGGGCTTGCAGGAACTGCTGTGGAGAAATTCTCTGTCCCCGGGGAGGTCCTGCCTTCTAAAGGAAATATTACTACAAGCACCAGGAAAATTGTGCTGTGCCACTTCCCCGCAGGCACATGCTGGGGTGGTGAGCACACACCTTCTGTACAGCACTTGCACTTCTCCTTGTGATGATGTTGGTGCCCTTCCCTGGTGAAACTGATGGCCAAATAAACCCTCCCAACATTAAAAACTGCACCTTGGAATGATCAGTGCCATCCTGAGTGGTCTGCTTCATGGCAGGCTGCCTGGGGTGCTGTCAGCTGTCTCTCACTTTGTGGTGGTTTGCTTTGTTGGATTCTCCCGTTTGAGCTCCCCTCTGCTTGGGTTCCACAGGTGCTCATCAGCGCGCACTGCTCGAAGGGCACAGCTCTGTGCTTCCTCTGACCTGCCACTCTCTCCTTTACTCCAGGCTGAACAGGGCTAGCCAGACCTACTTCTTCCCTGTGCACCTAACAGATCAGCTGCTTCCCAGTGCTGTGTTCTATGCCACTGTGGGCCCTCTAGTTGTCTACTTCGCCATGCACAGGCTGATCATCAAACCCTACCTCAGGGCGCAAAAGGAAAGGTGAGTTCCAGGACCGTTTTGAGATCAGAGCTGGCAAGTGCCACTCAGGTGCTCTGGAAACCTGCTGCAGAGGCTGGGATCTCCACCTGAGGCACTGGGCTTTGCTGCCTCACCAGGACCAATGAGTTCTGGAAGCCTACAAAAATATCTTGACATGTGGAGAGGAACCTTAAAGCTGAGGTGGTCTGTGTGAGGCTGTGGGTTGGGTCCCCCTGGGGTGGGTAAGCAGGTGTCTGAGTGCCCTCCACTGCACAGAGCCAAGCTGAAGTTGGCTTCCTCGTGGCAGGGAGCTGGAGAAGCAAAGGGAGAGCACAGCCAGCGACATCCTTCAGAAGAAGCAGGAGGCTGAGGCTGCGGTGAGTTGCTCTCATAAGGAATCCTCCCTCTGTGCTGGGGCTGCCCCTTCCCTGGGCACTGGTCCTGACACTCTGCCGCCTGCGCTGCCCCAGGTCCGGCTGATGCAGGAGTCTGTCCGCAGGATAATCGAAGCGGAGGAGGCCAGGATGGGTAAGGCTGGCAGCACTCCTGCCTTGTTCCACGAGCTGGGAGTGGGGAAGGAAGAGCGAGAGGCTGGCTGGGTGAGGAGGAGGGCAAGGTGGTATTCCTCCATTTCCACTGCTAACCAAGCACGGTGCTGCTGGTGCAGTGGGGAAGTCTCACTGGGATTTGGCTTCTGGTGCCTGAGCTTAGGAGGGGTCCACTGAATGTTTTCCTGGGACTCGCTGTGAAGTGGATCAGACTGAGGACAAGAGGCTGTGGTCAGCTCTCTGCAGCAGAGGTGTATGTAAATGTGTGATAGTTGCAGCCTGACATTTAGCTTTTGCTGGTCTTTAGCTTACAGAGTTTGCTCCTGGATCACAATGGAAACCTGTTCATGACGTTTGCTAGCAACTTCCAAGCATGTGCCGAAGTGAGCTGACATTCAGGTGGGCTGCCACAGCAGCCTGGCACTGAAGTCCTGTTCCAGTGCTGGAAGTTGCTAGCAAAGAGTCATGCAGACCTGTGCTGTCTGGAGAAGAGTGGGTGCAGGCTGGAGAGTGCAGATCTTGCTGATGCTGAGCTGCGTTTTGTGTCAGCCCAGCTGGGGCTGAGAAGCCTTCAGCACAGCTGTGGTTTGCTGTGCACTGCAGGGCTGATCGTAGTGAACGCCTGGTACGGGAAGTTCGTGAATGACAACAGCAGGAGAAACGAGAAGGTGAAGGTGATAGATGTGACCGTGCCCCTGCAGTGCTTGGTGAAGGACTCCAAGCTCATCCTGACAGAGGCCTCCAAGGTACTCGTTTGTTCTGTCAGCCCAGCCTCAAGGGTTCCAGCATCTGACTCCATTTTGACTGAACCTTGTGTTCCCCTGCCAGGGGCTTCTCCCTCTGCTTGCAGCTGGTGACTGCAGATGAAGCTGCTCAAGCCATTGGCACACCAAGTGTTAGCAAACTCAGGGAGCTTCTGTTTGGGTATTTCCAGTGCCACCCGAACAGCATCTCCAGACTTGCAGTGTGGGCCTATGTGTGTCAGACTCTGTGGCACACCAGAACCTAGCCCTCTGCCTCAGTCAGAGGTGATTCCTTAGCTCCTTGTATCACCACATGGGCAAAATCCTACCCCTGCTTTAGTCCCACCTCATTCTGACACTTATCAATGCCTGTGCTCAGCTGAAGAGCTCTGAGAGTCCTCTCAGCCTGTCTTTTTCTGGTTCCAGGCTGGGCTGCCAGGTTTCTATGACCCCTGTGTGGGTGAGGAGAAGAGTTTGAAAGTGCTTTATCAGTTCCGAGGAGTTCTGCACCAGGTGATGTCAGCTGACAATGAGGCCCTCAGGATACCAAAGCAATGTGAGTAGCAAGAAGCTCCTTGCTGCTGCCTTCAGCTCTGTGTGGCAAAGCACACAGGACTGGGGCTCTGGGGTTCAGAACTGGGGTTACTGGAATGGCCTGACCATGACAGACCTCTGGAGAGCTCAGGAGCACCCCTGCAGCTGTTGACATCATCCAGCACTGGAGAGCTAACTGAAGTTAGGAGGCAGAGGCCTTCTCCAGCTGCTGGTGTCCCTGCAGGCAGTTCATAGCACAGTTTGCCCCCGTTTGGGCTGAAGTGAATGTGGATGGCAAACTGGAGGCCTGATCTCAATTCCTCCTCATCCCCATTTATCTCTCTGAACATTTGCCCTGCAGAACAATGTTGCAAAACTAGTGCCCACCAGTGACCAGCTTTACTGGTACCCCTGCAGGCCTGGGGCTAACAGAAGGCCACGAGCTCCCCAGCCCAATTTAAGAGGCATATCCAATTTACAGAGCTCCCCTGGGGTACCCAGAGATGCTCTGTCTGCCCCTGGCATGGAGGAAGGCTCAAGGCAGGCTGCCTCTGGCCCTGCAGCAGTGTTGTCCATCAGCTGTTGTTGTCTCTGGCAGCTCACAGGATCGATGCTGACGGCTAGCCTGGAGCAGTGCGGCTGTGAGCCAGGGCAGCACCACCTGCAAACCGTCCCGGGGGCACTGCCACCTCCAACAGAGACATTGTGATTCCTGCTGTCCGTGTGGCAGGTGGTGTCCTGCCACCTGTGTTAGGAGACAAGAGGAGAGCAGCTGCTTGCCCAGGTGGCTCCAAGGCACTCCTGCCCCACGCTGTGGCTCGGTGACAATAAAGCAAGGTGACTCGGAGTGCGAGTTGCTTTCTGCCAGGGCGCGTGGGCGGGCGCTGGGCACCACCCTCACTGGCCAGGGCCCTTCTCTGCCAGCTACCTCAGGCTGGACGCTCTCCTCTGCCCTGAGGCAGGGAAGAAGAGTTATTGTGGTCCTCCCTCCCTTGCATATTTCCCAGGGTAGGTACAATAACTTTTTCTACTGCTGAGGGGGCGCCGAGGTCTGATCACTCCCAGGAAGGCCTCTCAGTGAATGCTGTGGTTGGGAAGAGGACAGAAATTGGTTTCCCTCTCCAGTCTGTAGCTGAAACATACTTGTTAAGAACAGCTGTGTTTGGCACCTAGGACCACCTAGCAGTGTCTGCCACCTAGGGCCAGGTACTGTGGAGGTTTTCAAGTGGGAGAGGACAGCAAATCATTCCCTTCTGATGCTCTGAAAATCTCTTCCCACCTAATTTATTTCTAGGAAAAAGAGGAATGTGGTTTGTACAAATCAGCCACAGTGAGGAGGGATGCCAAAAGGCTACAAAGCTGCAAACATCAAACTCAGCTGCTCTCAGCTCTGACAAATGCATTGGGCCCCTGTAGAAGCCAGGGCAGCAACTTAGCAGCAGGCCAGTCTGGCTCTGGTGCCACAGCAGATGGGAATGGTAGCCTTATATCTGCTGCACCCTGCAAATGGCACTTCCACGGAGGCTCTTCCACAGAGAAAGCAATCCTGGTGGCTGTCCTGTCCCAGGGCTGCTCTGGTTGAGCCCTCATCAGCCTTCATTGGCTGATAAGGGAGAGGGAAAGACCCAGACTGTCTTGACAGGGCCTTGCTGCTCCTGACAACTGCTGCCAGAAATCATTTTCTGACATGAACCTGGCCTGCTTGCTCAGGTTGTTGTAACAGGGGAATTAGATTCCAAAATTCCAGCCAGTCTGGAAGAGATGCTCCCCCTCTAAAAACCAGGCTCAGACAATGAAGGAGTTTTCACTTGTTTTACCAAAACCAACCCAAAACTCCTCAGCTGTGCCCAGCTGCTGATGCAGAATTTGGTCTCACTACAAACAGTGTTCTGTTAATCTGAAGTGTGAAATGTGCAATAAATTCTCAGCTGAACAGCAGCTCCTGTTCCCTTTGCATCTGCAGGGCACTTGAGAATGGACTCCTGAAAAGCAGAAACTGCAAGTTTGGTAAAGGCAGCTGCACCCCTGCTGAGTGACCTCTGGTGATCACTTCTCTCTGTAACTGGGTAAACTGGGCAGGAGTCTCCAGAAATTCCCTGGTCAGGTCTTGGCACTGCATGAAGTGTATGGTCAAGAGTTAGAGGCAGTCTGCAGTGCCAAGGAGGTGGGAAATGCTGAGTGGACTCTGCATGAGCGAGTGCACAACAGGACAGAGCCTTTGCTGCCCGGGTGCTGTCCTCTTACTGCATGCAACTCTGCCTTCATCAGGGCACTGCCTGGGTTCTGCTGCCTGCCCCCAGCTCCTCAGTTCTCTTACTAACTGCAACCAAGTTTCTGCAAGGAACAGATCAACTTTAGTTCTCTACTTTGACCACCTGCAGCTCTCCTTAAAGTGAAATCTCTCACAATCAATGACAGAGGCCTTGCCCTGCTCCTTGGCTGGGCATCATTAAGAGTACCCAGATGCTGCTTTCCTGCCAGGTCAGCCTACCAAGGGCCCAGACTCTTGGCTTTCCATGGGAGCCCTGCCCCATCCCTGAGGCTGCTGCAGCAGGTTCAGCCTGAGCTCCATCTCTGCTGCCCTACATGTTTGTAGTTTGCAGGCACTGCTCTGCTCAGATGTCTCCTTACAGCAAGGTTGCTGCCTGTCGTCCCCCCCACCTCCTTCAGAGCCAGGCACTGAGGCCCACCTCCTCCAATCACATTCTCAGAGCAGCTTTAAAGAGGCTAAAAGAGCAGCCCCAGTGGGAGCCCACTGCTTCCTCCACTACCATTTCTGCTCTCTGAGGAGCTGCCCTGTCACATCTCCAGCTCCTCTAGGAGTGGTGGCTACTAGGGTCACACAGAACCCGAATCAGAATGGATGTGAGAGCAGCCAGAGCTTAGCCTCTGTGCCACTACCAGAGTGGAGCCACTTTTTAGGTGTGGAGGCTGCTGGCTAAGCAGTGGTGCTGTGGGCAAGGTGAGGGGGAAGACGCTTTCCTCGGCACAGCTCTGAGGGCTTAAAGGGGTTTTGTTCTGGTCTGGCTGAGCAGCGCAGACACAGCACAGCCTTCAGCAAGGCCACAAAGCCCTGAGCAGCAGCAGGCATTGCCTGCCTCCCATTGCTCTGCCCTGCACCAGCACCCTACCAGGATTCACCTTGCAGCAAAGGGCAAGGAGCAGCTGCTACAGAGAGCTGAGGATACCCCTCAGCACCCAACAGGGGTGGGCAGCACCCCCTGGTAGTGAGCCTGAAGTGTTGTCTTGCTGCCACCTGGCACAGCTGCTGCACACACCAGTAAATCAGAAGCACAGAGTCCTGAGTTCAGGGTAAAACGAGGTCATTGTTCACCTGTTTCACATTTAGGGACAAACCATGGTTCATTAAAACAGTTTTAATGAAAAAATAAAGTTCTGGATTAAGCTATAGTCATACATGGCTGAAGTGATGAGCTACAAGAATGGAGATGTTGGTTTGTCTCTGCTGCTGTTACAACTTGCTGGACGCATCAGACACTGCTGGGACACATCAGAAAAGGTAATAGAGCAGAGTCGACAGACAGCAGCTGCTCCTGGACAGGGCCAGTTCACCCTTCTCCCCTGACAGCTTCCACCAAGCTCCAGCTGAACTGCAGCCCCTGTAAACAGATTTTCAGAGCAGGTCCAACTTTTAGGCAGCTTCTGACCAGGATCCTCCAAAGCCTTTCCGTCTGCAGAGCAGAATGGCAGCATTGAAGAACTTTGGTTATTTTTCTGGCTGCAAAGAACAGTCCAGCAGCCACTGGGGGCAAGTCTTTGGCAAACTCCTCGGCAGTTCCGTGCAGCTTCTGGAAGGCAGCACACCACAGCATGGTCTTAGGGTTTCACAGAAGCTGGAGCTGGTTTTCAGAACCCAGAGTCAGTTGGTGCAGCTTGGTGGTATCAGCAGCTTGCTGATAAAGACCCGGGACAGCAGCACAGCCACACACTTGTCTGCCTGAAGCCACAGCAGCCCTGTGCCAGATGTAGGAAGGAGGGTACCTGACTAGAAAGACCTATGGCCATCCCCAGGACACATCTCCTGATAAGATGGCACTCTTGGCAAGGTGGTGGGTGGGGCCAGAGTGTGCAGCTGCAGCACAGACAGGGACACACACTGCTACCAGCACAGCCAGTGCTGTGCCATGGAGCGATCTCCAGCCAGAGCAGGCTGCTCACAGCCAGGACTGCAGGGGAATGCCTCAAAACAAAGTCTGGGGACATTCAGGGCTGACCTTATCTATTTGGTCTTTGAGGAGTGATGCTGCCACTGCTGTGACCTTGGGATGAGCCTTGACTCCCTGCCACGTCCCAGCCCCTCTGGGGCTGCAGCCCTAGGGAGGCCCAGTGAGGGATCTCAGTGCCAGCAGGGGCCTCAGCGCTCGCCTCCCCCGCAGCAGATAGAGCCTTGCTGCGCTTCACCTCGCAGCCTGCCTTTGCTTTGTCCCTACAACTGGCAACCAACAGGGTCAAGATTCTGGGATTTCACTGCAAATCCAGTCTCAGAAACAAACAGTGAAACCAAAAGTCAACTCAGTTTTAGCACTCGGATGGAAATGATCCAATTCCACATCAGACCTGCCAGGTTCTAAGTTCATTACAGCCCCTGTGCAGTCCTTGAGTGCTGGGCCAAGAGAAGGCAGAGTGGTGGTGTTCTGACAGCAGCAGCTCCAAGCTGAGGGCAGGGCTGTGTGCAGAGCAGACAGATCCCCACACACAGACTCGAGCCGATCACGCAAGACAAAGTCACCAGAAATCACTGCAAGGAGAGCCCCGCAAAGAGCTCCAATGCCACTGACCCCAGAGTGGCTGCCCAGGCTCTGCCATTTTCACCCAAGCGACACCGAGCCAAGAGTCTCCACTGAAAAGGGGCAGACTGCAGAGATCGGTGCATGTCGCTGCCCACTGCAGTGCCTCAGAACAACTCTGACAGGGACAGAGGGGCAGCTATACACATCAAAATCCAAACACGTAGCCAGTTACTTTTCAGACTCCACAGAGATTCCTGCCTCTTCCTCCCTGCTCTTTGGAGGAGGAGGAGGAGTTTCTGGCATAGAGGTTTGCAGTTTCCTGATGGGATGAGAGAACACGTGGCAAAGGTCTGTACATTCCCAGACATCCCTCAGCCCATGGCTGTGCTCGGACAAAACCCCACTGGACCCAGAGCATGCTCTGTCCTGACACTGTTCAGCAGCAGTTCTGCCCAGGCATCTCGTCCGGCCCTGACTGCTCACAGTGCAGCCTTTCCTCGTCCCCACACCACAGGCCATCTGGGCAGCCCCTCAGCCTGAGCAGCAGCAGTTCGGGGGGGCTCTACCCAGCCATCCGGCAGCTAGCCCGCCCAAGTAGCACCAGTAGCCAGCTCCCTCCACTAGTCCAGGAAGCGCCGGCGTGAGCCCATCCGGGAGCGGTTGGAGCGGCGAATGTCAAACTTGGAGTCCCGGCACTTCTGGCAGATGTAGACCTCTGGGACGTTGGACTTGCGGATCTTGGCACAGGAGAGGTGGATCCAGGTGTGGCACTCGTTGCACTCGATCATTGGCCGCCCGGCGAAAGGCTTCATACAGAAGCAAGTGACGAGGTCCCAGGAGTCATCATCTGCCAAGAGAAGCGGCTGCGGTGAGTGCCCAGCGCCTCACCCCACGGCAGTTTGCGCTCCTTTTCCAGACTACTACCTGGGCTTCACAGACAGGCCCTCTGCTATTCTTCCCAGGTCTCTCCTGCACAGGAAGACACTTGGCAGCACAAGAGGCCATAACCCAGGAGAGAACCACTGCTTCTATGAAGTTGCAGCTTTTCACTCACTTTGTCACAGAAGCAGACAACCAACTCCCTCCTTCTGCCCAGCTGCCACCCATCACACCCAGGCAGTGCACACTGGGGTCATCCTCACACTGCAAGGAAGGCACCAAGGAGATGGGCAGCAGCAGTGCCACTGCTGATCCTCCTTGGGCAGCCAGGCTACCTACCCGAATCCACCATGATGTCCTCGTCGTCACCGGTGCCATCCTCATCTCGGAAGACCACCTGCTTGCCCTGCCGGATGACCGTTCGCTTGCCCACGCTCTGTATCTCCACCGCCTGCTCTGCCGTCACGGCAGGGTAGGAGACGCTGGAGGGAGTGTCAGAGTCCCACACCGAGCTGTGCTCAGTCGCAGACTGAGGGTCGCCCTCGGACGAGGGGCTCATCGGCGTCTCTACGTAAGAGTCCTCTGCTTCCAGCTCCCGCAGCTTCTCCTCGTAGTCCTCCGCAGACGCCTCTGCTTCCCTCCTCTTCAGCTTCTTCTTCTTCCTGATCTTATCAAGCTGCTTTCGCTCGGGCAGGAAGCTGCTGGGCTTTGCCCGCTGGAACAGGGAGCCGTAGGGCTTCGCTCGTTTAAGCTGGCTGAAGTTCTTTCTGTTCTTGGCGGGCAGGGACACGGCAGAGGGGGTGTCGTTGAAGCGGGGATCCCAGCTATCGCTGTCAATAGTGCCCCCGGTGCTGTTGGGAGGGCTGGGGCTGTTCCTCAGCGGCGTTTCCTGGGCAACACGGAGCGCGGGCAAAGCGTTAACCGGGAGCCGGCTGGCGCTGCGCCCTCGCCCCGAGGCGCCGCCTCAGCCATGTTCAGGCTCCAAATTCGAGCTCCTGCTATCCCGACGGCACCCCCTGCTCTTCCCCGCCGGGACCTCCGACCGCAGCCCGGAGCGGCCCCGGCAAGGCTGAGGGGGCGGTTTCGACATCCGCAAGCGATTCCGGGATCCCGCTTTATTTACCCCGCCCAAGAAGCGGCCCCGTCCCCTCCCGGCAGTTGTAGTTCCCCCTTTTGTCCCAGGCACCCGGCGCGGACGCGCAATCTTCTCGCAGCGGCTGATTGTACAGCCGAGCCTAGCGGCGGCGGCGGCGGCCCCGCCCGCCCACTGCCCGGTACTCACTCACCTCCTGTGGGTACGGGATGTAGCCGGCATAGGCCAGGACGAAGGTGCAGAATTTGTTGAAGTCTTCCACGGTGCGGTGCCGCCGGGAGGCTGAAGAAAAGTCCTGCGGGGGCAGGGGGGGTCAGCGGCGGCCGCGAGGCGGACACGGCCGAGGGGGAGGCGCCGCCGCCACCGTTCCCCGCAGCCGGCCCCGCCCGCCGCCGCCGCTCCCGGAGCCACCCCACCGCCACCCCACCCCCGCGACAGCTGGGCAACGCCACCATTCCCCCTCCCCACTGCCCTCCAGCACTGTCGGCCTCCCGGTGTCGGTACCGGGCCCTCAGGTGGGCCGCCCCCCAAGGTAGGACACAGCGGGGCGCGACGCCGCCATTCCTAGCTCTGCGCTGCGGAGGGTCAAGGTGGCCCTAGCCCTACGGTGCAGGCGGCGGCCGGGAACGGGCAGAGGCCAGACGAACCGGGCTGGCCCGAAACGGACTGGGAGGCGGGAGACGCCCGCCGCCGCCGCCCCCCCCCCCGCCACTCCCCGAGACCCCGTCTCACCTCCGGGGCGAACGGGGAGGCGCAAGAGTCAGAGTCCATGTCCCGGTGTAGGAAACGGAACAGGAACAGAACAGCGGCAGCAACCGGGTAGCGCCGACACCCGCGAACCGCTCGGTACCGGCGGGAGGTGGCGAAGGGGCGGCCGCCCGCGCAAAGGCTGCTGGGAACGGTAGTCCTCCCGCGCGGGTCATGCCGGGAGCCGTAGTCCAGGCATGCGCGGGGGTGGCACGAGCGGCGCGGCGTGCGCGCGCAGTGTCTACGGTGCTGGAAGGCGGGGCCGGGCCGGGCCGGGCGGCGGCGAGCGGAGCGCTGAGGTGAGCGGAACCTGGCGGCATCTGGTGTCTGCGGGTCGTGCTGCGCCGTCGCGGTAGATCTGGGTGGGAGGCTGGGTTCACCCAGGACCAGGGCTCCGGCGGAGAACGACAGAGGCGGGCGGGGCGGATCGGATCTCTCTTCGCCAGTTCGTGAGCTCATTCGAGCCGACCGCCAGACCAGCCCGTTGTGACCGCCACGGCTGCAGGCGATGGCTGCGCCCGGCCGCAGTTGGGCCCCGCAGTGTTCACTTGGCGGCGAGCAGGTCCTGGTAGAGGACTTGTGGCAGCACTGTGGTTCTGCCCTGCCGAGCTCCGGTTCTCCGTCGATAAACGCGGTTTATTTTAACGGTGGAGGAATTCTCTTTCACATCCAGCCGCAATCTGCTGGGTGTTGCACGAATTACGTGGGCCTGCTGCATACAGAGAGGCTCAGATCTCTTTGAGCTCAGCGGAGGAGATTTCTGCCGGGTTTGTGTGACCGGGAGCTGTTAACGGGAGCGGGCAGGAACGAGGCAACCCGACCCGGACACCGCCGCGTTTGCATAGCCGAGCAACGGGCGCTAACGGGCGGCACCACAGAGCTTGGGGGCCGAGGGCGTCAGAAGGGCTGGCTGCTGCAAGCACCCCCACGACAGCCGGTCTTGAGGAGGGGCACCGGTCTTCCTGGAACAGCGGCGGGGGCGGTTCCCGCTGGGCATGCATCCGAGGGGCGAGGCTCCGGGGGCTCGGCGCGATGTTCCCCGAGCTATCGGGTGTGCAAGGCTCTGCCCGGCTCTTGTGACGCGGTCTTAATCCTGCGGAACTTCAGCGCGGCTTCTTGAAAATATAATTAGAGCGCGGGGGGAGGCTGCTGGCAGCACCGAGCGTTATGCAACTGGCCCCGCGCCGCGCCGGGCCGGGCGGCTGCTAGTGAGGGCTGCTCAGTCTGCAGCCGCGGCGCCCTTCTCCCTCGGCTCCCCCACCTTCGTCCTTCTGTTTTCGTTCCTTTTTCCTATGTTCTCTGTTCTGCAAGCTGCTCTAGGGAGGAGTCCCGAGGGCTCGATACAGGGTGTGACCAAGCGTCTGCTCTCCCACAGGCACGGCACGGCATGGCGGCTAACACAGGCAGCGGCAGCGGCGGGACGGCGGCGGCGCCGTCAGCGACGGGGGAGCCAGCGCACGCCGTGTCGCTGCTGCGGGGGCTGAGCGCGCTGCGAGCCGAGAGGAGCCTCCTGGACGTGACGGTAGTGGCGGGCGGACGGGAGTTCGGGGCTCACCGCGCCGTGCTGGCCGCCGCCTCCGGCTACTTCCGCGCCATGTTCGGCGGGGCGCTGCGGGAGGCGCGGGCCGAGCGGGTGCGGCTGCACGGTGTGGAGCCTGAGTGCCTGGCACGACTCCTCGACTTCGCCTACACCGGCCGCGTTGGGGGACTGGGCCCGGACATCGCCGAGCGCCTGCTGCGTGCTGCCGACCTGCTGCAGTTCCCCGCCGTGAAGGAGGCCTGCGGTGCCTGGCTGGCACGCCAGTTAGAGCCTGCCAACGCCTTGGACATGCAGGACTTTGCCGAGGCCTTCGCCTGCCCGGCGCTGGCAGCCGCTGCCCACCGCTTTGTCCTGCGGCATGTGGGCGAGCTGGGCGCCCAGCTGGAGCGGCTGCCGCTGCCGCGCCTCATCTCCTACCTACGGGACGACGGGCTCTGCGTGCCCAAGGAGGAGGCTGCTTTCCAGCTGGCACTGCGCTGGGTGCGTGCTGACCCTGCCACCCGTGCCCCGCTGCTGCCCCAGCTCCTGGCTCATGTCCGCCTGCCCTTTGTCCGCCGCTTCTACCTGCTGGCCCACGTGGAGAGCGAGCCGCTGGTGGCCCGCTGCCCGCCCTGCTTGCGCCTCCTGCGTGAGGCCCGGGACTTCCAGGCCGCCCGCCTCGACCGCCACGACCGGGGACCCTGCGCCCGTATGCGGCCTCGACCCTCCACTGGTCTGGCCGAGATCCTCGTCCTCGTGGGTGGCTGCGACCGTGACTGTGACGAGCTCGTCACCGTTGACTGCTACAACCCACGCACCGGCCACTGGCGCTACCTGGCCGAGTTCCCTGAGCACCTTGGCGGGGGCTACAGCGTCGCAGCGCTGGGCAACGACATCTACGTCACTGGTAAGGCACAAATGTAGTAGTGCTGAGGCTTTCTTTGCACGTGGGGGGTTCTGGCAGTCAGGGGCAGGCTGCTCTCAGGACAGCAGCGTGTCTGGAGCCCTGCAGTGGCTCAGTGTGACTGGAGACAGGCATAAGGACTCCTGGAGTCAGTGCTGGATTTAGCAGCTGGTCTCAGTCCAGGAGATGTTTTGCCATGACTAACGCTCCTGAGCACGTGGGCAGCAGTCACACATCTTGCCCTGGTGGAACTTTCTAACTGCTTGCTCATGGGGACAGGAGTGGCTTAAAGAGGGGTTTGAAATTCTGGCTGCGGAGAAGGTGCCTGGGTTCAGAGCCCTGTGAGTCAGGAGCTGAGTGCATGCTTGAAGCACGGGGGCATCCAAAAGCCGCTCGCTGCTCAGCCAGCAGCACCTGTGAGTCACAGCAGCATCCCCAGTACGAATCCTGCCTCCCCACATCTGCTAGGGCTGCAGTGACTCCTGTCAAGGTGACACGGATGTGTAAATTTGGCTGCTAAGTTGCACGTGGATGCCTCCTTTAGACTCCATCTCTGCTTTTGGAGTGGCTCACAGAGGTGTGCAGGGTATGCTGAGGGACACTTGGAGGGCAGGTCAAATGCAAGAGCAGAGAACCCTTCTCTAGCCACGAGCAGAAATCTGCCCTCTGCTCCTTTGCGTGGGTGCCCTTACATCCCATGGGAGCTTTCCAGAGCAATTCTGGGTGGGTCTGCACGTTCTGATACTGCCAGGAGCCCGGTGTTGTGGTGAGGCTGCTGCTGGCTGGGTTCAGCTCAGTGTCAGTGCATCGTCTGGGCAGCAGTGAGGGCGGGCAGATTCCCATGCTGCTGGCGCTAAGTGGCCTTGGCAGCCAACTTCTGGCGAGCATTGGTCTCCCCTCTGGCACAGCAGCTTCTGTGTAGTGACAGAGCAGGGGTTCCAAAATGGGTTATTTGGAAGGATGGAGGTAGTCAAACCTGGGAGACTTGTTCTGAGTCATGGCTGAGTGCATACTAGGAACAACATGGGAGAAATCCTTCTTGGCTTGCTGGGGGGCAAACAGTGCAGAAACCCATTAAAGGTCTGAGAGCCTGTGCTCCCCCGGCACCCAGGCGGTTCCAGCATGCACAGCCCTGAGAAGCAGAAAGGTGTGAGAGGTATTAAGGGGCGTAAGAGATCCTGGTGCTGAGCCAAGGCCTCTCCTGCATCTCCCCATGGTCCTTCCTTCGTGCCTGGCCCCACTGCCACCTGCCATGCTGTCCACAGGCGGGTCGGACGGGTCGAGGCTCTACGACTGCGTCTGGAGGTACAACTCCAGCGTGAACGAGTGGACGGAGGTGTCCCCCATGCTGAAGGCCAGGGAGTACCACAGCTCCACGGTGCTGGATGGGCTGCTCTACGTCATCGCCTCTGACAGCACCGAGCGCTACGACCACTCTCTGGACAGCTGGGAGGCCTTGCAACCCATGCTCTACCCCATGGACAACTGCTCCACCACCTCCTGCCGTGGCAAGCTCTTTGCCATCGGCTCCCTGGCTGGCAAGGAGTCCATGGTCATGCAGTGCTACGACCCCGACAGTGACCTCTGGTCCCTCGTGAACTGCGGCCACCTACCTCCCTGGTCCTTTGCCCCGAAGACTGTCACACTCAATGGCCTCATGTACTTCATAAGGTGAGCACACTGGGAACGTGACCTCCCTTCCCTTGCCCCACAGGCAAATTTGGGGTTCCCCTGAGAGCTGTGCAGGTTTGTGGGTGGTTGTAGAAGGGCACAGTGCTGGGAAAACACAGCAAGACTTCCTCGATGGTGTAGGAGGGACTGCAGCCCCACACCTTTGTCCGTGACTCCTGCTGGGGCTAGACCTCAGAGCCTCCCCCTAGACTGCATGAAAATATCTGACCCTAAACCACAGGCTGGGGAGCAGTCAGGTGTGAATCTGCCTGAAAGTCAGCAGCACTGCTTGGAAAGAGCCTTCTCAGCTTCCTTGGCTTCTGGTTCAGCCTCCCTTGTTGCTATAAATAAGTGCCTGAGCTCCCAGAAAGCATTAAACTGCAGCAGAGAGGCCGTCTCCGAATGAGCACCGATAAGAGGGCTGGAGACGAAGGGATTGGTCACTATTTTTAAGCACTTTTCCAAACTGGGACTTAATTGCCCATCTGAAGCTGTCCTGGCGGTGCAGATACTGGAGTTACCCTCTCCATTAAAAACACACTGCCAGGCTCGCTGGGGTGTGCAGCTCCGGCTGCTGACTTTGCAGACACGGACCTGTGATGGCCACCAGATGCCTTTTGTCACCTCCTGGCCTTTCACAACGCAGCAGCTTCTACCTAGGAGCCTCTGGAGGACTGATGAGTCAGGCAAACCTGATTCGTTTGGGCTCAGCTAGGAGTCCTGGTGCAGGGCGGTTGTTTGTGGGTGGCACTTTGAGTCACTGTGGTTTCAGGAAATGCTGGCCAGGTGCTGCAGCTGTTTGACTGCTTGTCACAGGCCAGTTCTGTGGCTTTTCCTTGCCTCACACCACTGCTGGTGGGTGCCAGGACTCTGTCACTTGTGCATCCACGGGAGTTAGTGAGATTATCAAGGGTCAAGCTCTCCTCCGGCAGTCTCACATGCTGCACGTAGGCTGCTGCTCTGTAAAGCTGTCAGACCACAGGTGGGGCACAGAGGAAGAGGGTACTGATAAAAGCTGCAAACTCATGTTTGGGTGAGTTTTGCTGTCTTGGACTAAAGCTTCTGGCTGCTGATCCCCTCCAGGGGGACTGGGTCTGGAGCTGTGATTGTGCTCGGTAGCAATGCTCAGCTCATCGTCTGTGTCCTCAGAGCTAACCCTGAGACAAGACAGGAGGTCCTGGCCTGCAGCTGCATGATGAGAGCTTTGTCCCCGGTGTCTTTTACACCCCATCAGGGTTTTCAGCTTCATCCATGGAAGTGTTTTCAGCTTCATCCATGGAAGTGTTTTCCTTGCTGGTGCCATTAGCTGCGGGCTGTGCTGTGATCAGTAGCAGCTCCTCCAGGCACAGCCAGCCTGGCAGCAATGTCACAATGGACACAACGAGTCTGTCAGATCTTGCAGCCTCTGAGTCTGTCTGTAACAGCACTGCGTTGGAGTGACTGAGGCCCTTCCCTGCCTGTCCTGACCTTGGCCCTGTGGCATTCGTGTGTCAGCAGCATGTTCTGCATTGCCAGCCTCCCTCACCTGTTGCTGGCACGAGTGCAGTGGCTGAGGGGCCTGGGGGGATTATGCTGCCCTAGCAGCTCCTCAGCCCTCCAGCCTGTCTAAATTTGGTGTTGGTGAAAATCTCCAGCAGCAGGGATGGAGTTACTTGGGAGTTCCTGGAGGTTTGAGCCTTTCCAGATGGCATGAAAGCCAGGGCAGGCTCCCAGAGCTGGTCTGTGAACACACAAATAGGTCTGCATTGAGACTTGCATCTCTGTATGGAAACCCTTGGGTCTCCAGGCTATGTAGTGGAGCTGGAGCGGGAGTGCTCGTGGCAGCAGTTCAGGCTGTTGAACTGGGGGCTTCAGAAGGCAGGAGGATTGCAGAGCCCAGGGCAGTGACTGTGCTGTCTCCCACAGGGATGACTCGGCTGAGGTGGATGTTTACAATCCAGCCAAGAACGAGTGGGATAAAATCCCGGCCATGCTTCAGGTAGGAGCTGCTGAGCTGCTGCTCTCCCCGCGGTGTTAAACGTGGGTCTGAGTGACCTGCTGGGAGGCACAGGTGCTCTGTGGGTTGCAGCCTGCACCTGTGCTGCATTTTGAGTGCGTGTCAGTCACCTGGGAGAGCAAGCCCTGGGCTGTGGCTGCGCAGCTGAGCACTCAGTCCAGCACACAAGAGCCAGGCTGAGCCTCAGAGCCCTGTCTGCTCCTGGTGCTTGAGCAGTGCCAGGCCAGAGCCAGAGCCAGCAGCTGGCAGGTGCAGAGGCCACTCTGAGAGAGCTGGAGAACAGTACCCAGCACCTTCCCCACCTACCTGCTTGGGCAAGCCCTTGCTGAGGGTGCTGTGTGTTCTCTGGTCTCAGGTGCACGTCGGGGGCAGCGTGGCTGTGCTGGGCGGGAAGCTCTACGTCTCTGGGGGCTATGACAACACCTTTGAGCTCTCGGATGTGCTGGAAGCCTATGACCCTGAGACGCGGGCCTGGAGCATCGTGGGCAGGCTCCCCGAGCCCATCTTCTGGCATGGCAGCGTCAGCATCTTCCGTCAGTTCATGCCAGAAACCACACAGGAGGACGACAGCATCACACTGGACAACACCATCAGCCTGAGCAGGCAGGACCAGAGCCTCCACGACCAGAACCTCAACGAGCTGCGTTAGCAGCCCCAGCGCCAGGTCGCTGCCCAGAGCCAGCACTGCTTTGAGAGGGCAGAGGCCAGCTAGAGCTGGGAACTGTTCTGATCACAGAGGGTGTAAACTCCCAGCCTTTGTGGTGCTGCTACAGAGTTGCAGCCAGCAAGGCCTCTGCTGTGGGGTCCCTCAGCACCACACTGCCACTGGGGAGACCCCCGAGGTGGGCTCTGATGGAAGCCATGGCCTCAGACATCCCCACAGCACCACAGCTCACAGCCCTCAGTTGGGCAACTTTCCCTGGGGCTTCTTCACCCCGCAGTGCTTTGCTTGCCACCAACCTCGCTTCTTGTTTGGATGGGGTCTGTCTGCTGGGGTGGGGTCTGGACCCCACCTCCCTTCTGTGCCTTGGAGGAAGACAGACCTCCTGTGCATGGTTTGAGGGGGGAAAGGCCTTCCAGAGAGCTGAAGGTCTGTTGGGGTGGAAGAGCAGGTTTCCTGTAGCAGGAATCTCACTGAGGCTGGATTCTGCAGCTTCACCTTTCCCTTTGAACCTCAGCTCTTCCTCTGTTCTGGTGGCGTTTTAAGCTGCAGCATTTAAACTTCTGCAGGTATTTCTTCTCCAGCCCTCTCCAGCAGAGCACTTCTCAGTCTAAGAAGAAATACCCTAATTTATCTTTCCATCGTGTTCTCACAGACTGATTGTTTTCATTTTTGATCTCCCTGGCTGCTGCCTCCTTTGAGGGGAAGGGAGAAGTGAGTCCCATTCTCACCTGGCTCAAGGAGCTGCTCCTGGGGCTGGCAGCTGCAGGTGGGACTGGCAGGACCCAACCAGCCAGAAAAAGCTGCTGGGGCTGTTTGCTGTTGGCTTTCCTGTGCTGAGCTCTCAGTCAGGGAGCTGGGATGGACCATGGGCCCCCACGAGGTTCTGAAGGAGCTAAGCCAGCATCAGCAAAGCCTCCTGGGGAAGGGGAGATTCCCTGAGGCTGGTGGGGTCGCTGGTGTGTGCTGGCACTTCAGTGTGGAACCTGTTGGACTCCGGGGGAGGCCTTCCTGCCCCCAAGGTACAGGAGCCCTTAGGACTTGGCTGACTGTAAAATGCTGCTGTTTTGGTGAAGATGTAGGAGTTTAAACCAGAGTGTTACAGATTGAAGATAGTTGTTCTAGGGCTGTTCTGCTTTTTGTTTGAAGTTTGCTCGATTTTTGTTTGGTGTAAGGTTTGCCTTCGTACTCGCCCAAGTGACCTCGAACGCTGGGCTGCCTTTGCTCTGCCTGCCTTGGCTGAGAAGCTGCAGCCTGCCCTGGGAACATTTCCTCAGCAAGCGAGCAGCCGCAGTACGGGCTCGGGTCGCCCAAAGCCCAGCATCGCCCTTCAGCGAGAGCAGCTGCAGGAGTATCTGATCTGTGCTGGAGCTGACCCCTGAGCCGGGAGGCCCCCCCTAGGTCCCTCTGCTGCTGCCAGCGACGCCTTCTGCTCAACCGCCAGCGAGTGCCGGCAGGGCCCCGTTCTCAGCAGCCTCCTCACAGCTTTAAGAGCCTGGTTTGCCTTGCATGCGATTTGATGCTGCGCTCCGCGGCTGCAGGACTGGGGCAGGCTGCGTGCAACGCTCTGGAACTGTTGACAGTGCCTTGAACCTGCCGCTCAGCGCCGGAGGAACCCTACCTGGCCACCAACCCTGCGGCGAAGACCATCCCGGCGCGGGGGTGGGCTGGGCGCCGCTCGGTGCGGGGGTGCCGCTCAGGGCAGCCTCTCCGGCTGTGGTGCGGCAAGGCCGAGCTGATGCTGCAGCCCCGCAGGCTTCTGCTGAGCTCTCACTAGCGCTTGCTGCCTGCCGCCCCCGCACATCCCTATTTATTTTTTGTAACGTTGTGTCGGAACGTTGGGGTGCAGCTGGAGCCCTCTGAAGCAGAGGCAGCTGGCACGTCCGGACAAGGGATTTTTATTCTCATGGGCTGTTGTTAAACTGACTTTCAGCAGTCAAGTTAAATAAAAGGTTATGTAAATCTCTGTCATCCTTGAGGGGGGAAGTAAACAAAGGTTGCGCTGTGGTGCTTTGCAGCCTTGGCCTGAGGCACCTCTGAGCTGGAGACTTTCTGCCATCTCGGTGAGTGCAGGAGGGGAGAGTGCAGCTGCAGTGCTAGGGTACAGCCCACGATCTCCCCGCACTCGAGAGAGGCTCAGGGAATGGTTCCCAGTGCCACAGCAAACCTGCGTCAGGTTCTCTCAGACCTATACAAACCCTGCACCCAAAACCAGGAGCCCAGGGCATCATCCAGCTCCTCGCAGCTGTAAGTAATTATCAGCTAAGTGATCCCAGTGGTCTCTCTCGAGGTTCTGCAGGTCACGTCCTAGCAGCAGCCTGCCAGGGCAAGGCATCAATCTAATGCAGAAATCTTCTCGTGAGCTAAGGGCAGGGCAGAGATGTGCTATTGAGGCAGGTCAGTTTGTGACCCTGAGCTTTTGGTGTCAGCACCAGCAGCACAGGGCAGGAGTGCTGAAGGGAAAGGAAGCAAGACCAGCCCTGCCTTGGCTGCAGCTCACCCCCGCAGCACACACACAGAGCCATTGTGTCCCACGTGGATATTTATTAAAGCAGCCTTTATGAGGAGCTTCATCTGAGGCCTGATTGTAACTTCATGGTAAGATCACTTTCCTGCAGTCAGGGGTGGGAGCCCTGTGAGGGAGGGAGCAGCTCCAGCCCCTGTTGAAGGCCACACAGGTGCCCGTGCTACATTTCGCAGTGCTCAGGGAGGGTCGCCATTATGATCAGTGACTGCTCGATCACATCTGCCGTGGAGAAGCTGTCGGAGCAGAGTCTCTGTACAGGGATCTCCTCAGGCAGGGAGCCATGGGACAGGGACTCCACAATCACCTGGGCTGAGCCCACCTCCAGCTCGGGAGGCGGCTGCAGTGCCACCACCACAGCCTTCTCGTCCTCAATGACCAGGTTCCGGAGCTTGCGCTGCCGCGGGTTATAGTTCTCCACTCGGTCATGAATCTCCATGTGGCGCCTCAGGTGAGCCTGCAAAGGGAGAGGCCAGTGAGGGCCGGCCAGGGCTGGTTCCCTGGCAGAGGGCACTTCCTGAGGGTCCCCAGAGCAGGGGAGCCCTCACCTGCCGCGTGAACTTGTAGCCGCACTCGGTGCACTCGAACTTCCTCACGCCCTTGTGCCGGCGGACGTGGACACGCAGTTGTTCCACAGCTGGGGAGGAAGGAGAGAGCTTCTGGGTGGCAGGACCACGCTGTATGTGCCCACCATGAGGCTGAGTTGCGCCACGGGAGCAGGGCGGGTGCCAGAGCCCGGTCCGTGCCCTGGCTCTTACCTTTGAAGGTCTTCCCGCAGATCTGGCAGAAGTGAGGCCGCCCCTCCTGGTGGCGGCTGGCGACGTGCCGTAGCAGGGGCCCCTTCTCCGTGAAGCGCTGATCACAGAACTCGCAGCTGAAGGGCCGCTCCCCGGTGTGTGTCCGGTTGTGCTTGTCCAGGCTTGCTGATGTGGGATGGGGAGAGGCGCAGGTCAGGGGCATGGTCCCTGCCCCCCAGCATGCAGTGTGCCCAAGCCATGCCACAGCAAGCACCACACGCGGGCAGCAGAGTCAGACTGTGCCAGGCTGGCCATCAAGGCTCAGAAGAGTGCAAGCAGCAGCCTGCTGCTCCGAGCTGACTCTCACTGGTAAAACTCCCAATTTCTTCCCCTTCCATGTCATGAGGGTACTGGAGGTAACAGGAACATGCCCTCCTCAGCCAGCACACCTGCACCAGAGTGGGGCTCTGCTCCCCCCGGGCAGAAGGCAAGTTTCCAGTACAGCTGCTTTCTGGAGACCTAGGATGCCAGACCACAAAGCTTGGCACCACCAGCCCCACCTGTGCGGTACCTTGTGTCCTGAAGGTCTTGCCACAGAGGTGGCACTGGAAGGGCTTCTCGCCGGTGTGGGTGCGCAGGTGCATGTTGAGGTTGGCTTTCTGGGTGAAGGCATGGTGGCAGAACTCGCAGACGTAGGGCCTCTCGTTCCTGCAGGCAGCCAAACCCTACTTCAGCCCTGCCAGCTGCAGCCCCTCGGCTCAGCTGCTGCTCCTTGCCCAACATTCTTGTAATTAAACCTCACTTCATTTTCACCCAGCGCCTCTGGGAAAGGGCTTCCTGCCACACTCCAGCCAGCTACTGCCCCTAGCATCACTTGTTTCCAGGTGCCCTAGAGGCAGGAAGCACAACCAAAGCGACCAGGAGAATGCTGGTCATGTTGTACCTGTGCTTGGCCTTGATGTGCATCTGCAGGCCGTTGCGGCTGGAGGCTCTGTGCCCACACTCCTCGCACACGAACAGCTTCTCTCCACGGTGCTTGAAGGCCTCGTGCAGGCGCAGCTCTGTCCGAGACAGAAAGCACTTGGAGCAGGTAGAGCACTGCAAGGCCACAGGAGAGCGTGAGGTTAGGAGCTGCATCTGCACAGGCCTGTTCACTGCCCACACCCTGTCCCTCTGCCTGCTGCCTTGGGGCCCTCCTGATGCCAGCTGCAGCAGCATCCCCAGCTCTGAGCAACCGCACAAGATGAGGCAGCCTAGCAAGGGTGAAATGCAGACCAGTGGTTGGGGCCATTAGCCAAAGAAGTGACAAGAGCTGCTCCTGTGCCCAAGGCAAACCCATCTGCAGCAGCTGTGGAACTGCCCACCTGGCTACCCAGAGCCAGGCAGAACCATGTGCACCAGGCTGTAGGCCAAGGCACAGGATAATTTTCCCCCTGAAGTCCATCACTGATCCCCCTCACCGCATGGGGCTTTGGTGCACCGTGCAGCTTGATCATGTGGCTCTGCAGGTCCTTCTTCTGCATGAACTGCTGGGCACAGGAGGAGCACTGCAAGGTAGGAGAGGAGCAGGGTCAGCTTCCAGCCCCCAAACAGTCATTGCTGCATATGATGGGCAGTGTGCAGGGCAGGAGAGCATCACTGCCAGGAAATCCCTGGAAGGCTGCAGAAAACGCCTGGCTGTGGTGCCTGCTTGGAGCAGGTCACAGCGCAGAGCCTGGGAATGGCCCTCACTGAGCGCCTGCACTCAGCTGCCCTGCCAGGCCAGGCCCACTCCGTTCCTGCCAGCAGCTGTCTGCAGGTGCTGCTGACCTTGTAGGGCATCTCCCCCGTGTGTGACACCATGTGCAGCCGCAGCTCCACGCGCTTCTTGAATGCCTCCTTGCAGACCGAGCAGCTGAACACCTGCAAGACAGGCATCAGCACCTTCAGAGCCCAGCGTGCAGCCTGTGGCTCAGCCCCACACGGAGGCCTGCCTGATTTACAGCAAGAGCTTCTCACGGCCTTGAGGTGAGATGCTGGAGGGCAGCAGGAGAGGGAGGCCCTGGCTGTGGATGTGCTGGGGCCGGGCATGAAGGATTTTGGTTCTGCATCTGAGCATGACAGGGCAAAGGCTCCAATTCTGCTGCTGCACAGCGCTGCTCGCTCCCCAGGCTGCCGCAGCTGCCTCCCACCCCTACCTGCTCCACGCGGTTCATGCAGTTCCGGGCCTCATGCTCCACAAGGTTCTCTTTCCTGAAGTAGCATTTGCCACACTTGGAACACTCAAAAGGCTTCTCCCCAGTGTGTTTCCTAGCGAACGCAAGTGGAGAGCACCAATCACTGCCAGCCCCACAGCAGGCTACACGAATGGGCCCATTGAGGACCATGTGGGACCAGACCTCTCACGCAGCCCAGCACCAACATTCCCTTGCCCCAAAGCTGCCTTTTACCCAGCTTTCCTGACCCCACTGACACAGCTGAGCTGCTGGCATCCACTGTGCTCCGTGAAACCTGTCTTCTGCAGGTCCACCCTGGGCACACCATGCCAAGCAGGAGCTTACACCCCCCTCTCTGGGTACCTACTTTGCTTTTAGGTACCCTTTGTCATGCCAATGTGCTCCCCACAACCCAAAGTGTCCCAGCTTGTGCTGACCCTGGCAACTCAGAGGTAGGATCTGTCACTGTCCACCTGCAGCTAGCACCTACCCCAAAACAGCCCCTCCATACCCCCTCCCAGCCCCGAGCTGCTTCAGCCACCCAAGGCGCCCAGCGCAGGAGCCGCAGCTCTCGGAACCATTTCGGAAATGCAGAACCACCCCAGCTCAAAGCCATCCCCCGCCGCGGGGCCAAAGGGAACCCCATTTTTCATCCCAGGGGACACCGAGGCGTTAAGGCCACCTGGCTACGAGCTGAGCTCTTCACCCACCCCCGTGGGAGGGCTGAACCGCGTGGGCGGGGGGCGCAGTGCGAGTCCCGGCGCAGGGCCGCGAGGGAAGAAGCCGAAGCCGGAGCCGAAGCGTTTACCTGTTGTGCACTTTAAGGTAATATTTGCTGAGGAAGGTTTTATGACATGTGGGGCACTCGACCGGCACCGCTGTACCTTTTCTGCTCCCCGGTGTTCCCGCCGCCCCCGTGTCGCCGGGCGCCTTCGCCGGCGGGGGGGTCTTTTTGCTCCGCAAGGCCTTTTTCTCGGAAAGGGGTTCGGTATGGCTGACACCCCGCGCCCCGTCGCCCGCCGTCTCCTCCGGGGCCGTGGGGGTAGCCTGCGAGGGAACAGGCGGCCGTCACCGCGCCTCGCCCGCAGGGCAGCCGACCGACCCCTTCGCTTCCTCCCGCCCTCCCGTCCCCATCACGCACCGCCGGGCCGCCAGGCTGTGGGGCCGTCACGACCACGCTGTCCGCCTCCCCCCGGCTGCTCAGGGCGGGGGCGACGGTGCGGCGGGGCCGCTGGCGGGTACCGGCGGGGCGGAAGGAGCGGCAGAGCGCCACGGCGTCGGGCACGCCGAGCTGCTCGGCGGCGGCCAGGAGCCGGGCGCGATTATGGGCGGTAAGCGCCAGGCGACCGGTGTAGAAGAAGTCGAGGAGGAGCTGAAAAGTGTCGGCGAGACCCTCAGGCAAAACCACCGGCCCGCCGGGCTCGCGGGCGCGGAAGAAGCGGGAGCAGCTGGCCAGCACCGGCCAGTGGGCGCGGAACTCCCGCCCACCCACGCCCAGCGTCGCATCGCAGAACTTCCCGGCTACGCGCTGCCGGTTCAGCTCGCGCAGGACGCGGACACTGTGCGCTGCCGCCGCCGCCATAGCCGCGCCGCTGCTAGCGCCCGGGCGCCGCCGCCATCTTGACAGCGTGCCGGAAATGGCGTATAGGCGCGCCGGAAGTGACGGAGCGGAGCCGGGCATGGGCAGGGGAGTGGGCAGGGACCCGGCGGCGCAGATGGCGGAGGCGGTGGGTCGGGCCCGGCGCCTCCCTGTTCAGGTGTCGGCCAGGCGCCGCGTATAGTGCTGGATGGCCATCTGGAAGTGCTCGGGTGTGTTGAGGTGCGGCCGCAGCAGGATGACGAAGGCCTTCGGGAAGAAGAAGCCTCCCAGTAGCGCGCCCACCGTGCAGAGGTAGCCGAGCACCTGGGCCGTCGCCTCGTCCCGCCCGCGGAACGCGTCCTGCGTGCAGAGCACGGTCGCGGAGCAGGCGAGATGCAGCAGTAGGCTGCAGGTCAAGCACTTGGCCTCATTGTAGCTGGCGGGTAGATCCTTGCCCGCGTAGCTGAGGGTGAAGCAGCAGACGCTGAGTAGCACGGTGAAGGCGGTCACGACGGTCCCTCTTGCCGCGTCCCTCTGGCCGCAGTCTAGCAGCACCCGGTCGGCCGCCGCGCCGTAATCCATGCGCGGTACCGAGGGGGTAACGGCCTCCGAGGCCAGGCACAACACCGCCTGGACTCCCGTGCTGGCGACAATGAAGAGCACCGGGCCCCTGCAGCGCAGCCAGGCCTCGTAGAGAGCCGGCCAGCGCGCATTCAGCTTGAAGATGCAGATGATCTGGAAGGAGCGTGTTGCCACGCACGACAGGAAGATAGTGAAGCTGATGGCGAAGAGGGGGAGCCGCAGCAGGCACGAGTGCCATGTGGGCTCCCCAAAGTAGGAGAAGAGGCTGCCGCAGGCACAGGCCAGAGAGCCCAGCATAAGGAAACACATGTTCCCACCCGCAGACTTGACGACCGGCGTGGAGGCATTCAGGGCAAAGAGGACAGCCAGCCCTGCCATGAACAGCATGAGGAGGGTAATGAGGGTCAGCAGGACGCAGGAGATTGGTTCAGACCAGGACAGAAACTCGATGGTGCGGTTGAAGCAAGCCTCGCTCCCTGCTGGGGCCCACTCCTCCATCCTGCAGGACTGGCAGCTGTAGGGGTCTGTGGAGGACGTAGCCCGAGCGGTGACAAAGATACCTCACACACCATGGTAAGAGATGTGCCTTGGCCAAGCACCCTGCTCTCTGAGCCCCCCCAAGATCTTTTCCCAAAGCCCCCCTCAGTGCGCTTCCCTCTAGTCCAAGAGGCAGGAGCCTGGCAGGAGCTCAGCTGGGTGAGCTGAGGCTCAGAAGTGTGTGGGCTGTAGGTGGAAAGGGACTCGGGCGTCCAGCTGTGACCTTTGAAGACCTGGAGGGGTCTGCAGCTGCTGTCTGTGGGTGGGGCTGAAGTATGGGGTAGGAACACCAACTGGTTGTATCTGGGGGCTCCCCACTGTCACCTAGAGCCGGCCCTTTCTGCTCCCTGCAGCCCACGTGTGAGCTAAGCCTGTTTGTTGTGGTTGGTGACTTGGAGGCAGGAGGTTTCTGCCACCTGTCCCAGGCAGGGGGCATTTCCATATGCCAGCTGCTGGTGACCACACTGTGCGGAAACCAGGTGCCATCTGGAGCTCAGAGACAACCACCGGGTTCAATTTCCCTGGTGGAGGATGTGGTTCCAGATGTCCCGTGTTAGCTGGCTGCAGCAGAATGGGCTCTGCTGGTGCCACCTCCGCTGGCTATGGGCCCAGCTGTGGGCAGCACTCCCCGGAAAGCACAGGGTATGGCTTTGCATACCCACAGCAAAGCAAACACAGTCAGACCCACCAGGTTCAGGCCAGCTCGGAAGCTTTACTGACCAGGGGAGGAAAAGAGAGCAGGAGGAAAAAGGCTGAGGAAGCAGTGGGATGGAAGCAAGAAGCTGGTTGAAGGAGGCCAGATGTGGGCAGAGGAGCCAGGCAGGAAGGATGCAGCACCCTGGGGCACACTGACCCGATTGGTTCAGGAAGGTTCCTGAGGGACAGGCCTCGCAGATGAAGCAGCAGTGGTGGCGGCTCCGCTGCAGCCGTCTCTCCCCAGGTTGACAGGCCTCGGAGCACAGGGAGCCAGGAGCCTGTCAGGAGCAGAGAGGGTTGGGCAGGTGAGAAGGCAGGAGGATGGAGCTGGCTTGACAGTAAGCAATAACTAGAATGCAGATGCAGAGCAGCACCTGTTGATCCTCTGTGTGCCACGGGATTTTGCCCTGGGTGATGATGAGCCTGTCAGGGTTCACCCGGAAGGTTCCTATCACATCAGAGGTCCAGCTGGGGCCACTCCAGTTCCACATGACAATGTCATAGCCTTTGTGGATGTCCCCACTGGCATCAAAAGAGACCTGGCTTTTGTACAGAGTGAAGTTCACTTGCTTGATTTTTGGCAGGAGCTGTAAAACAGGAAAAGAGCCCTTCTGACTGACAAGCCTCCCACTGGGTCATGTCTTGCCCTGGGAGGGAGGTGTGCTAGAGCAAGGCCCCTTCTCTGGCTCCTCTCCACCCCCCAGTAGCTGGCATACACCTGGCTGCAGGAGGAGCCTTCCTGGTTTCTGCTAGGGGCTGGCAGCAGAGGAACAGAAGTGATGGAGGGCAAGGGTCTGTGTCTGAGTCCAGGCTGCTTTGACTGTGATGAGTGGCTGAAGCCCAAAAGGCTCTTCAGCTGGACATGAGTCTTTCAGAGAGACAGCAATCCTCTAGCACATAGGAAAGATCCTTCCTCGTGTTGCTCTTACCTGCCAGGGGAACACAGTGTACTTGTTGCAGACCCCTGAGGTGCAGCCCAGTAGCTCATGGAGGCCATGGGCCACAGCGTAGACAGCAGAGTAGACATTGAAGGAGGCTTGAATGTCGTAGGTGTCGGGAGCAGCAGCGAGCGAGAAGCAGTTGGTGCATCGCTGGGTGCAGGCCGGGGTGGTGCTCTCTTCATCCCCCACACCTGCCTCTGTGCTGCCAGCACATCCTGCTGCAGTGCTTTCCTCTGCTGCCTTCCAGGATACAAACCGTTCCAACACCATGGGCTCGGTCTTCTCAACTGACATCCCAATCACCGAGCCAATGCTCTTGATACCAGGCACCTGCCAGGTGGTTTTGGCTAACGGCCAGTCCTCAGAGCCCACCCACACCATGCCCGTGAGGTTCCTCTGGACCACCACCTCAAAGAAAGGGACAACACTTAGCCTGGTGGCAAAGACAACAGTGACATTGACCCTGGCATCCTTCAGGATTCTGACCAGGTTGTGGAGCTCCAAGTTGCTGGCGTCCGTGTTGATGGGGATGATGCCTCGGTAGGCAACGCACATTTTGCTTGCAGTCAGCAGCTTGTAGAGGGCATCCAAGCTGTCCCGGCCATAGACGTCATTGCTGCCTACCAGTGCAACCCACGTCCACCCAAAGTGCTGCAGCAGCAGGGAGATGGCCCTCACCTGCTGCTCGTCACTGGGAATGGTGCGCAGGAAGGAGGGGTAGAACCTCTTCAGGCTCAGCATCGCCGAGGAGGCTTCATAGCTGATCTGCCAAGGGAACCAGGAGAAAGGGCTGCACTTGCCCCGGCAGTAGCACCTCAGGAGGTGGTGGCACAGGCAGCCCGATTGCAGCAGACACTTGGGGCTGGGCACGCAGCAGACGCACAGCTGAATGTGCTGCTATAGAGAAGCCTTTGGAGGACAGAGACAGCAGCACCTCCTTCCTGCCAGCTCTCAAAGCCTGGGAAGAGACCTAGGCCAGCCACATGTAGCAGGGCTGGGCTTCCAGCTCAGCCTGGCTCCTTGCCTCCATCCTCCCTCAGGCCCTTTCTCCTCGGGATCCCTGTTCTCCCTCCACTGGGCAGCTGCGCTTACCTCTGGTACAAGGAAGACGCCAAGGATGGCAGCCGTGGTGAGGGCCAGCTGGGTGCTGTCGGGTCCGATGACAGCCACTGCCTCGGGCTGGTAGCTGTGGAAGGTAGGAAGCACCTCCACCTCCTGGGCACCTTTCCGGGTGAGGGCTCGCAGCATGGCATGCAGGCTGGCGGGCTCCGAGCAGGCATCATAGATGTCATAGCCCAAGGTGATGTTGGGGAGAAGGGCGCTGGAGTTGTTGATCTCCTCCACGGCGAAGCGCATGGCTTGGGACAGGCAGTAGCCGTGGCTCTTGATGGTGGTGATGCTGTGCGGACACAGAAGTGGTTTTCAGGGAGGAGAAAACACAATGGGGAGGGAGGGCAAGGGGCGCGTCAGGTGCAGGGGCTTACTTGTCGCAGCCGCCCACGAACGGCCGCGTAGCGGCCCGCGGCGGCGGTCGATGCAGCGAAAAGAGCCCGGCTAGGCGGTAGTCACCGGCGCTGGTGAAGAAGGAGGCGGAGGCGGAGGCGGAGGCGACGGCGGCCGCGCAGAGGCAGAGCAGGGCGGGCAGCGGCATGGTGAGGCGGTGCCGGGCGGCGGGCGGCGCCTCTTAACGGAGCGGCCAGGGCGGGGCTGGGGGGCGGCGCCGAGGAGGCGGAGGGAGGCGGAGGTAGCCATGCCCGCTCGGCGCGGCCCGGCGGCCCGCCGCCCCCGACGGGGCCCGAACCGAGGGGGCCGGGCGGAGGCATCCTGGAGGGAATTCGCCGCCTCGTTCGCCCACGCCGGCATGGTGCCGCCGGTTGAGGCGGGGCTGGCGGCCGTAGAGGCGGCGGAGGGGGCTGCCGTCCTCCTCTTGGCTCCGCAGCAGGTGAGCAGCGGTCGGCCCCACCGCGCCGGTTCCCTCGCCGCCGCCTATTGCCGCCGCCTCACGGCGCTGTCCCCCGCAGACTCTGACCTTCACCGGGAAATGCCGCCTGCGCTGCCTCTACGGCGCCGTGCGCCTCTTGGGCTTCGCCATCGCCTCGCACCAGCCGGCGCTGCCGGTTTTCTCGCCCGCCACGCACTGCGCGCTGACGCTGGAAGCGCTGCCTGCCGCCCGCCCGCCCGGCGCTGACCTCCGCCAGCTCCGCGTCGCCGCCCGCGCCGCCATGCGCGCTCACAGCGTCCGCCGCCGTGAGTGCAGCCGTCGGTTGGGGGGGGAGGCGGTCGCGGGCAGCCATTTCGCGGGCGGGGCGGTGCGGGGCTGCCGCCATTTCGCGTGTGGGGCGGCCGCCGTTCCGCGCGGCGCGGGCTGAGGGCGCTGTCTCTCCGCAGAGGCGCGGGTACAGGTCATGGCGCGGTTCTCGCCGGACTGCGCCCTGCTGCTGCTGGAGCACCTGGATACGCCGCTGACGCGGTACCTTCTGAGCCACCCGCCCATGTCACGGCTCTTCGTGCCCCCGGTGAGCCCCAGCGGCAAGTGCTGCCTGTGGTGTCTTCCCCCGAGCCGGTGCTTGGGCTGCCACGGCTGGCGGTGCAGCTGCCCTCGGTGCTGCCTCTGAAAGCGGTTCCCTCTTCCCTAGAAAAAGGAGGAATCCAGCTTCACACCAGAGGATGCGGTTCTGGCATCTGTGGGCATGGTGAAGTGCAGCCCTGACCACGGGCTGCTGGTGTCAGAAAGCATGGTCCTGGCTCTGGAGGAGCTGCTCCAGGCCTGCTGTGGTGAGTGGCCTTGGCTCGGTGTGTTGGAGCTTTCAGAGCGCAAAGAAGGGAGATGGACAGGAGAGCTCGAGTTAATCAGCAGTGTGTGCCCGGTGCCAGCAGCGCCAGTGCTGGGTCAGCACCACACTTCTGTGTTCCACGCTGGGAGTCCTGGAGCTTAGGCATCACCTCCAGGGGCTTTGTGCCTCTGCTACCAGGCAGGCAGCTGATTATGAAGGCACTTCTCAGTACGGTGTCAAAACCCTGGCTCTCTTTTGTGGCAGGGATCCTATATTTATGCTGCAGCACCTGGAACACCCTGAGTAATTGCAGCCCAGACATGCTGGGCTGTAGCATAAGGGCTTACCTGGCTCTTCAGGAGCCTCTTCCCTCCACACTGGTACAGGTTACAGGCTTCACTTTTCATAGAGAGAGTGGGGTTCCATTCCATCCAGCTATGTTCTAGCCAGACCACCATGTCTGTAGTGTTTCTTTTGGGCTTCTCGTGGCTTGTTTTTTAAGGAACTCACATAAAGAAGCACCTTAGATAAAGAAGCAAATCAGAGCATCTGTCAGCAATGGGCCATTCCAGAGTGTGTTTTGTTTTTTCAGCTGAAGATGAAGGTGTCCCACTCATCCTGGTGTGTGGCCCAAAGAACACAGGGAAGTCTACATTTAACAGATACCTGATCAATCTGCTGCTGAACCAGTGAGTCCTCAGCCTCTGCATGGCTCTGTGCAGTGTCTGTGGTCTAGGAGAGGGGGAACCAAAACGACCTGACAAGGCTCTCAGCAAAGCTGTCAGGACTGGAAGGAAACCAGCAAAACCTGTCGAGAAGGGGTTCCTGTAGGCAAGTTGTTTCCTGAAACAGTTCTGTTCAAGTAGTGCTGAGTGCTGCTGGTTAGCACTCGAGCAGATTTGGCTTCTCGTTTCAGTGAGGCGCTGAGAGTCACACTGCTGGCACACAGATGTAACTGGTGTCTGTGAGAGGCTTGGCAGAGCAGATGGAGAAGCTTCTTGTCCTGACCTTCAAGACCTTAATAATTAAGTTTATAAATCTCCAATGGCTGGTCTTGGGGTGCCCAGTTAACGTGGCAGAGGGAATGCTGTGATGCTGCCACCCCCAGCTGCTGTTGTACTGCTGTTTCTGAAGCTGTTACAGTACAGCACTGGTCTGTGGGTGAGGCTGTGCCATTCTCACTCAGTGCCCTACCAAGTGAGGGCAGGAGAGAGACAAGGGGTGGCTTGGTTGTGTTGTTCCCTTTGACGCTCTGAACAAAACCAAGTTGTGCTTGTGCTGTGTTCCAGGCTGCCCTGTGCCATGCTGTCAGTGGGTGTAGCTAATGCCCAGGCTTCTGTCTCCACAGCCTCCCCTCCGTGGAGTACCTGGAGTGTGACATAGGGCAGACAGAGTTCACGCCACCGGGCTGCGTGTCCCTCAGCCACGTCACGGAGCCCCTTCTCGGTAGGTGTCTCATGGCTGCACTGGGTGCCAGGCACCTGTTGCATTGCCAGGAGCTGCCTTTGAGTACAGGCTGTGCTGTAGGGAAAGCTTCTGCAGCTGTCAGAGCTGCCTGTAGGAAGCGAAGGTGGGCTGGGATGGTGCCCGGGAAGGCACTGAAGTACTACGTGAATGCCTTGCTGAGCAGCCTGCAGCTGTTCTCCCTGCTTTGCCTTTTGTCTCTCTCCAAGAGAGAAGGGAGTTGTTTACCAAGTGATGGGACAGGCTGTGGCACGTCTGGGTGGATTTTCAAACTTTTGGATTTGGAAAGCCTCCTTGGGAAAGGCTGTCTCAGGTTTCAGTATCATTAGATAAAACTGGCTAGAGGCTGGTGGCTCCAAGATAGGCTGGGGGTTGCTGTGGTGAGCCTGAAAAAGCTATAACCAGGAAAATGGCTGCTGGTTGTGGGCCTGTGGGTTGGGGCTGCTGCCTGGAAAAGCTGTGGCCAGACTGGTTTGCTTTTTGCTTGGTCAGTTGTAGAAGAGTGTTGGTTTGAAACAGCACAAGGAAGTGGAGATCCCACAGAGCTAAAGCTGTGGTGCAGGGTGTGCAGAGGTGCAGGCTGCACAGGGCTTGCTGCTGTGTGCACAGGGCACAGGCTGCATCAGAGGGCATCACGTGGAGTTGCTGCAGAGCTGGCAGGGGTCTGCTTTACCTTTCTGAAACCACTGGAGGTTGGCTTCTCGCCCTTCCAGGTCCACCCTTCACTCACCAACAGGCCCCACGGAAGATGGTGTATTATGGACTGACCAGTTGTGAGCAGGACACAGAACGGTACCTGGACGTGGTGAAGTCTGTGTTCAGGTCCTACAAGAAGGAAGTGCCGTTGGTGGTCAACACCATGGGCTGGGTGAAAGGTAGGCAGGATTGTTCTGCTGTTGGGAGGTGGTGTGGAGGGGAAGTAGGAATTGGAGCAAGTCATGCCCAGGCTTTCTGGAGAAAAAGCAGAGCTTGCCCCTGGTGAGCCTGCAGTGCTGTCCCAGCAGGCCTGCCCTGGCTGTAGTGGCAGCGATGGTGTCTTCTCTGCTCCCTGAAGGTGAGGGCCTGCTGCTTCTGATTGACATCATTCGGCTGTTGTCCCCCAGCCACATCGTGCAGATGGATGTGTACGACTGGAAGGCCATGGCTCCCCTCAGCCCCGACTACGTTCACTTCACGTCTGGCCTCTACACCAAGGGCAAGCAGCAAGCCAAATGCAAGCAGATGAGGATGGATGGAGCAGAGCCCTGGAGCCCCTCCGAGGGGGCTGGAGATGCATCAGCTCCCCAGCACAAACTGCTCTACATCCACCCCGAGTTCCCCCGAGCCGGAGCTGCAGGCGAAGTGTGAGTGGAAAGCTCAGTGCTGCCTGGTGGTTACTGGGCTTGGAGAGGTGAAGGGAGGAAGTCTCTTACTTGGCCTTGAGAGCTCCTCTAAATCAATCAGGACTAATTAGTTCCATTACTAGGGGGGCATGCTTAGGTGGTGTTACAAGTTTCCAGGTACATGGGGGAAAGTTTGCATGGGGAGGGGATGGTTCCCCTCTGCTCTACTGCAGCTGACTGCTCTCAGGTACTTTTACACTGGCCATAGTTCCACCTTTGAGTTGCTGACTATTGCATCTCCCTTGTCTGACTGGGATGTTCCTCACCCATTCCTTGCAGCCCTAGGCGGTGATCACATCATTTCTCAAGTCCTCTGGTAGCTTGAACATCTCTGAGATGTTTCTCTTGGAGGACTTGGGAGTCGCTGGGCAAGGGCTCACTGCCTGCCCTTGACTCCTGGTTGCTCTGGCAGGCGAGTGCACAGCAGCATCCTGCGGGACGCGGCCATCCTGGGCTACCTGGGCCAGCTGCAGTGCCCAGACATCGGTGCTGTGCTGCCACTGCACAGCCTCCTGCCGTACCAGGTAAAGGAGACCTTGCAAAGCTTGGAGGTGCTGCAGAGAGTCCTGGTGGGAGTTGATGGAAGAGGGGAGGAGGCTGCATGCCAGGAGGTGTGGGAGCAGGGCTGTGGGCACAGCATGTGGTCTGTGTTGCAGACACTGGGATGGTGCCCATCTGTAGCTGTGGCTGAGGAGCTTCTCTGAATTCAGCTTCACTGGAGTTGAGCCCTCCTCTGCCTCCCCCACAGGTGCCTTTCCACGCTGTCGCGCTCAGGGTTGTCCACACCGACGTGGCCCCCACCAACATTTTGTACGCCCTGAATGCCAGCTGGGTCGGGCTGTGCCGTGTCCCTGAGGAGATCCAGGGCCGGGATGAGGCACCGGTGCTGCTGACACAGACCCCAGTCTGCGACTGCCTCGGCTTCGGTGAGCAGCAGGGCACACCTTGAGCGGTGTGCTCACGGTGCTGGAGGGGCTGCTACAAGCAACAGCTGCAGCAGGGCAAGTAGTTAAAAGGTTTGCCTGGGTGCTGCCCTTCACAAGCTGTGTTTCAAGGCCCTGGTTTTTCACTAACTTGTGGTCACAGCTGGGGGAATGTTCTGGGGGCTGTTTTAGCTTCTCTTTTTGATATCCTGACCACTCGATTGCTGAATTCAGGGTCTTAAAGGCAGATTCCGTATGG
This sequence comes from Tricholaema leucomelas, assembly GCA_013400475.1. Classification (NCBI taxonomy): domain Eukaryota; kingdom Metazoa; phylum Chordata; class Aves; order Piciformes; family Lybiidae; genus Tricholaema lacrymosa; species Tricholaema leucomelas. Next base: position 554,455 of record WAAF01021109.1, read on the forward strand.
CTTGGGCAAAGTTCTTTAGCTAAGTAATGATTTTCTTCTACTGCAGTTCTAACTTGGGCTTTGGCACTGAGCTGCTGCAGCTCTTGGCAGGATGTGCCAGGGAATAGGGGCACACGGTTTGAGAAGTTAGCTGAGGTACTGCAGGAGTGGGGTACAGCAATGCAGGTTGTCTCAGGGGTGTCTCTGCCAGCCATTTAGTGCCAGAGCTTTGGCCATGGCTGGTTGCACAGCCTGGCAGGACCAGCTGGTGTGAGGGCTGAGCTTTGCCTTTGTTCTGCTCAGGAATCGTCCGCGGGGTCGATATGGAGAAGAAGCTTTACCATGTCCTGACCCCGGTACCTCCAGAGAAGCTGAGGCTGGTGAACTGCCTGCTCCTTGGCAGTGTTGCCATCCCAAATTGCGTGCTCGTGGGCCAGGTAGGAGCAGCATGGGGAGAGGGGGAAGCTGGAGGCTGCCTGGCGGGTTTGGTGCTGCGTGCCCGGGAATGCCTGGGCCTTGGCAGATGTTATCTATACTGGGAACTGTCCTTAACGCCTGGAAACAAGGAGAGGAGGATGGAAACAAGAAGAGGAGGACGTTCCTTGCATGCTTCAGATGCCAGCATGGGGCTGGTTTGGCCCTAGCTTGCTGCCTTGCTGCAGTCAGCTCTGCCAGCCCGGGGAGGAAGGGGCTTCCTGTTCCACTGAAGAGGTAAGGCCTGCAGGTTGTTCCTGGGTTTGTTTTTCCTCTCCAGCAAGGAGCTGAGGGTGAGATCCCCTACGTCACCTCTGATTACAACTACAGCATCATGGGCTCTGGGAAGCTGAGGAAGAAGCATTTCAAGAGGAGGGAGTTTGACTGTGACTATGCCTGACCCCTGGGCACGGCAGGCTCAGTTCCTGTGCAGGCCAGCAGGAGCCCCAGAGGCTGCGGCAGAGCTCTCGAGGGTGTGGATATTTCACATCCAGTTTTAGCAATGTTTTATATTTTCAGTTTGTATTTCATTTTTTTTGTAATAAAGATCTAATGAAGGTCTGCTGAAAACAGGGCTTTGGGTTGAATTTTTGCCTTGGCCTGTACTGACCTAGACAGGGCTGACAGCAGCTGGAGGTGGTTGCCATCACAAATGCTCTGTGCTGTATCAGCAGCAACTCTTTGCAAGCTGCCCTGTGGCCAGGGTTCTGTGCTTGGCTCAGAGAGGCTCCTGCTGCTTGTTCTTTGCACGGCCCTGCATCTGGAGATGAGGGAGGAAGCAGCAGCCAGAAGCTCCTCTCTGCCTTGGGTGACCACAGATGGAGCCACTGGAGGGGGTTGGCTGCTCACTGCCCAGCTCTAGGTCACTGCTCCTCCCAGGCATGCCCTGTGCAGGCCCCTGCAGAGGGGGACACTACTCTGTGCCAGCTCTACCTGGTACCCTGCTGCTGCAGTTTGAGGCCTCAAGCACAACCTAGCAGCCCCAGCTCTGCTCCGGTAGACTGGTGCAGGTCTGGGCTAAACCAGGTTGACAGGAGGAAGGAATTTGTCACAGAGGTGCTGTGTGGAGCCCCAGCTGCTGGCTCTGACCAACTCGTTCCAGCTCTGTATCCCACCAGGGAAGGTAAGAGCTCTGTTTGGTTTCCCAGGTGTGTTTCCGGGCAGATCTGCTCTGCAGTGAGGATGAGGCTGGCGGGAGTCAGACAGAGATGAGCAAGCATCTTGAGCTGCATTGACCTTTTGGGAACCCACCTGTGAGTGGGTGACACCAGCACATCAGGTGTATGGTGGCTGTGACTGCAAAACCAGTCTGACTCCCTCAGCAGCTCCTGCTGGCACAACCCCGCTCTGCTGGTGTCTCGGTACAGTGCAGCCACAGGATCTATGTGCCCCCAGGCCGGCAGCCAGTTGGGATCCCCAGGGGCCAGGTGTGCAGAGGAGAGAGGAGTGATGCAGTGCCATGCGGCTGTGGCTGTGAGTGATCTATGAGGAATGCTGCCACCCGGGGAAACTGCTCTGAGCTCTCTGCCTGTGCTGGACAAAGGACCTGGGAGGGGATGGAGAGGGAGAGGAGCTGCCAGAGTCTGTGCAAGAGTTAAAGCTCCAACTTAATCCAGACCTAATTATCCCCATCTGGCTGGGTCTGGCAGGAGGGAAGGACTTGGCCAGCAACCTGGCCCATGCCGTGGCTCAAATAAACAGAGGGGCTGGCAGCAGGCGGGAGAAAATCTCAGCGGGATGAGGTGGGAGTTCTGCAGGCAAGGGAGTGGGTAGGAAAGATGCTGGGAAAGGTGAGATGGGTGAGGGTGCAAAGCCCAGTGCCCAACCTCCCCTAGGCTGACAGCTCCCTTGGGGCTGTCACTGTGTCCCCAGGACCCACCTCACCCAGCCAAGAGCGATAGATCCTGTGCTGGATAGGCAGAGGTCACCTTGGCGTCAGGGGGCAAGCAAGTAAGTAAATCCCCACGAGCCAGTGCCAGGCCTCCTGGGCCCAGTTCTGAACATTTCTGGGTGGGGCCAAGGCCTGCTGTGGGCCAAGGTAGATGCTGCAGCCTCAGGCAAGAGGGACCACGGCAGCTTCTGGAGCTCAGCCTGCATCTGCCATGAAGGGAAAGGGGCAACGGAGCTAGGGGAGGCTTTGGGGCATAAACATCCCATCAACGAGGGTGGGAGCTCTGGGGCTGTGATTAGATGGGCACTGGGTCCTTGGTACTCAGAGCAGCAAGGAGGTGACGATTCCTTTTCCAGCCTGTCCTAGCTCTTAGCTTTGCAGCAGCTGTTTCTGGGGTACTTTCTGGTTCCTGTTTCTGGTGAAAGGTACCAACAGCAGGACTGCAAGGAGTGCCATACCCTCAAGGGAAGATGCCTTTGATGCCCATGAGTTTGGGGACAGGTTGGTCCCATCCTGGCTGAGTGTTTTGGCCTTTGGTGGTTCAGGGAGGGTTTCATGTGGGGCAGGACAAAGTTGCCATGCTTCACCACCTCTGTGGGTTCCAAACCCCATCCAGTGCTTTCCCAGAGTAAGCAGGAAGGAAAGCTGCCCTCCAGACCCCCGTGTGGGCTGGGGCCCCCTGGCATGCCCACGGGTGCGGGGATGCAGCTTGGGGCTTGGGGCAACGCATTCCTGTCCCCCTAAGTGCCGTCTGATGCGGAGCCGCCGCACAGCCCCCCTCTTCATGCTGATTATTTCCATCACAAGTGCGTCTTGTCCCCGCGGCCGAAGGGCTCTCACAGGCGGCGGAAAGTGAAATTTGTGCAATGTCTGTAGGAGGCTGAAGAAAGGCCCTTTGTGTGCCCCCCGCGGGCGCTGGGCAGCCTCCAGCAGCACCCTCCGCCGCCCCGCTGCTCCGGCCGCCGGCCTCAATGCGCCGCTTGTCCGGACACCGGGATCCACTCTTACAGCAGGAGCTGGGCTCCCCCAGTTAGTGCCACCGCTGGCCCTGGCGGGGCGGGCACGGCTCGGGGGGGCCCCAGCCGCAGCCCCACAATGTTTCTGTACTGGAGAAAGAGGGGAGCCTACGAGCTGGAGGCTTTGCCCGCTGGGCTGGCGGGGCTGCAGTGTGGGGCGGTGGAGCGCTTCTCCTGGAGTTCCAGCCTGGACATCGGCGAAGAGCTTGGGGGTAGGTGGCTGAGGGCTGGGGGGAGCTGGTGGCAGCCACGCTGGGCCAAAATCACTGGCAACGAGGACAAGGGGCTGGGAGAAGCTCTGGCCGGAGCAAGGATGCAGTGGGAATGCTGAAGCAGGGATGCCGTGGGAACACTGCAGGTGCAAGCAGGGACCACTGAGCAAACTACAGCCGTGCCACTAGCACGGCTCCCTCCTGGCTCGGACACCTGACACAGCTTGCTGCCACGGTGCACTCTGCTGCAGGGACGGTTCAGTCTCAAGATCGTTTGCTGTCACTGGGAGAGCTGGGAGTAAGGGCACAGTCAGCAGCAGCAGGAGGAGGAGGTGGCGGGACAGGGAAAGGAGCTGGTGGAGACAAGATCCCTTCTCCAGCCCCCGGAGCGTCCGGTGGGGACTTGGGCACCCTCTTCCCTCTGCCACAAGCTGGGGCTCCCTCTGCGCTCGCTGCCGAGGAGCTGCTTGAGGTCCTTCGTGCGTGACCTGCTGCCAGGGTCAGCGTTTGGGAAGAACCACGCGGTTCTGGCTGTGCCAGCCGCTGCGGTGCGGGGCTGGGCGCTGGCAGCAGCGGCTGCTCTGGTCAGCCTTGCGGTCTCGGTGAGTTTGGAAAACTTTCCCTTGGGTTCATGAAAGAATTTCTGATTTGTTTCCGTTATTATTCCCGATAGGTCAAGTGAAACAGCAGCGGCGGGGGGCAGGAGGCCAGCTCAGCGCAGCGGGCGCTGCGGGGCAGCCACGGGGACAGAGTCCGCATTGTGTTCCTGCCGCGGGGGCAGCCCCAGCTCCCAGCGCCATCCCGGGGAGCGGCGAGCAGGGCCCTGCCCGCTGCTCCTGCGCTGTTATCCGGCAACGCCCACCTTGCGGTGGCAGCCCTGCCTGTGCCCGGCACTGTCTCCGGGCTGGGGCAGCCAGAGCCGGTCCGGACGGAGTCTCGGGCAGAATCAACATTTTTTTGTGTGTGTTTTTCATCCCGCAGACCGAGCCAAACCTCGACCTTGGCAGCAGCCCCACTTGGGCCAGCACGATGCTGTTTTTGTTGGCAGAAGGGATGCGGGAGAGGGGAGCAGCACAGCGGGGAAATCCCTGTGCCGGCTGCCCTGATGCTGGGGCTAGTGCAGCCGTGCCGCCTGGTGCAGCCGTACCTCCTGGCCTCTCTGTATCCTCTGCACCGACTCTGTGCCTTCCCCTCCGAGTATCCCTGTGGCACAGCGGGGCTGCCTCGCAGGGTGTTGCTGCCACCCATTTGCCCCTCGCAGTCTGTTATTTTTAAACGATTAGATGCGACACATAACAAAAGCCTTCAGAATAGGATTTGTCCCTAAGGCCGATTTAACTGTCAAAGCTTAATGTGGCAACTAAGCCCCTTTGGGGGTTGGCAAGGCGCAGATGTAGCATTCCTGCCACAGCCGCAGTCCGTGCTGGCCTTGGGGAGCCGGGGCAGGTCTGGCACTGTGATGTGGGGTGCCAGGCAGGAGATGTGGGATGCTTGATGACTTTCTCCATCGGGGATGCATCACTGGTCTTGGGAAGGGAGTTTTACTCCCTGGGTGGACTCTTAAGCAGGCAGCAGCAGGCAGGAGGAGGCTGGCCCAGCCTTGGCTGAGCTCAAGCACTTTGCCAAGCTTTTCACCCAGGGTTTGCAGTGTGGGAGCCTCAGCACACACCCCTGCGTGGGCAGAGCTGGGACCAGGGCTGGAGGGAGCTCACCACAGCACCCTAACACTGACCTCTGTCTCTCCAACAGCCGAGCTGTGTCCCCTGGAGGAGACGGTGCTACGCTGCCAGAACCCCAACTGCACCGGCGATAGGACAGCAGCCAAGGTGGGTCCCATGGGGTGGTGGGCAGCACCTGGCAGCTGCCTTCTGCCATTGTTTGGTTTTGGTCTCACAAGCGAGAAGGGGTAGCAGGAGGCTCGGCCCGACCTGCCACTCCTCAGTCACCCAGCATGGTGGGTAGTCTCCTGCCTGCTGTGTGCCCCCATCCCATGCTGGGTATGCACTCCCTGGTGGTGTCAAGGTCCTGCTGGCAGCAGCTTCTCTCTTTCCCCTGGCTGCCGTGACTCAGGCTAATCCCTTCTAGCCTGTTTGCCCCCCACTCGGTAACGTGACACTAGAGTGGATTTAGGGTCCCTTCTCTCCTCTGGTCTGCCCGGGGGCTGGGCTGGGCCCTGTATGCCAGCTCCCTGTGGGTCTCCGGTGTTTCCGTGCTGGGCTGTGGGCGGTGTCTTTCTGGCATAGACCGGGCAGGACAGTGGCCCTGCCACTCCGGTAGGTGTGCCACTGCGCTTTGTTTACACGGCTGGGGTGGTAGGGCCAGCGCCAGCCGGGGCACACGTGGCCCTGGGCTGCAGCTGCCTAAGGGTGTAACCAAGACTCACCAGGACTACCCCACTGCTGTCACCAGAGATCCTCAACAGCACCCAGCAGGTAGCATGGGATGGGGGTTCATCCTGTCATGGCATAGGTGTCACTTCATGGGGCAACTGCTGAGGGTAAAGCTGCCACGTGCTGGAAGTGTGATGAGGTTGGAAGCTGACCCTTGGTGTGGGCACAGGGGCCTCTCCTGTGGGCATGAACCTGGGGCTGAGGCTGCCAGCATGAAGTGGACAGGGAGTACTGCATACTGGTGAGACAGCTGCTGTGGGTCCTGAGGGTGCCCACTGAGAGAACACCACCTGCAGTCACTGCCTAGAATCTGTGGCCGTGCTGCCCAGCTCACAGGTGCCATGATAGCCACTGTAGTGTTGGTCTCAGTCCTTTGGTGGGCAACAAGGAAGGCTGGGGCTGAGGGAACAGAGTGTCCCGGGCAGGGCCGGCTTGTCTTTAGGTCTGGGGCTGCCCTGTGGCTCAGGGTAGGACACCGGTGGGTGCCGGGTACTGGTGGGTACTGCGCAGGGACTGGTGGCCCCCTGGGGAGTGCGCGGGTGGTGGGAGCGCGTCAGCTCTGACCTCAGCAGCACCGGGAGGAAGGAGGGCAGGAAGCGGGGGCGGCCGGAGCTGCACGGGCGCTTCCTCCCCACAGCAGCACGGTGCAGGCAAGCCCGAGCAGGGTTCGCTCCTCCGCACGAAGGGCAGCGGCGGCAGCCCCACATGGGGACGAGGGCAGGCCGCCGGTGCTGCCTGGCTCGCAGGCAGTGCCCGGTGGCACTGCAGTTTGCAGAGGCTAGGCCGGTCGGAGCCCACAGCGAGGCGGGCGCTGGCCGGGGCTCACGGGCTGTGCGGTGCGCCGGGGGCCTGGACGGGGGTTAAAAATAACCCTCTGTGAATGCCCGGTGGGGCTGGGGCCACGGCCGCGGCCCGCACACAATGGGAGGAAACGCGCTGGCTTGGAGCATTGTTTTGTTGCAGACTGCGGCTTCCTGCGCCCTGCCGCGGGGACTCCGCTCTCACCGGCGCGGGTGGGCTCCGGTGCACCAGGGTGGCCTCCCCGGGACCCGGCAGGGTGCGGGTGACATGGGTGCAGGTGGTATTCCCCGGCTGCACATGCAGAGTTCCCAGGGTCCCTGTTCTGTGCTGGAGTGGGGGTAGGGCTCTGCAGAGCGGAGCACGGTGGCATTGCCTTGCAGCCCTGTTCTGCACAAGCTGCCCTCCCCGTGCCTGCCCTGGCCTCAGCATTGTGCCAGCAGCAGCTGGGATGATAAGAGGTGTCCCCGATGCTCGTGGTGCCGCCTGTCCCTCGTGCCAGCATGTGTAGCTGGTGGCCACCAGGCAGTCCATGCCCACCCAATGCGTGTGCCCATAGGTATGCCACCACGCGGAGTGCCGCCAGCTGAGCCGCAGCGGCCCCCTCAGCCTGTGTGAGCTCTGCGACGGCAGCCTCCATGGCGCCATGCACTTCGACGGCCATATCCGCTTCAACCTGCCCCCGCAAGGTGAGCTGAGCTGGATCTGGCCAGCATTGCCGTTCCTGGTGGCAGTGGAACTGGCACAATACGGGACTGGAAGTGGGATGCAGCTGGAGCTGGCATAGAGCTGAGAGTGCCAGCACAGCCCAACCTGACGCCCACTTGCAGGCTCCATCCTGGCCCGCAACATGTCAACACGCTCATGCCCGCCACGCACCAGCCCTGCCTCCGACTTGGAGGAGGAGGAGGAGGGTCCTGCGGACAGCAAAGGGTGAGCCTGTGGCCCTGCATGTCCCCTCCACATCCCCAGCCTGTGTGGTACCCCCAACACCTTTCCTGCCTTGTGCCTGCAGGGAGCAGAGAAGCTCGGGGCTGAAGCTGCCCAAGAAGAAGGCTCGGCGCAGGCACACAGACGTAAGGCACCCGCCCCTCTCCTGGCAGCATTAGGGGGAGGCAGCAGTGTGGCCTGCATGGGTGGAAGGGAGAGGAGCCCTGGGTGAGTGGTTGCTGCCTCCCTACAGGACCCCAGCAAGGAATGCTTCACCCTGAAGTTCGACCTCAACATCAACATCGAGGCGGAGATTGTGCCAGCCCTGAAGAAGAAGTCCCTGGGGTGAGTCTGCTGGGAAAAGATGCAGGGATGGATGCAGTGACTGATGTGGGGACAGATGTGGGGACAGATGTGGGGACAAATGTGAGGCTCATGTCCCCACAGAGAGGTTCTGCTGCCAGTCTTTGAGAGGAAGGCAATTGAGCTGGGCAAGGTGGACATCTTCCTAGACCAGTCCCACACACCACTGTCCCTGCAGTTCGAGGCATACCGCTTCGGGGGGCACTACCTGCAGGTGAAAGGTGCGCTGGGGGGCCAAGGGGAGACTCAGCTGTCCCAGGGCTCCTGGGGGCCTCTAACAGCCTGGTGCTCCTGCAGCCAAACCTGGGTATGAGCTGAAGCTGGAGCAGGCAACGTGGGATGCCAGGTCGGTCAGCCTGCCCATCCTGCGCCCTGCCAGCACCACATTGCTTCTTGGACCAGAGGCAGTGCCAGGATGCCAGGAGGGTGCCAACAGTCTGGTGAGTGCAGGTGACAGCCCCAGGGAAAGGAATCAGAAGAGGAGTTGGTGGGGTGCAGGATCCTCCTATAGCCATTCTTGCTGGGGAGATAGGGACATAGAACAGCAGCACAGAGTCTCCTGAATGGCCTTGTGTGGTAAAGGTGAGAGACCCTCCTGGAGCTCCCAGTAGCTGGGCTGGCCACCGACTGTGCCATTCTGCCTGTGCTGTGCCTGGTGGAGGCATATGGGCAATGCCCTCTGCCAGGTGTGGCAGCTCAGCTGCAGGCACTGGCCCCACAGCTATGCCATGTATGGGCTGGCACCAAAGCAAAGGCAAACAGGAGCCCTGGGGGCCCAGGCAATGGCAGCCACTCAATGCCAGCCTGGCCCTGGGGCTCGCCTTGGCCCAAGACTTTATGGTGCCTGGCAGCTGCTGAGTGCAGCTCAGTCCTGCCCCATGGACCCTGGCCCCAGATAAGGCGTGGGGTTGGGCTGGCCACCACTCCCCGTGGGAGCAAGCCACAGGCTTGTGGGAAACTGCACCGTGGTGCATACAGTGCTCAGCCCTGCACTGGCAGCCCTGAGAGTGGCAAGCTGGCTGCGTGGCCAGGGCTGGTGGCCACTCGAGTCCAGCACTATGATGCCTGGTTGAGGGACCAGCATGGCCCTGGCAGGGCTAGGGTGCCAGTGAGAAATCAGCCGCCCCTGCAGGAATCTCGGCCCCAGTCACCTTCCCGGAGGCAGGCGGGAGCCAAACCACACCAGAGCAATGGGGCTGGCAGTGGCTGTGGTGCCTGGGGACTTGGTGGCACGGTAAGTAATAAGAATGGTGCCTGCGGTGGCTCTCCCCCGCGGGGGCCAGGGACGTGGCAGGGCGTGGGGCTTTGCCAGCAGCAGTGGCGGCAGCGTGCCACATCTCGTATCTTGACGGCAGAGAGGAAACTCTGACCCTGCTGCCCTTTGTGCCTGAGTAAGGAGATGCCAGTGGCTACATCCCAGCGCGGCCTGGGTCTATGCCGGAAAGCAGCCGGTGTAGCGGTGCCCTTGCCGGCAGGAGCTGCTTGGCCGTGACCCAGCTCCCGAGGCCAGCCGGGACTTTGATCTCGGCCGGGGGATTGTTCGGCTCGGGTTCGCTTATCTGGCGAGGAGGGAAACTAGGTTTTGGTGCTGGCCCCACCTCCTTTTGTTTCGGAGCAGCCAGGCCACAGCCTGCCGGGCTCCGGCTCCACCGTCCGAGCTGGAAGCGCAGCTGAGCGGGCAGCTGGGCTCGGGGGCTGTGCCCCACGGGATGCCCTGAGCCCCCCACGCTGCCAGGGCTGCTTGCCCAGGCAGCACCCGCGGTGGCGTGCCCCCGGGATGCAGGTAGGCAGGTCAGTGCAGGCAGGGGAGAGTGGCCGGGGGGACCCCGCTGCCCGTGGGTGCCATCCGGGTGTCTGCCTGTCCCACGAGTGTTTGAGGCCAGCCTTGCTGAAGCATTGTGCCGTGCCATGCTACTGTCCCCAGCCCGGTGGCACAGCTGCACCCATTGTGCAGTGCTGGGCGCTGACCCGGGGGGCACCGACTGTCTCTGCTGCAGGCTCCGGGCCGGCGAAGAAAGAACATGACGGAGTTCCTGGGGGACAGCAGCATCCCCAGCCCCGAGCTGGCTCCGCACGGCGGCGGCTCCCTGCCTGCCAATGGCACTGACACATGGAAGAATCGCGCTGCCAGCCGCTTCAGCGGCTTCTTCGGCTCTGGCACCAGCACCGGATCCTTTGGGCGGGTAGGTAGGGCATGAGGAGAGGGCATGGGAGACACCCATGCCTATGCCTAGGAGCTGGACTGGATCCTCCTAGGGCTTGAGCCGCCCCAGCTGCATGGTCAGGGTGAGAGGATCCATCGTGTGTCCCCACCCAGCCGCTCTGCCTCCTGCTTTTGGCCAGGAGTCAGAGAAGCTGGAGCAGCTGATGAGCCGACTGCACGCCTATGGCACCTTCGGGCTGCCCAAGCTGCCACCCCAGCTCCGCTTTGACCGCGATTCTTGGGAGGAGGACGGGGACGAGGCTGGGCTGGTGCTGGAGGACAGCTGGCAACAGATCATCCAGGGCGCAGAGGTAGGGCTGGTTGGTGGGGGGGTTGCGGTGGCTCTGCCTGGCCACTGGCACGGTACTGACACTCAGTCTGGCAGGTCCTGTCACGTCGGCAGTGCCACCAGCAGGAAGCCATCTGGGAGCTGCTGCACACCGAGGCTACCTACATCCGCAAGCTCAAAGTCATCACAGACGTGAGTGCCATTCCACACCGTGCTGGGGGCTGAGGGCTGCGGCTGCACTCTACCAGCTCCCCGCTCTGTTCCCACAGCTCTTCCTCTGCTGCCTGCTGAACCTGCAGGAATCTGGGCTGCTCTGCGAGGTGAGTGCTGGGGCTGAGGGACCAGGGACCCCTTAGGGGCAGACAGAACCTCAGCCTGGCCACACCAGCAGCACTTGGCTGCAGTGCCTGCCAGCAGCCTGCCTCCCACCATGCAGGTGGACGCCGAGCGGCTCTTCAGCAACATCGGCGAGATCATCCGGCTGCACCGAGAGCTGTGGCGTGGCATCATGGCCCCGGTGCTGGCCAAGGCGCGACGGACCGGGGCTCCTCTCAACCCCCTTGACTTCCTCGATGGCTTCAAGATGGTGAGTGGGGTGCCCCGTGCTGCAGCGGGGAGCCATACTGTGCCACACTCTGCAGTCACCTTCCTGTGCCCCCCAGTTTGGCTCCCTCTTCAAGCCCTACGTGCGCTACTGCATGGAGGAGGAGGGCTGCATGGAATACATGCGGGCACTGCTGCGGGACAGTGAGCTTTTCCGTGCCTACGTCACGGTAAGGGGAATGGGTGAGGGCTGGTGCCAGGGCCGGTGCCAGGGCCGGTGCCAGGGCTGACACCTGTGTGCCACAGTGGGCCGAGAAGCACGAGCAGTGCAGCCGCCTGAAGCTGAGCGACATGCTGGTCAAGCCCCACCAGCGCCTTACTAAGTACCCACTGCTCCTCAAGTCTGTGCTGAAGAAAACTGATGACCCACGTGCCCGTGATGCCATCACCACCATGGTAAGGGGCTGGGGGCCCAGGGCTGTGAGACACAGTGTGGGGTGGTCCTCCTGGCCCCTCAAACCAATCATCACCCTGGATGCAGATTAGCTCTGTGGAGCACTTCATCAACGATGTCAACTCACGCATGCGGCAGCGACAGGAGCGGCAGCGCCTGGCAGCCATCCTCAGCCGCATTGATACTTATGAGGTGGTGGAAGGAAGCACAGATGAGGTGGACAAGGTAGGCTGGGCACAGCAGAGTCACTACCCTATGCCATGCTATTCAGTATCATCTATGCCACATGCCATGTCATACCATGTCACCCTATGTCATTACAATACAAGCCAAGTTAACTCGTGCCATGCTATGCTACTCATCGCCATGCCATGCCCTGATACCCTATGCCATGTCACCCCATGCTGTGCCCCTGGCAGCTGCTGAAGGAGTTCTTGCGGCTGGATCTGACAGCCCCCATCCCTGGCACCTCCCCGGAGGACACCCGGCAGCTCCTCCTTGAGGGCAGCCTGCGGATGAGGGAAGGTAAAGACAGCAAGGTGAGGACCCTGGGGACAGGGAGCTTTGGGCCTGGCCCCTGCCTGCCACCCCTGCCCACCATGTTGACTGGTGCCTATGTTATTGTTATTGCCCTTAGATGGATGTTTACTGCTTCCTCTTCACTGACCTCTTCCTCATCACCAAGCCTCTCAAGAAGGCTGAGCGCACCAAGGTGATCCGGCAGCCCTTGCTGGTGGACAAGGTGGTCTGCCGGGAGCTGAGGGACACGGGTGAGCAGCACTGGGGGTGACGTGGGCTGCAGGGGGGGTCCCTAGACACTGCTGATGGCCTTTGCCCACAGGCTCCTTCCTCCTCATCTACCTGAATGAGCTGGGCAGCGCTGTGGCCGCCTACACTTTCCAGGCCAGTGGGCAGTCGCTGTGCCGCAGCTGGGTCGAGGCTGTGCGCAATGCCCAGGTGAGCTGCGTGGGGGGTGGGTGGGTGTCCCACAGGCACCCTGTGGCTCTCTGATGCCTCCCTCTCCCCAGAACCTGCTGCAGCGGCTGCGGCAGCGCCGGCACCTGGAGGAGGCAGAGGGTGAAGAGGATGATGGTGAGAGCAGCACTTCGGCTGCCAGTTCACCCACTGTCCGTCGCCATGGCAGCACCAGCTCAGACTCACAGCAGTGGTAGGGAGTGTGGAGGGGGGGCCCCACACACCCCCTGGCCCAGCATAGCCTCCTCCTCACCCTTCTGCTCCCACAGCCCCTCCGATGGCTCCACTGAGACCCTCGCCGTGGTGGCAGTGGATTGTGGCGACGAGCTCTCCTCCCCAGACTGGGATGTGGGACCCTTCAGCTCAACCTCGGATGGCTCCTCTGTGGGCACCAGCACCTCCATTGGCACTGGCAACTCTGCTGGCACCCCCACCTCAGCTGAGACCCCCACCCAGGAGCTGTCAGCAGAAGCTCTGCCGGTACCCCTGTCCCATGGGGCAGACCCCACGGCCAGTGGCTGCCGCTCATCCTCCATTGACAGCGCCTACGGCACTCTGTCACCCACCTCCCTGCGGGACTTCGGCCAGCAGCCAGAGGCTGTGGCCGAGGAGGGCCGACAGCCGCCCACAGCAACCCCAATCCCACATCCCTCCTCGCCCCGGCTGCGTCGCCGGATACCTGTGCAGCTCCTGCCCTGCCCAGCCAGAGTGCTCAAGTCCAAGTCAGAGGCCAACTTGCCCCAGCTTGTGCCCCATGGCTTCCCAGCCCAGCTCAGCCAGAGCCGCAGCCTCTCTGACCTCTGTGCTGGGCCCTCCTGGACTAGCCAAGCCCCAGGCCTCCTGGCTGCCCCCGGCAGCAGCAGCAGCTCCACCTCTGAGCTCTCGGAGACAGAGGAGCCAGGGCAGAGTCCTGTGTCCCTCCCAGGGGAGCTCATCTGCAAACCCTTGCCCACTGCACACCGGACCCTCTCAGACCCACAGGCAGCACAGCACCGCAAGCTGACGCTGGCACAGCTCCACCGGATCCGGACCACGCTGCTGCTCAACTCCACACTGACTGCCTCGTAAGCACCCTCCTGCCTGCGTGCTCCCAGAGAATGCTCCTCAGGGCCTGGGTCCTGGTCCTGAGGGCATCTCTCCCTGCTCTGTGTTTACAGGGAGGTCTGAGAGCCGTGGAGGTGGTGAGGATGGACACGTGGCTGCACCGAGGAGCTGTTCCCACTTCTAACCGTACTGTAATGCCAGGGCCAGGCAGAGTGGGCTCTGGGGTGCCATGCCAGTGGGGATGCAGACCAGTCCCCTTGGTGAGGATGTGCCCCAGGTGTGGTGGCATGGGACTGCCTGCTTCTCCCTGGAGTGGGGACTGATGTGGCAAATGGCTTGTGCCAAACCCTTGTCCACAGAGATGAGAGTTGGGGCCCAGCCATGGTGTGCTGGGCAGAGAGCCAGGGGGAGATGGGGGGCTGTAGGGGGCCATGAGGCAGCTCCTGTGGGCAAGGAAGGGTTAACGATGTTGTTGTTGGTGAGTAGAGAAGGTGCCGAGAGGAACACGGAGCCGGTGACACAGTGCCGTGGGTGGTGTGAGGAGGAGGCTGGGGATGGTGGCAGGAGGGAATGATGCTGGGCTGGGGCAGGTGGTGGCCCCAGCGTCTGGCCGGATCAGGGTTTGCCCTGCGGGTGGGTGGGCGGCAATGGGTAGAAGCACCTGGGGCAGGAGTATAGGAGCTGTATGGGGATGTGGTGGTCGTGATGCCAGCCGCCGTCCTGTGCTGGGGTGCGTCCCGGCTGAGCAATAAACCAGCTGGTGCACGCTCGTGCCCGCCTCGCCTCTCCTTCGGATGAGAGGGATTCTTCTGGGTGGGCATGTGGCACAGCTGACAGGGGCAGCCGGCGGGGCTCGGAGCAGGGAGAGCCCTGGGGAAAGGGTCCGCACTGTTTCCCGAGCCTCGCACGTCCTCCCAGCCACAGTGGATCTGTGCCGGCGGGGAAGAGAAGGGAAGGGAAGGCAGCGGCCGGGCGGCCCATGGCAAGGCGGCGCAGGTCCCTCCCGCGCCCGGCGCTCCCGTCATGTGGTTTCGTACCCCCCGGACTCGTTTCCAAAAAAGCATTTCCTCCTGCCGCGGCTCTAAAAGGCTGCGTGGGGAGGGCTGCTGCTCAGTCACCACGCGTCACGCGCTGCCGCCGCCGCTGGCAGTGATGGGGTGCCGGGCACCCTGCCTGGGCGCTGAGCTGCCCTGACACCCCACTGTGCCCACCGCCCCGCTCCACTCACCGCCCCGGCATGACCCAGCCGCATCGGCCGCAAGGATGAAGCGCTGCTGCCTAGGGGTGGCTTGGGTGAGTGTGCTGGCACTGGGGTCCCGTGGACTCCTGGAACCAATTGCGGGATGCACCCGGGGGGTGTGGAGGAGAGTTGGGTGGTGTAAGCCCGGTGCCAAGAGTTCTGAAACCCTGACCCTCCATAGCAGAACGCCTGGGACTAGAGTCTGCTTGCAAAGCGCCTGCAGAGTGGCATGGCTCTGGGCAAAGACATGGAGACTGTAGACACGGCCGTGGTGACCACAGGCATGGCACGGCCACGAAGACAGTGGCATGGTCATTATGCAGCTGTGGGGTTTTAGCTACAGGGCGGCGGGCAGGGCATTGTCATGGGGACTAGCTGTGCCACCAGCCTGCGGGCACAGGTCATAGCTGCCAGCGGTGGTGGCTGCTGGGAGCCATCCTGGGCGGTGGCTGCCCCAGCACGCGGGTGGCGGGAGCAGAAGCCTCGCCGCGTCCGCGTCACGGGCAGAGATGGCACTTGCGCGGCACAGGAAGCCGTGCCTGTCCCTGCCATGCAGCCTGCGGCACGACGTCGCCTGCACCAAGGGCTCCGCTGTCCCCGGGCACCTGCTCCCCGTGCCGAGCCCGCTGCGGGGCCCGCCATGGCACATCCGTGCCCGGGGCACGACTCAGCCATGCCAGGGTAGACTGGGCTGTGCGGGCGGGCCGGGGCGGGCGCCCTTTCCAGTCCGGCGGCGATGAGTTTAACAGAAAATGATTCAGGCACTAATCGGGGCCATCGCGGCCGGGAAATCCAGCCCCCGGCGAGGAATCCCCTGGCTGCCTGCCTACCCCGCGGCACTCCCCGGGCCTCTGCCGTTCCCTCGGGCTGGGGGGTGCCAGCGCGGGCAACCCCCACCGCCCCCGCCGGGGCTGTCCGCGGAGCGAGGCGGCGCTGACCTAGTTCGGGACGCACGTAGGGGGCCGATAGCATCGTGGGGAGCGTGAAGCGGGTACGGCTTCCTCCCGGGGAGGAAATCGCCTCCTCTGCGAGGAAGAACAGCCCCAGGAAAGGCAGCGCTGGCAGCATTTAACCCTCCCGCGCCCGGCTGCCGACACTCTCCTGCGCTGCCGGCCAGGAGACAGCTTGTCCCCACTGCGGCGTCAGGGACGAACATCCCCGCAGAACACACGAGGGGGTGGCACAGTGGGCCACTTGATACCCGTGCCACCAGAAAGAAGCTGCTCGCCCAGGTGCAGGGGGAATATGTGCTGCAGGGGCTGCCATCGAGCACTCCTGGAGCTGGGGTCACACACCTGCACACCTCTGGAGCATGGAGTTATGGGTGCAGCATCTTGCCTGGCACAGGCACTGGTGTCCATGTGGCACTGACTTGGGCTCGGCTCTGCCTCTGGTAGCCCAAAACATGTGGCTTGCAGGGTGGGGAGCGTGGTACAAGAGCTGCCCACCTCAGGGATACAGCTCCTGGAGTGCTTTGGCTGCTGCACCCCTGCTTCTCCTTGCCTGCAGGTGATCCTGGCAGAGTTGTGGCTGGCAGTGAGCGAAACGCAGGCCTCACGGTGCCAGAACAGGCATGCCACCAGACGCCTCTGCCCCGCTGGCATGAACTGGATCAAGGAGGCTTGCCGGTGCTGCGACCCGTGTCCCGCAGGTGAGAGCTGCTTGGCACACCATGGCACAGTGGGCACATCACCATGGGTAGCCACGTTCCCTGTCACCTCTCTGTCCCTGCAGGGACGTTCCTGTCCATTCCCTGCTCGAGCCTTGGCAACGACAGTCGCTGTGACCCCTGCCCCACTGGCACCTTCCGTGCCCAGCCCAACATCTTCACCGAGTGCCAGGCTTGCTACGAATGTGATCACCAAGGTGAGCTAACACCAGGCCACACTGCCATGCTGCATCATGCCAGGGTGCACTGGGCCCTGCAGCACCATGCCACTCACTGCTATCTTCTGCAGCTTTCCAGAACGTGTTGAGCAACTGCTCAGCCACCAGCAACGTTGCCTGTGGCTGCAAGCCTGGGCACTTCCGCATCTGCCTCGACGAGCAGTGCAGTGAATTCTCCTGCCAGCCATGCCAGACCTGTGCTGGCCGCCTCATCCAACGACCCTGTGAGTGCTTCTGGCCAGCCTGTAGTGTGCCCCCACTAGCTGAGCCCCCCTCACCAGCTGTGCCACCTCTGGCTGTGCCACCCTGCCTGAGGCCTGCCCTTTCCCCAGGCTCAGAGACACAGGACACGCTCTGTGGCAGCTGCAAGCCTGATTTCTACTCCGAGGGTGGTGAGTGCCGTCCGTGCCACAAGTAAGTTCTGACCTGCCCTGCGCCTCAGCCAGGAACACAGGTAGGGACCATGGTACAGCACAGCATGGTGCCCATGGCTCCCCTCTCCTTGCAGGCCCTCCCCAGATGCATGTGGAAAGGAGTGCCAGACGGCGTGCGGTGGTAGTGACAGCCAAGGTACAGGATTGGTGGTGCTGGGTGTGGGGGCCTGAGGGACACTCTGCTGGCTGGCTGATGGGCATGCTCTTGCTCCTCCTTGCAGGCTCTGGGCTGGAGTACATTCTGCTGGCATTCACTGGGCCCCTCTTCCTGGGTGCCCTTGCCATCTACCACAAGAGGAAGCAGCTCTGGCATAATGTCTCAGCAGGCAGCACCCTCCCCCCAGTGCAGGCTGCCAACCCCACAGCCAGGGCTGTGGCTATGCCGTTGTACCAGGGCAGTGCCCAGATGGCTGACAGCATTTGCTGGACCCAGCCGTGCTCCTCCCAGGTGACCAAGCTTGCTGCTGGCATGGCAAGGCAGAGCCCTGAGCACGAGATCTTGCTGCAGAAGCAGCCTGGTGGCACGGCACGGCCGGTAGGTGAGGTGGGACCCTCCTCCCCACTGGAGCCCGGAACCACTCTGCTGCAGGGCAGCCAGCTCTACACCATCATCGATGCGGTGCCAGTGCGGCGCTGGAAGGAGTTCATGCGGGTGCTGGAGCTGCGTGAGGCAGAGATTGAGCTGGTGGAGCTGGAGGTGGCCCACATCCGTGACCAGCAGTATGAGATGCTGAAGCGCTGGTGCCAGCAGACCAGTGCCACCCTCGACCGTGTCTTTGCCGCTCTGGAGCGCATGGAGCTGTCTGGCTGCGCGGAGGCACTGCGCCGGAGCATGCTGGTGGGCTCCTGACCCCTCCAGTGCAGCCGCTCTGACAGAGGGAGGTCCCGGCACCTCCCTGGCTTGCCGAGTGCCTCGGTGCAGCCGTACCCTTAAGTATTGTTACTTATGCCGTGTAGACATTTTATGTCAGTTTTATGTCCCCTCCCCAGCCACCTGCCCCTCCCTTATTTATGGGACCCTGCACGCTGGCTGCCAGCCGCTCGCGGGACGAGCAGGCACTGAGCCCGCTGTGAACCTCATGGGATAGTTCTCGAGGCCACCCGCCACCGGGCGCGCCTGTCTCTGCCCCAATAAAGTGGCATCTTCTCCGTCCACCAGCCCCTGGCCCTTCTTCCCAGGGATGCCTCGACCCAGCTGGCCACCGGGATACCATTGGCAGCGGGGCCGCCACGGGTGAAGGGGCCACCACAGGTGATGTGGCAACGTGGATGGTGGTGATGGTGTGGCTGATGGGGTGATGGGGTGTGTGTGTGGTGTGTGATGTGGATGAGAGGGGCACTGTGGTGTGGGCAGGGGGTGGTGTGGGCAGCCCCAGGAAGGCGCGGGGCACTGCTGGCGGGGTTTATCGTTTTAATTGCTGGAAAGGCAGGCGGTCTGGGGTGGAGGCTGGGAGCAGCCTCCAGTGGCTCCAGAGGTGGGAGGGGCAGGAGTGGAGGCAAGCGTGCCACAGCCACAACAGTGAGCGGTGCCAGCAGGGAGCACATGGAGCTGGGCAGTGAGGTGAGCCCAGCCACAACGGTAGAGCCAGGTGGCACACAAGGATCCAGGTGCCCCATGCGATAGCAGCTCACTTTACAAGGGGCAACATGGGGTGGCGGTGGGCTGACGGCAGCGGGGCAGGGGCTACGGGTGCCTGGGGCAGCGATGGGGCTCCTCCAGGCTAGACTACATGGCCATCCGTGGTGGGAGGAGGGTGCCAAAGTGCATTCTGGTCCATGCTGGGACCTACTGGCCTCCTCCCGCCGCGAAGAGCCAGGGCACAGCATGGCGTGGCTAATGCTTGGCTATGTCCCCCTTCTTGAGGATGATCTGCCGCTGCCAGGGTGCCAGCTTTGTCTCATCGTACCCGAGAGTCCTTAGCTTTTCCGACTGCTCCTTCTCCTTCTCCTCCTCCTCCCGTTTCAGCTTCTCTTGCTCTTTCCTACTTGGCAGTGGAAGGCACAGGACACTTTGGTCACCAGAGCCACCAGTGCCATTGTGCCCACTCGCTCGCCCAGGGAAGGGGCATGCGGCACTCACCGTTTCTGCTCCCTGCAAAGGCAAAGTGAAGAGCTGGGTTAGCAGAGCACGGGAGCAGCCAGCTGGCAGTGCCATGCTCCCCGGCCCTGGCTCACCTCTCCTCCTCCAGCTTCTTGCGCAGGATGTCCCTCCTCCAGGCTGGCATGCTGGCCAGGCGCGCCTCCTCCTCCTTCTCCTGCAACAGACAGCTGCGTTACCGGCACCGCTGGGAGCCCGCCGTTGCTGCCGGCACCACGGGGCAGCGGCATCGTCCCAGCGCGTGGCACTGCATCTCAGCACGGCACTGGCAGGGGCTCGGCAACATCATTGCCCCATTGCCCCTCGCTGCCTGCCTTCTGGCAGCAGGGGGAGGAGGAAGGAGTGCGCGGCGTGGCCAGCCCTTCGCAGCACACCACAGCTTTATTGCACCGACACGCGGGAGCCCACGCTGCCCCGGCACCGCAAACGCCACACCGGAGGGGAGCACAGCCCTGGTGCCACTCCCCCCGCACAACACACAGCCACAGCAAGCGGCACACTGCAACCTCGGCCTGCGGCCACGCGAACCAACACCAAGCCCTCACCGAGCAGAGCCACGGCACTACCAGAGCCACAGCGGTGGCTGGGCACACCTGAGCGCCGGGTCCTGCTGTTCCCGGCTGCCCTCAGAGCCTGCTCCCAGCCAACCCCGCACCGCACTGCTGGCACAGCCTGCAGCACCCTGCCGGGTTCAGGTGTCGGACATCTCCACCTCCTTCTCCTTCCAGAAGGAGAAGCTGCGGTCAATGAAGCGGCAAACGTCCTCCTCGCTGAACTCGCCCAGCTCCAGCACTGGCACGGGCACAGGCACTGCCGCCCCCTCGCTTTCTGCCGCTGTGAGAAGGGACTCTTGCGAGCTGTCTGCCACTGCAGTGGGGCTGTCCCCGAAAAACTCCTGCACAAGGTCCTCAAAGCCATCGAGCCAGTGGCAGTGGCCAGCCTCCACCCGCTCTAGAGCAGCACGATGGAAACGGCGGACGCGGTGCCAGCTGTGTCTGCCCAGTCGGTCGAACATCTCGTAGCAAAGGAGGTGGCGGAAGCGCCGCTCCTCGGGGCTGAGTGGCATCTCCAGGAGCTGGAAGTAGCCCAGCATGAAGAGGTCGAGCGGGAGGCTGTCGTGGGGCATGGGCGAGCCGCCGACGTGGGGCAGGAAGTGCTGGGGCCAGTACAGCACTGTGGCACGGCTCAGTCGCCGGATCTGCCGCCCTGGCACCCGGCGGGCGATGCTCCTCCAGCGAGCCAGCAGCTCCCTCGCCGCTGGCCGCTGTCTTCCCAGCTGCCGTGGCCGCTCCACCTCGGGCACCAGTGCCTGTGCCCGTTTCTTCCAGTAGTCCAGGAAGAGGCAGACAGCGCGCTCCTTGTGTGCCTCTGCACGCTCTTGCAGGTTGCTTGATTCTGGCTGTGCCGGTCGGCTGCGCTGTGGTGCCCCGTCCCCATACTCCTCTTCCAGGACAGGCTTGCGGGCACTGCCAGGGGTTTGTGGCCGCTTGCGTTTGGTGACCCTGGGGAGGGACGTGGGAGGCCCTCCTGGCCCCTCATAGTTGGCCTTGAGGTTGCGGACAGACACGCCACAGCCCAGGATCTCACGTCGGGCATCGTGGTGGGTGTGAGGGCTGCCCACCGTGCCCACAGCCTCAGGGCCCTCCTGGACTCCCCGGGTGGCTGGCAGCGTAGCCGGGCTCCTCGGCAGTGTGCAGGGCTGGCTGCCTCGGGCAGCTGGGTCCTTGCGGGCGAGGGCAAAGCACTGGGGCAAGGGGTCAGTGGGCAGCACTGGGAGCGGTGGCAGCTCCTCCTCCAGCCACCTTGGCTGGGTCTCTTGCATCACCCGCAGGCTCCCCAGCTGCCTCTCCAGGTACCGCACGTCCTCCTCCCACATCGGCTGCCCGGTGGGTCCCGGGGTGCCCTTGCGGGCGGGTGGCCTGCGCTGACACAGGGGCAGCGAGTAGCTCCCGGGCTGTGGCGGGAAAGAGGGCAAAGGGGCTCTTGAAGCTGCACCGCATGCACCTTGTGCCGCCGCTGCCATGCACAACACCCCTGCATGCAGGTGAGGTGGTCCCTTCTCAAGGCCACAAACAGGGAACGATGCCACACATGCCATCTCGCCAGGTCCGGAGCTGCTGGGCCTTGCCCGCGCCACGCTCGCTGCCACAGCACGAAGGATGCCCCTACCTTACGCCGCTGCTCCTCTTCCTCCTGCATGCGGAGCTGCAGCTTGCGCACCATCACCTGCCGCTTCCACTCGGGGATGGGCCGGCCCTGCTCATCGTGGCTCGGCACCAGTGCTTCCACCTCCACTGCTGCCCCCGCACCCGCCACTGACACCGGTGAGCTTCCATTCAGCACCGGCTCTGGCGAGCCGCCTGCTAGGCAGCGCGGCGGCCCAGCAGCCTCGGGGGTGGCCGGCGGGGTGGGCGTTCTGGTGGGTGATGGGGAGGACACCGGCGACTCTGCCTATAGAGGAAGGAGGGAAGGTGGTGGGTGTCCACTGTGCCAAGCTGCGACCAGCCACCAGCTCCCTTGCCCCTCCGTCACCACATACATTGGCCCCTGCCTGACCGCTGCCGGAGAAGACGGTGGTGAAGCCTTTGCTTTGCGGTGTCGGCTTGAGGCTCTTCCCAGCTTTGATCTCAGCCAGCAGCTCCGAGTTGTCACCAGTAGGGGACATCATGTTGAAGGACTTGGTGCCTGAGGGGAGGCAGGGAGGGCAGTAAAGACCCTTCCATCGGCAGCCCCCCACCCCTTGCTGCCCCAAAAGCGTAGGGGTGGTTGTCTGACTGTCCCCAAACCTAGGAGCCCCTGCGACCACCGTTGGAACTCTCCGGGTCCATGGAACCAGCACCCTGACACCCAGTCCCCTGGGTCCATGGGACCTTGCTACACCAGCACCCTGACACCCATCTCACTGGGTCCATAGGAACAACACCCGAATCCTCAAGTCCACGGGACCCCACTGGAGCAGCACCCCAGCAGCCATCAACCTGGCACCCTAGCTCCATGAGAACAGCACCCCAATACCCGGTTTCCTATGTCCGTGGAACCCTGCTGGAGCAGCTCTGAGTGCCACCTACCCCGCAGCACTGTCCTGTCACCGCAGTGACCTGGTGTGGAGGGACAGTTCTGTGGATAGTGCAGCCCCAGTGCGGCAGGGCAGCCCTGTGCCACCTCATCAGGAGCCCCGGACCTGCCACGCTCCCCCACAGTCCCTGGCAAGAACACACAAACAGCCTGAACCAGTCCCGCTGCCAGTCCCGAGCCCCAGAGGCTGCATGGCACCAGCACTGGGGCACAGCAGCGCCTCTGAGGATGCCCTCACCGCCCGCCCCGCGCGCACCCACCGTCCATGCCAGCCATGTGTGAGTCCCTAACGGCCCATTGTGCTGTGCCAAAGCAGAGCCCCCTCCCCGCCGCCGGCGCCCGCAGCTAGCCCCGCTCTGCTGCGCCGTGCCGGGGCCAGACGGCAGCGGGTGCTGAGGGGCCAGCGGGGTGCCCGTGCTGCCATCCAGCGCCGGCTGAGACCCCTTAGCACCAGGAGCCGGCGCTAATAAAGCAGGCGCTGAGCAGCGGCCAAGCCTGCCGGCGGCGATCAGCAGCGGGGGAGCGGCCGCTGCGCTCACGTGGCGGGGTCACGCCGGCCGGCTGAGCCCAGACAAAGATCCTCTGTGTCCAAGGCTGGCAGTGGGGCCACGCGGGCCACGGGGGGCGTGGGGCCCCGTCCGCTTGCCTAGCCCTGCCAGCCCTGGATCGGCGCTTGGGGCACCCACATGGCACACGGGCCTGGCGATGCAGCAGCATGGGGTTGGCAGGCAGGAGGGCTGTGGGCAGTTGGCAGCACAGAGGCTGTCGATGCCCCGTGGCTCTGGGCAGGACCGTGCTGAGCTAGGCTCCTCCATCTGTGCCCTATGGCAGGGCACTCCCTGAGCAGGAGTGTGGGGCGCTGGTACTTACTCTTCATCTGCCTGAGCGCCTTTCCTCCTAGGGGGAGAAGCAGAGAGGCGGCGCAGGACGCGCGGCAGAGGAAGGATTTGGCCACCGCGAGACAAGAGAGAAGAGAAGCGGCCAGCAGTGAGAGCAGGCGGGGGCGGGCGGGCATGGGGGCCCCCGCGCCGACACCGGAGGAGAGAAGGACAGAGAGGCTATCAGGAGCCGTGCGGCCACAGAGCCGCAGGAGGACATGCGCCAGGATGGCCGATGCCACAGTGCAGCTGATAGGATGATGCCCAGGATTGCTCCCTGTGACCACCCAGTATCCCGCCACTTACTTCCCGTGGAGGAGGAGGAGCGGCGGGGGCCAGCAGGGGTCTCGGCCAGTGGGGGTGGCGGTGGGGGTGGTGGGCAGCCAGCATCAGGCAGCGGAGGGGGTGGTGGTGGGGGCGGCAGCTCAGTGCCAGGCTTGCTCTCCCCATTGCGCATGGTATCCGTCGAGATGGGTGATGCCTGGAAGAAAGCACGGGCAGGAGTCGCCTGGAGCAGTGCTGCAGAGCCACGTGCTGGCTCTGGGTGCGAGGCTGGGCGCTCACCTCCTCGCTGTGCGCCATTCGCCGCGGGCCAGGCTGCTCCACCACACCGTGTCCAAGCTGCTTGTAGTAGTCGCCGGTGCTTGGCTGCTTGCCGAAGTTCCTTGATCTCCTGGTGGAATCGGCCCTGCGCAGGCCCTCGGGGCTGCTCTCGCGCGATGCCAGCTGTAATGGGGAATGCACCTCAGTGTGGCAGTGCCCAGCTGTGCCCAGGGTGGCCATGGGGCAGAGCCGTGGTGGAGCAAGCCTGTGCTAGTGGTGGGCTGTGAGGCAGACGCCAGGGTTGGAGAATGGCCTCAGGGGTCCACTTGGCATCGGGCTGCAACAGGGGCTGCATGCTGGGGTGGCAGCCTGTGCCATCAGTGCCTGTCACCATGACCCCATAGCCTGTGTCCAGAAGTGTGGTCGAGCCTCTCCTAGGATAACCCCCTGGGAACAGGAGTGCCGAGCCCCGGCCCCACGGATTACCAGGAGCTTATCCTGTGCGGGGCTGGGGCCCAGTTCCAAACCCTTTCTGAACAGGGCTCTCAGGCAGTGCAGCCTCGGCTCACCCCGGCACATACCACAGCGGCTTTGCAGGTCGTGCTAACGAGAGCTGGCGCTGTAGGGAACTGTGCCTGCTTCCCAGGTCTGGGGTGCCGCAGTGGCACAGCTCCACTCCCCACGCCGGGGCCTCTCTATTTGCATTTCCCGGTGAGCCACCTCCGCCTGTGGCATTTGCACAAGTCTGGGTGCTCGCCACTGCCACCAGCCTCAGCTAAGTCAACAAGCACCAGCTTGGTGCTTCCTGCTCCAGCTGCTGTGGGCTCTGTGCCAAAACCAGCTCCAGCAGCCCTAGCCCTGGTCTAACGCAAGGATCTGTGCCACTCAGTCCCCCTGAATAGAGCACCAGCATCGCTCTGGCATCGGGCTGGCACATCTGCACCTCCCCAGAGCCTTCCAGCTCTGCAGACCCAGGCAAGGCCACTCATCAGCCTCGTAAGTGCTTACAAGCCAGGGCTAGGAACAACGAACAAAATGGGGTCCTGAGCCCTGCATGGGCCCGGCACACACTGCTGTGCTGAGCCCCCCGTCCCATACACCGACATCCTCGCCACACTGGGCTCTGCCAGTACGCAGCTGTCACCCATTCTGCCATCCCTGGTGGGCTGATGAGAGTCATGGTAGGGGGTCGGGGTGACCCTGAGCCCACTACATCCCTATGTCTCCCGCGGCCCGCTCCGGGGGGCTGCACCCCTCTTACCTGTGCACGCCCGGCTGAGCCCTCTCAGCTGCTGGCAGCACTGGCAGTGCTACCTGACACCTGCAGCGCAGGCGACACCGGAGCCGGCCGCTCGGGTTACAGCCTGCGCAGCCGCCCACGCCCAGCTCGGTGTGGTGCCGGCGGCACCGCCAAGGCCACGTGGGCACAGCTGTGCCAGCCGGCCACGCGCCAGTCTGTGTGGTGCTGCCAGGTGAGGTGGTGCATCTGGACTGCCCAGTGCCATGGCGGCACAAAAGCACAGTTGGCTTCGACTTGCTGTACCCTCACCTCCTGTTGCACCCTGGCCCCTGATGCCTGTCAACGCTGTGAGCACATGGGCTCAAGCCGGGGCTGGCCCCTCCCAGTGCTGTCAAAATCTACTATCTCCCCACGTGAGATCGGTGCCCAGTGGCATGTGCCCCCCAGACGGCACATCCGCTGGGCCAGCGGCAGGTGCATAGGCTGTGGTGCTCGGGCCGTACCTCTCGGCGCAGCGCCTGGCTCTCCACATGCCGCAGGTTGTTCTTGGCCCGCACGTAGATATCGGCGGTGTAGGGTGCAGCAGAGGGCATGGGTGCGGGGTAGCCGGGGGGCGGCGGGGGCAGTCGGNCCCGTGGCCGCGTCTCAGGGTCCAGCATGTCCATGTAGGCCTGCATGTCCGCCAGCGCCGGCTCGGGCACACCTGCGCAGGGTAGGGGGTCAGCAGGGGCTGGCTCCACGGCCCCTACCCCACACCCCCCAGCCCCACACTCACGGGCAGCAGGGCCCCCCCCGGGGCCGCCCCTCTTCTCCCCGGTGCTGGACTGGCTGGAGTGGCAGGAGTCGTAGTTGGAGAGGGTGCTGGCGGGGGAGCCCACCTCAAAGCGTGCCTGGGGCACCGATGCTGTCGTGTTGGGTGATGACATGCCCGAGTCGGGCTGCCGGCACTCCCCGTCCGCTGAGGGGTCTCGTGACAGCACACGGTGCTCCACGCTCTGCTGGCAAAGCCGTGCGGTCAGGCGTTGGGGTGGGAGTAGTGGGGCTTCCACACACCCCACAAGCTGACCACATGCCCGGCTGCGGGGTGCTGCCGTACCATGTTCTCCACGGTGCGCAGGTATTGGGCGCAGTGGCTGTGGCCGTTGTAGTCAGCGAGGTCAGCTGCCGTGTAGCCATCCTGGTCACGGACGCTGAGGTCGGCACCATTCACCACCAGGATCTGGCAGCACTGAGGAGAGGTGGAGTGTGTGGGCGAGCCCAGAGGGCACCCCCCAGCCACTCTGGCACCCCACCAGCCACTGGCACCTACCTCCAACTCGCCATTCTCAGCAGCATCGTGCAGTGGTGTGCCACCCCAGCTGTCGGCAGTTATCTCCCCACCGTGCAGCAGCAGCCAGCTCAGCACCTTGGCGTGGCCACGGCTGGCAGCAAAGTGCATGGCTGTGGCCCCTTCAGCGTCCCGCTCCGACAGGCTCACCGTCGTGAAGCTCATCTGCACGAGCAGATGGGCTGAACGCTGGCACCGGGCACCCCACATCATGACACCAGACTGTGCCCAGTCAGTGCTTACCAGCCAGACGATGACAGTGTTGTGGCCCATCTGCGCAGCGGCGTGTAGTGGGGTCATGCCGTCATGGGCACGTGCATGAGGATCAGCCCCGCAGTCCTGCACCAGGTACTGGATGATCTCCAGGTGGCCCTCCTGGCAGGCGAGGTACAGAGGGGTGGCCCCCGTCTTGGTCTGGGCACTCAGCGTGCTGCAAGCGGGGCACAGCGCCCGTCACCTGCAGCCACCACCGCCAGCAGTACACTGGGATGGGTGGGCACAGGGTTGTGGGGATATGAGGACATGTGGGAGCATAGGGTGGATGCAGGGGCATAGGAGATACAATGGGGGCAGGCAGCGCAGTGTCAGGGCCTGGCTGAGTGGGCAGTATGGGCCAGCAGCCACCCACCCAGTGGCTCTCAATGGGTCCCTGCACGGTGGCGGGAGGTCACTAAGTTAATCAGCCTGCTTAGGCTAAGCTCCTTCCTCCGGCTGTTTTTGGACACTGCAATTTAGCAGTATTTTAAATAAGCCTCTTAGGCAGCACCGGCCACGGGGGAGCAGGCAGGGAAAGGCCGACGTGCACCATGGCTTTGCTGGGCCCCACTGCCCACTGCCAGCACCGCTGTTTGGCATGGGCATCCCCCTGACACCCCAGTGGGCTTTGATATCCCCACATCCGGTATATCCCAAAACAGGTAGCCCACATCCCACATCCTAAATCCTGTATCCCACATCTCCACATTCCTATATCCCACACCCTGCGTCCCGCATCCCAGCCGCAGGAAACTGTTTTATTAAGAGCTCCGTAAACAAACCTGTTGAATATTTAAAAGAGGAAGAGCAATAAATACTGGGGGCCCTTATCGCAGCGATCGCGGGCCCTTAATAATTGATTCCTGTAACCGTGAGACGAGCCGCAGCCAGTGCTGCCTTCCCACCGTGCTGTGGCGCAGGGCAGTGCCGCAGTGCCAGGTCGGCACATTGCTGGGCACTCCCCAAGCAGGAGTAGCAGGCTGGGCCGGAGCGTGGAGAACGACAGACACTTGGGCACTTGCTCAGCCCCCGATGGCCGTTTCCCATTAATCAGGAAAGGGTTAAGCCACTTGGGGAGCGCCGGTAAACTGCTTTGCCAGATGGCCAGGACCCCACGCCGTGCCACCGGCTGCTGGGGACCCCGCAGCGCCTGTGCGAAGGTGGCCCAGGAGCGCCAGCACCCCGCGGCGACACCTGGGATTGGGTTTCGTGGCTGTAACGGAGCCTCCGGGCGGACGCGAGGCCGGGAACGGGGCCAGCCCTAAATAATTCAAGGGGAAGGCGGCAACGGCGGCAGAGCGACCCCGGCGTGAAGCGTGAAAGCCAGCGCTGGAGGGCGGCAGTCAGCGCCGCACCGAGGCCGGCACCGCGGGCACCGAGCAGGAGCTGCGGCCGGGCCCAGGCCGGGATGAGTGCTGCAGGGGTTGATACCCACAGAGCCCAGGGCTGAGCTGTCGCCCGGGGAAGGGGATAAAGAAACCGAGGCTTGAGCTGGGGAAGTTGTGGGCGGTGAGTGCCATGGGGGCTCAGGCACTGCGGGGGTGGGGAGCACTGGAGGGGATCTGAGGCCGTGGTACCTGAGCACAGAGCGGTGTTAAGCTCCCCTCGCCTCAAAACTGCCTCGGGACCTCTTGGCCGTGGCGGAACAGAGCACACACACTCCGGTACCCCCAGTCTCTGAGCGCACCGGGCACGGCATGAGGCGGCAGCGGGTTCCGCCTCGGCTGGACCCGGGCGTTATTTCGAGCAGCCCCTGCCCGCAGCCCGAAATCAGACCACGGGCCGCAGCTCCGCAGCCGGGCTGGGTACCATGTGCCCGGCGGGCTGTCGTGTCAGGTTCTCTGGGCAGCGGCCCGAGCACCATTGGAGGGGCGAAGAGGGTTGGCTGCCATGGCGGTGCCGGGGCTGCCGCGTCCGGTGTTGCCCGCAGCTTGGGCAGGCAGAAAGGTCGCGTAGGGCGCGGTGTCGGGCCGGGCTCGGCGTGCAGCCTGATCCATTTACATAACGGCGGTGGACAAAGGCGGCTGTGTTATCGCCGGAGGCCCGCCGCAATATTTCTGCCAGAGCCCTCCGCGCTCCTCCTCGCCCTTTCTCCTCGGGCCATAAAGCAGGCGCAGGTGGCTGCTGGGCTGATAACGCTGCCGCGTTGCCCTTGGAGCCGGGGATGAGGGTGGCTGCGGCATCCGTCCCCTGCTCTGGCACCTTGCCCTGCTGCATGGGGCAGCAGCGGGAGCCCAGTTCCCCGGCCAGCCCTTCTCCTGCCCATGGGTGCCTCAGGTGCCGAGCCTGTGTCTCCCGCCGGCAGTGGGGGCCGTTACCTGGGGCAGTGTCCCAAGAGTAGTCGTAGGGAAGGGAAATCCCCTTTGGCCGCGGCGTAGTGGACGGGCAGCGCTCCCGTGTTGGTGGCCGCCGTGGGGTCGCTGCCCCCGAAACGCAGGAGCCAGTCGATCACCTCGTGGTGACCGAAGCGGGCTGCTAGGTGTAGGATGGTGGCACCGGAGTTGTCTGTGTCCTGCGGGAGAAAGCGGGGAGGCCATCGGCACCGGGAACCTGCGCTCTCTGGCAAGGAGAGTGTGCCGGGCTGAGGAACTCCCAGCCGGGAGCTGGCACCGGGAGAGTGGCCTGGCCAGGGTGGAGGTCCTGTCTGCACGGAGCAGGCCGTCGGAGAGACCATGGGACAGACGTGTGTGCTCTTCGGTGGGGCCTGCAGCGGCACAGGGCAAGTGTCGCACGAAGCCCCGTTTGTGCCGCCATCCCGGCTGCCCTCACTGGTCGCACAGCGGGCAGAACTTGCCCCCGGCCAGGAGGTAGCTGAAGCGTGCTGACCGCGTCCTTCCCGCTTAATCCCTCTCCCAGCCCCTCCGCCGCCTCCTCTTCCTCCGCCCGTCACATGGCGTTAGCTGTTGGCCGGCCCGGGGACAAGCGGCTTACCACCCCGGTCCCGCCGTTGTGTAACCGCAGGAGGGGTCCGACGGCCCTGGAAAGTTTGTGCCCCCATAGGGATGCCGAAGTCCCTGCCGGTGCCACCCGCTTTTGTCCCGCCGGTGCTGTGTGTGGGACCCCGGTTCCCCCACCCACGAGAGTCTCGCCGCCCTCCGCCGCCCCGCGCGCCCAGTTCGCACCTGCACGCCGCAGCCCCCCTGGGTGAGCAGCCACTGGAGACAGGCGAGGTTGCCGGTGGCGGCGGCGTCGTGGGCCGGTGTGGCCCCGTTGCGTGCCCGCGCATCCCCGCGGAGCGCGGCTTCCGCCGCCAGGTACCGGAGGCAGGCTAGGCGGCCAGCGCGGGCGGCGTGGTGCGCGGGGGAGGCTCCCAGGGCGTCCCGCAGCCCCGGCCGCAGCAGCCCAGCCGCTCGCAGCCCTCGTAGAGCCTCCACATCTCCTTGCCGCGCCGCCTGCAGCGCCCGCTCCAGCGCCATCCTGGTCCCGGCCCCGGCCTCGGCGCCGGCCAGGCCCCGCCGGCCCCGGCCGCCGCTTGGCACTGCGCGGCGCTCCCGCCCCGCTGCCCCCCGCCACCGTCGGCTCCTCCTCCCTCGGGGCCGCCCCTCTGCCAGCCCCGCCCGACGGCGCAGTGCCGCCCGCTGTTCGCTGTCTACTGCCCGTTGCCCCGCGCCCACTATCCACTGCCCTCTGTCCGGTGCCACTGCTCGCTCCAACGCGTCACCTTCCTCTGCCCTTGCCAGGGCACCCGCACTTTACGAGACCGAGGCTGGCCCGGTGGACCTGGCTACCGACGCCGCAACCCTCAGCTCTGGGGAACTGAGGCCGTCCCACCTGTCCCACGGGTGTCCAGTTGTCCCGCCCGCCAGGGCGAGACGCGTGTAAATTATGGGCTCGTCCAGCAGCCCCGCCGTGAGCCTGTCGGTACTGGCCGAGCAGGCAGGAGAAGGGGGGCGACACTGGGTTTACTTGTCTCCTGCCCGGAAGGATTGTAACGGGCTGTGGAAAACGAGAACCGACGGCAGGAACCGCGGACAGCGCGAGCAGCGGCGGCGGGATCCGCGGGCAGTGGCGGCGGTTGGCACGGGCACGGGCAGCTGTCAGTATGCCCCCTCGGGACTTCCCTCGCTGTCAGCACCGCGGACAGCGGCCACACTGCTCGTCCAGTACCACAGACAGCGGTGCGACCGCCCCGCCCGCGAGGGAACCGGTACCGTAGCGCCGGAGCACCGTGCGCCTCCCTAGCCCCGTGTCCCTTTTCTGTTGCCACCTGGCTGAGCAAGGTGGGAACCTCTGATCCCCGGACTGCATCTCGAGGACAAGCGGGCCGCCCACCCGCTCGCCTCTCAGCAAAGCCACAAGTCCCTCATGAAGCCGCACCAACGGGAGCTTCGACCTGCTCCAAGCACTCGGCTGAGGTGGAGCGATCGCCGCCCCGGAGGAATCACCCCGATGCCGGGGCAGCACGGGAGCACCGGCCCCGGGACTCCCGCGGCACCTCCTGGCGACACCGGATAGCAGAGCGCTGGACCCGCTCCGCTGGCCGTGCAGGGGAGCGGCGCGGCGCTGCCAGCCAATGGGGCTACTGGGGAGGCGGGGCGCGGGGCTGCGCACCAATGAGTGTATGCGGAGGGCGGTGCCGCGCGGGGGCGGGGCGCGCAGGGCGTGCCGGTGCCGCAGCACCGTTGCGGGCGGGGCGCCGGTGCCGCCATGTCGGAGCCGGGGGCCGCGGGCCCAGGGCCGGCCGCCATCCAGGTCTCCAGGTACGGTCCCGCTGCGCCGTCCGCGTCCAGGGACCGGGGGAGGGCTCGGCAGGGGTGGGCAGGCTGGTTGGGCACCGCGGGCGGGCGCCTGGGCCGGCCCTGCAGCCGAGGTGCTACTAGCGGTGCTGCCTGCACTGCTGCCGGCACCGGCAGTACTGCCCGAACCGGGGACGCTGCCCGCGCTGGTCATGCTGCCTGTGCCGGTGACGCTGCCTGCACCGGCACACTGCCTGCACTGGTAACACTGCCTGCGCCCGGCATCGAGAGTGAGAGCCACGCCCTGGCTCCGCTTCCTGCTAGCGGGCAGGGCGTGTCCCGG
This sequence comes from Tricholaema leucomelas, assembly GCA_013400475.1. Taxonomy (NCBI): domain Eukaryota; kingdom Metazoa; phylum Chordata; class Aves; order Piciformes; family Lybiidae; genus Tricholaema lacrymosa; species Tricholaema leucomelas. Next base: position 586,012 of record WAAF01021109.1, read on the forward strand.
TTCTCCTGCCGCTGCCCGCTGCAGCTCCCTGGCATAGCCACCTGCCCTGGCACGTCTCCTTCCTGGCCTATCACAGCCCCATCACCACCAGGCCTCGCCTTCCCTCCGCCAGTCGATCTTTTGCTGCTCTGACAAAAGCCAGGGCTGCCGGGATGCCAGGTGGAGCGGCAGGCAGGTGCCCGGCTCAATCTGTTTGTCGCAGTGGGGTGGCAGTGAGATGCAAGTCCCAGACGAGCAGCCGTCTGGCCTGGCACAGGGGCGTTGCCCCTTCCCAGTCCCAGCGGTAATTTAGGGCGGTTTCCGCCGCCGCTCGCAGGAAGCCACGTGCAGGCAGCCGGTGACGCTGCTGGCACCAGTGTGGTGCGAGATGGCCCAGCAGCTCATCCGGTAGGGCAGCAGCACCCCTTCCGAGGGGCTGCACTGGGATTCAGGCTGGGGGCACGGCAGCGAGGTGTGAGCTCAGGGTCCCTCTTTTGGCAGGATCATGCGCCCAGACGATGCCAATGTGGCAGGGAACGTGCATGGGGGAACCATCCTGAAGATGATCGAGGAGGCGGGAGCCATCATCAGCACCCGCCACTGCAACTCCCAGGCCGGGGTAAGTCATGCCAGGGCACCATCTTGGCCGTGGTACAGGGACTCTCTGACTTTGCCCACTGCACCCTGTGGGCCAGCTGAGAGTGGGAGCTTCCCCAGAAGTACCAGCTATCCCGAGAGGGCTCCATGTTGTCCCCCCGACACCAGAAGCATTTCTTCCTGTGTGCAAACCACAGGTGGCTCTGGTGCTGCCAAAGCGTGGCCTCAGCATCCGCTGAAATGGTTTCAGAAGCAGAAACGTTACAGTGCTGCTGTAAATGTTTTATCTGAAGGGTGAGTCAGAGGCAGCCCCGGTGTCAGTTATGGGTGGGGAAGGCAGCTCAGCTGCTGGCTGATAAGGCAGATGCCACAGTGTGGGAGCCATATGTGGCACGGGCTGTTGTCCTGTGTGGCCTGGCTGTGGCTGCTACCCTGGCTGTCCTGCCATCTCCAGGAGCCCTGTGTAGCCGCGCTGGCGCGGGTGGAGCGGACGGATTTCATGTCCCCGGTGTGCATTGGGGAGGTGGCCAACGTCAGTGCTGAGATCACCTACACCTCCCGGCACTCTGTGGAAGTCCAGGTCAACGTCATGTCTGAGAACATTCTCACAGGTAGGTGCCCACTGGCAGCTCTGTCCCAGAACTCCAGGACTAACCAGGAGAAGTCAAGAGCTTGCAGTCCTCTAGCCACTGTTGGCACACCTCCCAGCTGGCACAGGGCTTTTGATTGAGTGCTTCCGGCAGTGCTGGGACAGGAAGCTGAGCAGGGTCCTGAGGATCACAGCTCCACTGATGTTTTTCAGTGGAGAAAGGAAGCTGCCATTAGCTCCTCCTGCCTCTTTTGCTGCCCGTGGCTGCCTTTGGCCTGAAAAAGGTCCTTTTCCTGCCTTTGCTGTGGCAACTGGCCTCACCTGCCAGGATGCCTTCCCCGAGCGAGTTGTCACGTCTGCTGTGAGCCAAGCCCAGCAAAGCTGGGGCCTGCTTGATGCTGGTGACACCACCAGTGTGTGGCCAGCCCCAGACTGTGGCAGCACCAGTGGCAGGTGAAGCTGCCTCCTCTCTCCTCCAGGAGCAAAGAAGGTGACGAACAAAGCGACGCTGTGGTATGTGCCACTGTCCTTGAAGAATGTCAACAAGGTCCTTGAAGTCCCCCCCATCCAGGTAGGATGGCTCACTTCGCTTCCCCAAAACTGGAGCAGGGTCCATCAGCAGCCCTGGCGGTGCCAGTGGCTTTGCTGGCACAATTCTTACTGGCTCTTCCTTCCAGTATGTGAGAAAGGAGCAGGAGGATGAGGGGAGGAAGCGCTACGAGGAACAGAAGCTAGATCGTCTGGAAACCAAGCAGAGGAACGGTGATGTGATCTTCCCTATCATCAACCCAGGTAATGCAGGCAGTGCGTGGCCTGGGGAAACATCAGAGTGGCACTGGGAGGCTGAAGGGGTCCCTGAGGCAGCTCCAGACATCTCTGGGCGCCTGTGACTGTGTGCTCCAAAACACTGGCTCAGGGATGGGGATGGGATTTTTGAGCCGTGGAGGGGGAGCCAAGTGGGCACCTGTGCTGGGGCTGAGGGGTGGGACGCTTTCTGATGGAACGTGGTTCCTGGCATCTTTCCTGCATCCCTGCTGTGCTGCTGGGTAGTGGGAGCTGGTTTTGCTCAGCATGAGGTGCATGCAGGCACTGGGTGAAGGCTTTGCAGGTTCTGCAGCTGCAGCTTCTCTCTGGATGTCAGCTTTAGCCAGAGATTCATTGGCCAGGGTTTGAAGGTGAGGATGGGCTATGGGAGAGGCTAGGGGTCCTGCTCTTCCTTCCCAGGGGATCACTGAGGGTCTCTTTCCTGATGAAAGTGTTGCCCTACCTTCTGGAAACACAGTGGTGATGATGGTGAGCCAAAGGCACAAGTGACCAGTGGCTTCCTGGGCCAGTTGTGGTCCCCAGGCAGAGGTGGAGAGGTGGTGTGTGGGGATGGTTGTGGGAGGTGATGAAGCATGGAAGTTGCTCACATGCTTTTTTCCCCTCTGTTCTCCATGCTCACAGATAGGCAGACAAAAGGTAAGGCTCGGTGGGCATTGCCATGGGTGCCATCCCTGAGGAGGGGATGCTGACAGCTGGGGGCTTGACTGCTTGTCCTGCACTAAGCAACTTTCACACCTTTCTTAGATGGAAAACACAACCACCTCTGAGAGAGGTTTCCTTCTGCCAGCACTCGGAGGGTATCACTTCTGTCACTTGGATTTGGAGTCAGATGCCACCATCAGGGCAGGGCTGGGGTGTGTGGGAGCTGAAGGCTTCACACGGAGGGCAAAGTGTGGCTCTTTGGAGACACTGCTGAGTGCTAGTTTAGAGAGACTCATCTGCAGCTGCTGGCATGAGGAAGGGAGCATACAGGCAGGCCTCCACTCAGCTCACTCCTGTTTGCTGTGGGTGTCTGTGAAAGCTTCAGATGGAAGAATGAGCTGAGCTAGTCAGAAAACTGGGGAGTGGGATTAGAGGGAGGCTGCAGCTCGTTGGGCAGTGACGAGCTCTTGGCCATTTAAACACTGATCTGAACACAGTTCAGCTTTGCACAAAGCCAACCCCGGATTTTCCTCCTGCAGAGGGTTTAAAGCAGGGGTGCAGGGTGGTATGTGGGTGCTGGCCGAGCAGCTCTGACCTCTGCTTTACCTGTTTCCTAACCAGAGCCACACACTGTTGGCTACAGCCAGTCCAGCTTGATCCACCTGGTGGGACCATCAGACTGCACACTGCTGGGCTTTGTGCATGGAGGTGAGTGAGCACATCCTCCTCCACAACTCCTCCTACACCTGACTGGGCTTTCTCTGGAGCAGAAGAATGGTGTGAGAGCAGTTTGTGATCTTGGTGTTTGGGAGGGGGCAGGCTCTGCCTTTAAAGGTGTGTGGGACCTTTGGCACTGTCTCTAAGGTTTGGTGTTGCTTCAGCAGAGATCAAACTTTATTTATGCTTCAAAAAGGCTTCACATCCTCCCACAGGTGTCACCATGAAGCTCATGGATGAGGTTGCTGGGATTGTGGCTGCCCGCCACTGCAAGACCAACATTGTCACCGCCTCAGTGGATGCCATCAACTTCCACGAGAAGATCAAAAAAGGTGCCAGGGGTGGTGGTGGGCACTTTGCTCTCCTGCAGTGCCACTTCCTTTGGCTGTGCACCCAGGACACACCAGCAGAGAACCTTAGTCCCTGTCTTGGGCACAGAGCGCGTGGGACCCCTCGCTCCCTTCCCCTGAGCGGAAATGGGGGCCAACTGCTCACCGGGCCCCTCTCTGTTTGGCAGGCAGCGTCATCACCATCTCGGGGCGCATGACCTTCACAAGCAATAAATCCATGGAAATCGAAGTCTTCGTGGATGCTGACCCGTTTGTGGATGAGAGCCGGGGGCGGTACCGCGCCGTCAGCGCCTTCTTCACCTACGTCTCTCTGAGCAAGGAGGGGAAGCCACTGCCTGTCCCGCAGCTGCTGGTAAGAGCTCTCCACGCCCAGCTGTGAGCCAGCCTCTCTCTCTCTCCTCTTGGGGCAGACCTTGGACGGCTTTTTTTTGTGCAACAAATCCACTTCCTGGCTGAAAAATAGGAGCAGGAGCAACTCTTTCCAGAGCAGGCTTCAGGGCTGTTTTTACATTTCTTCTGGTTGAAAATTGCTGATATGGGGATGGAGTTTTCCGTCCTCTCAGCAGAGGACAGGCTGCCTGCAGGCTCTGCTTCTGGAAACAAACCAGAGGGGATCCTGAGCAGCAGCAGAGTCCCCATGTCCCCTGTCCATGCTCCCTGTGACATCTCTGCTCCACTCCTGCCTATTTTTAGTTCTCCTGGTCCCCACAGGGCTTCACTGATTTGGCAGTGCTGCCGGGGGGCTCTTCCTTGGCTCATGATTCATCCAGGGCAGGTTTCCTGCTCTGTGCTCCATGCTGCTGAGTGTTTTGGCAGCTAATTCTGCACGAGCTGTCAAAGCACCAACAAAGAATCCTAGAACCGTTGTGGTTGGAAAGGGCCTCTGAGATCATCCAGTCCAACCATTAACCCAACACCACCGTGGCCATTAAGCGTGTCCCAAAGTGTTCACATTCCCCCCTCAGTGCGGTGCTGGCTTACTCTGTTATCATTGCTCTCTTTGTGTCAGACGGAGACAGAGGAGGAGAAGCGGCGCTTCGAGGAGGGCAAGGGCAGGTACCTGCAGACCAAGGCTAAGCGGCAGGCGCAGCTGCAGCAGGCTGCCCAGCAGTGACCCCAGCCCGCGCTCCTGCTGACATCGCCTGCCAAACACCCAGGTTCCTGTTAGTGTCGTGTCCGGTCCGCGCCAGGCCTCGCGCCTTCACCCGCCCCAGCCTGCTGCCGGAGCCGCTGCGGTTGCTTCGCTGCTCATTGGTTTAGTGCCCTAGACCTTGTGCTTTAGGTGGCTTGAGCGCCCCGAAACCCTCCGGGAGCCTGCCCGGTCGCTCGCCGTTTGCCTCTGGATCCCCCTCGTCACCGTTTGGTCCCTCAGCAAAGGTCCTGCCCTTGCTGGCGCGAGGCAGAGGCGCGTGGTGGCACGAGGGACGCGCGAGGCCGTGAGTTGTTGTGATGCTGTGTTGAACTTGCCAGTCTGTCCTGAAACTGCACACCAAAGCTTACCGGCGGTGCCCGCGCTGACGGTCGCGCCCGGTACCCTACTGAATGTCTCGAACCGTTGCGTTGACACCTCTAGGTAGTTTCTCTGTGCACATCTAAGTTATTTAAGGATCTGTGGCATTAATAAAGTCTGTTTGTTGTGGACTGGAACGAAAGGGCTGCTACTCTTTCAACCAGCAACCCCCGAGCAGCAGCGGCAGCAGCTTTAATAGAAGGCATCCTGCTGCTTCCCTCCTCCTGCCTCTCCCCTGGATCCTCCCGAGCTCCCGGAGCAGCACAGGAAGCTCCGAGCCTTGGTTTTGAGTCGGTTTGCATCTTTTTATTGGGAATCCCTGAACGGCTCCGGTGCTGCTCGTGGCCCTACAGCCCCTCCCCTAAATTCCGGGGCTGAGTGGGGGTCGTGCTAGGCCCCGGGGGTGGGGGCAGGCGGCGCAGCACCACCGGGCTCCCCGTTCCCCCGCTGGGGCACCGCAATCCCTTTACCCCCACCCCACCTCAGGCACACAAAGCAGCCGCAGGCTCTGAGCTTTTCTCGTCAGCTTTAATCAACCTCGGAGAAGGGAAACTCGGAACTTTTCCACGGCTTCCGTGCATCACGGAGACGGCAGAAACCGGCGAGCGGGCGGCGAGGGTACGGCGGCCCCACGGTTGTTACAGCCGCAGAGCGTATCCAGCGCGAGCCGTTCCGGTTTGCGGCGCCAAAACAACGCCCGGGCCGGAACCGGTCCCGAGGACACCGGGAGCGAGACCCTCGCGAGACCCGCGCGCGCGGGGCGGGGCTCTCGCCGCCGTTTCCCGGGCGACGTAGGCGGGGCTGTGCCGCCATAATGGCGGCGGCTGCGGCGGCGGCGGCAGCGGCAGCAGCGGCAGGTCCGCGCCGGCTGGGCCGGGAGGCCCGCGCCAGCCTGGCCGCCTTCCTGCTGGGCGCCTCGGTGGCGGCGCTACCGGTGGCGCTGGGCTCCCCCGCTGCGCTGCTGGCCGCCCCCGGGCTGCGCGGCCGCCTGGCCCTCGCCATACACGTGGCGAGCGTCAACGCGGCGCTGCTGCTGCTTTACCCGCGGCCTCTTTACAAGGTACGAGCGGAGGCTCTGGGGGAACTGGTCCGGGGGTCGGTAGGGCGGCGGAGGCCCATGCAGGGCTGTGGTCTGGGGATGCCAGGTTCGGGGGAAGGCGACGGCGGGGCTGGAAGGGCGGCAGTTGAGGAACGTCTGTCGCGGGGCAAGGTCCGGCGGGGCCCGGGCCAGGGGTGTGCCGATCGTGTTCAGTGGGACTGTGAGAGGGCTGCAACTGGGACTGGGTTCCGGGACTGGTGTTCGGGTGACACTGGGCTCGGGAGAAGGCCTAGCAGGGCCCGGGCCGGCGGCGGCAGCAGCCTTCTCTCCCGTCCCTGTTTGCAGATCGCCGTCCGGGCCTGCTTCCTGGGCTTTGCCTTCGGCTGCGGGCTGCTGCTCAGCGCTGGCCGCTCCGCCTGGCGACACTTCGGCTGGTAAGGGCAGCGCCGGGCAGCCGGGTGGCTGCGGGGGCCCTCTGGCCCTGCCGAACCTCTCCCACTCCCTCTCCGCAGGTACATGTGTTCCCTCTCCCTCTTCCACTACTCGGAGTATCTGGTGACAGCCATCAACAACCCACGCAGCCTCTCGCTGGACTCCTTCCTGCTCAACCACAGCTTTGAGTACAACCTGGCTGCCCTCTCCTCCTGGGTGGAGTTCACGCTGGAGAAGCTTCTCTTCCCAGGTTGGCTGTTCTGACCCTCCCTGCTGTCCCTCTTCCCATCTGCTGTTCTGTGGCTCTGGACAGCTGCACGTGGCTTGCCCCAGGCCAACCTGTCTGGCAGCAGAGCATTGGTAACCCTGGCTGAGCCTTTCTGGCAGCAGTAGAGGAGGCTTTGACATGGCCTTAATCCCCCTGTGCTCAAAGCCGCTCAGTTTCAGCCTGGGGAGATGGGGAGGAGCACTCCCTGGACACTTTGTGCTTCCTTGCCTTGTGGCAGCTCCTAAACCCTTTCCTCCCTGCTCCTTCTGAGCAGTTCTGATGGGATCCAGATTGATACTTTCGTTACATCTGGGTGTTCTCTTCTGACCAGAATAAAATCAAACCAACAGAAGCTGTTTGCCAACCCTGAGGTGCTCCTGTTTCCCTGGCAGAAGGAGGGTTTTCTCCTGCCTCGTTCTGTAGGGACAGGCTGTGCTGTGTTGCTCGCCCTGCACTGCCCTGGCAGTGCTGTGCCGGCTTTGCCCTAAGCCACAAAGCTGGGTTCCCGTGGGGCAATCCCTCACGAGGACGTGCAGGCTCTGTGGGGGTGGGCTCAGTGGCAAGGGACACTGTCTCTGGTGGGGTAGTGGCACATGGAGCCCCGGCTATGTTTCACACATCGTCATGCTCTGAGGTGGGGGGAAGAAGCCCACTGTGATCCCCTGCACTGTGAGCTGTGTGAACCTCCTGTGACCTGTCCCTGTCTTGCAGAGCTGAAGCAGATCACCTGGCTGAGCACCGTGGGGCTGCTGATGGTGATCTTTGGGGACTGCCTGAGGAAGGCAGCCATGCTCACTGCTGGCTCCAACTTCAACCACATCGTCCAAAATGAGAAGTCAGACACCCACACGCTGGTGACCAGTGGTGTCTATGGGTGGTTCCGGCACCCCTCTTACGTGGGCTGGTTCTACTGGAGCATTGGAACACAGGTACGGTGCGCAGCCTGCTCTGTTGCTTCTAGCTTGTGACTCAGCTTTGTCGTCTTAATGCTGCCTCACGCCCATGCCAGAGTGTAAACCACCAGCTAGCAGCAGCAGGGTGACCTGGGTGTGGATGTGACCCCTCTTGACTCCCCCTAGCACATGAGATGCCAGGAAGCCTCACCTGGTCTCCTGGGGAGGCCCCACCTGCCGCACACCTCAACTGTCTGTGTGGAATAAGTGTGAGCGGAGGGGGCAGGCTTGGAGCCAGAGCACCTTGGGAAGCCTGGGCTTGATTTCCTGCCAGTTTAAAGCTGGTGTCCAGAGTTTCCTTTTACCCTTAGCCAAAACGCTTCCTGTCAGTGGCCCGACTCAGCCATGCTGTAACTAAATGCCAACCTTGTGCCAGATGGCAAAGGAAACTCCCCCTAAGAGTGCCAAGGACTCTGACCAGAGAGTGAACTGTGAAGCAGCTGTGGTTGAGCTGTGACTCGGCACTGCCGTAGTTGCACTTTTCACGGGGTTGGCAGCTGCCTTTAATCTTCCAGAGAGAGACCCTAAAGGGCTGTGCAGGGAGCAGCATGGCCATGCACAGGCTCCATAGAGCATCTTTAGCCAGGGTGGCAGGAGCTGGCAGCTGCCTGCAGGCCACTTCCTTCATAAGCACTGGTTTTGACCTGTAGTGAAATCCCACAGAAGCTGCTGGGATTTTTGGAGAGCATTTAGACCTCATGGCAAACATAATAAAGGTGATTAGCCTGGGGAGGGGGCAGTTTGTGTACCTGTGATGGGACACCAGCTGCTGGTGCCTGTTCACAGGTGTTGCTCTGCAACCCCATCTGCGTGGTGGGCTACGCGCTGGCATCCTGGCGCTTCTTCAGGGAACGGATCGAGGAGGAGGAGATCACCCTCATCCACTTCTTTGGAGAGGAGTACCTGGAGTACAAAAGGAAAGTGCCCTCAGGCCTCCCTTTTATTAGAGGAGTCAAAGTGGAACTGTAACGCAGGTGAGAACTGGACTGGCTGAGCAAACGCCCGGCTCCAGGCACTATGGCTGAGGGACCGTGTGCCAGGATCAGCCTGTTGGTGTTTCCTGGATGCCCAGGAGGAGCTGGTGCAGGGCTGCCGAGCTGGGTGGCTTTGCTGGGTCACGAGCAGAGCAGAAGCTTGTGTGTCCTCCTTGAGACAAGTCCTTCGCTGCACATTCAGGGATCTTCCAGATAGCCTGTAGCCACCCTGAAGAGAGTCGAAGCCTCCTGCCTGCAGCAGCAGAAGTGAACTGGATGCCTCTGGGCTGATTCTCCTGGAGAACTGCTCTGCCCCTGTCCTCATACAGGGAGAGTGCTGGGCAGGGCACTGCTCTGATGGCTTCCCTTGATTTTAAAGCTTTGTCACCTGGCGAGCTGGGCAGCACGGCTTTCATCCCTTCAGGCCCAATTCTGCACGTTGGCACTTGGGCAGCTTACAGGAGCAGGCCTCAGGGGCAGGGACTGCCAGCCCTGGGCGTGCTGGAGAGCCAGCACTGTGGCATCGATCAGCTGTCCTCCAGGACAGGAGGGCTCTCAGCGTGCCGTGTGCCACTGGGTCACAAGCGCTGCTCTGCAAAGCAGCAGGAGAGCTGACCCCTGTTCCCTTCTGAGGCTGCTGCAGAGGAGTAACTGTTTCAGCTGCTGCCTTCCCCATCCTCCCCTCTGCCACTGCTCTTCCCTCTTCCTGCTTCCAAATCTCGCTGCTTCCTACCCTGCTGGGCTGCCTCCATCCTGAGGAGATCCCAGGATTCTGGGTTGGGAAAGAACTGGGCTTGCCAAGGGCTTTTATCGCTCAGATCCCTGCCTGCTCCTAAGGGTGAGGGATGTCAGCGTGGCCAGGAGATGCCCCAGGGAAACCCTCCCAGGAAGACACAGGTTGGGCTGCCTGATGCCGTTTTACACCTTACTACTTTGAAATGATTCCTACCCAGGCTTTGTGGTATCACTTACTCTGTCGTTATATACCAAAGAGGTTCACTGTTCTCTTGAGTTTGTTGTTCTTCCCAGCTGGGATGGAGGAAGTTGCCTGTCAGGTCACACTCTGAGCTTGGAGTGTACCTTGGTGAGGGTGCTGGGTGCAGCTCAGGACAGGGGGGCACTGGTGGGAGTTGCTTTGGGGTTAGTTTTCTTATTTTATAAAAAAACCCAAAAAAACAAAACAAAAAATCACCAACTTCTGTCTGGTGGTCATTTGGAGATGGCTTGAGGTGCTGGTGGCACTGCTGAGAGGGAATCCTTCCTTTGGCAGTTGCTGGTAGAGTTTGAGTGCTGCAGGTTGCAGTGCAGCACTTACTGCTCCTGCCTGCCAGGGAAATTGCTAACTGGTTTTCCTGGAGGTGTTAACCTTGCTGCTGTGAACTTGCCCTGCTGGGCTTTGGAACAGCCAACCCCAGCAGCTTGTGCTTGGGTTTGCTGTGGGCTGATGACGGAAATGAAACCTGCTTAGTGCTGTAGTTGTACTCTGTGGCAGATGCCCCTTGGTGTCGAGCTGCAAGAGCATGGCACCAACCCTGGTTTCAGCAGTGCTGCAGCAGGGTCTGTCTAGGTGGGATGAAGAGGAATAAAGGGAAAAACTTCATCTGGTGTAAGGTCTGCAGAGCTCTGTTGGTGTGTTTCAGACCAGCAGCCTCTCCTAACCTTTTGTCTTCCCCAAATCCTGAGGCTGGCAGTTCAGTGAGGAAATGGGAGCCCACCAGATGTGGGGAGGCCTCTGAGCTTCTGGTGAGAGGCTGGAGGAAGTTGTCCCAGCCTGCAGCACTTGTTGAGTTTTCAAGCAGCAGTCAGCAGCAGCAGAGCCCTCCCTGCTGTTTTGCTCTACCCTGTGGTGAGCTCCTGGCTCTGCCCTTGCCAGGTATTTGGGTTTATTACCCTCGTGTTTGTGAGATGTGGGTTTTAGAGATGCTGGATGCCCCAAATCTGCCCAGAGCCACAGAACCAAATGGTCACTTTGTGCCCTTTATTTCCCCTCTGACACTCAAGTGCACACAAAACATCAAGACAATGACTTTTCAGGCCAGCCAAGTCACCCCGAGGTGGCTCTTGCTATGCCACAGGCATATGTACCCTGGGCTAGGCTGCCAGGCTTCACTTCTGGCACAAGGCAAGAGCAGACAGGTATCATGCAGGGCACTGCTTTTCCATAGTGGGCACCATGCAGCTCCATGCCCTGGCTTGGTGCTGGGCTCTATGGTGCTGAGTCCTGCTGGGCAGTGTCCTCAGTCCCCGTTTTCTGCTGGCCTCTGCAGCAGTCGTTGCTTTTTGGGGAGGGGTCTCCAGGGGTGCTGTCAGATGTGCAGCCGTCTGAAGGGCTGGATGCAGCTGCAGCTGCCTGCTGCCTGCTGAGTGATTTGTCCCTGCCCACGGGAAGGCACCGTGGCAGGGTCAGTGGCTGGGACAGGATCTGGGGGCAGTTCAATGCTTGGGCATTTGCTGTTGCCTACCTTGGCATCTCTTCACTGTCATTGCAAGTAGTGAGCAGCATCAGTGCCTGTTCCTCCTTGGGTTCCTGTAGCCTATGGTGGGATGGGAATGAGGCCACAGCTGTGTCCTTCCCAGCCCTGACAGCCCCCTCACAGCCCTCACCTGGGCTCCAGGCGCTCCTTCACCTTGGCGATGGAGCGCACGTAGGGCGCAATCTGCTTGGTGATGTTGCTCAGGCAGCTGTTCTCCTGCCGCAGCTGCAGCAGGTCGTGGAGCTGGGCTGGGGTGTGAGAGGAGCAGGCTCTGGGCACTGCTGCCTCACAACAGAGTGGGCATGTGGGGTTTGGGGCAGGGCAGCAGGGGCACACAGTACCTTCATAGATCTCCTGCTCATTTGCCACCCGCTGGTATGTCTCCTCCCAGACCTGCAAGGGGCAGAGGGAGCTGGGCAGCATGTGGAGGAACAAGCAGGGAGGGATCCAGCTGTGCCAGGATGTGCCAGCTTGGCCGTACCTCCTCAAAGACGCTGCGCATCATCTCCACGGCCGAGTAGTGTGCAGCGATCTGCACATCCATCTGCAGGGACTTCTGCAGGATCTCACTCATGAGCTCCATCCTGATCAGCGAGTGGTGCTTGGTGAGGTCCCGGTGCAGCTCCTGCACCTGGTCCTTCAGGGCCTGGATCTCTGTCTGCAGCATCTGCAGGACCAGGGGGCACCACGGTGTGGGCAGCGCCTCAGCCACGGCCCGCCCGGTCCCGGTGCGCTCCCTACCTACCCGGTAGGTGCTCTCGTAGTTGCGGCAGTGCTCGGCGAAGGGCGTCTGGCGCCCCTCAGCCAGCAACACCTTGGTGCTGATGTAGCGGTGCAGCGTTGGCTTCCGCACCATGGGCACGCTGGACATCTTATCGCTGCTGGGGGCACAGCTGGGCACCATGAGGGTCTTGGAGCATTGGCTACCAGGGAGCCTGCGCAGAGAGGTGGCAGCAGCGCGCTGCGGGCGAGCAGCGGCAGCAGGGGAGAGGTGATGGGGGAAGAACTGGCCATGGCTCAGCCCCACCGCCCCTCAGCCCTGGGTCGCGCCCCGGGTGCCAGTCCCACACACCCGAGCGCACAGGATCAGCGGAATGTGCCTTACACCGCCCCAGAACTCAGCTTCCATGGGCTGCTGTCCTGGTACTCACAGCCTCAGGACCAGCTGCGGCAGGGAAGAGGCAGAGCTGAGCCTGCCATGCTTTGCTTTCCACAGGCACCGTTGTGGCTTGCTCCTTCACCTCGGGTATCTCCTGGCCCTTTGGTCACCTCTGCCCATGCATCATTCCCCCCATCCCACACCCTCCCGGCTCTGCTGTCCCGCTGCTATCAGTCCTACCGTGCTGTGCCACGCTCCCCTTGCCTGTGCCGGGGCCGGCAGCTCTCTGGAGCTCAGCTGCCCCACAGCACCGAGCCCAGCCCGGAGTGAGCGGTGGCCCCCATGGGGTGGCAGTGCCTGTTTGTCCTCTCCGGACGGGAGTGCCTGGCGGGGTGGGTGCTGCTGTGACATCAAGGGGCCTAAAAATATCCTAGGCGAGGAACTGCTGGGCACTTCCCTGAAATTCTGATAAAAATAGTGGTGGGCAAAGAGGCTGCGGCGCCATGGGCATGCAGGCAAGCAGGAGCTGGCCCTGGCAGCGGGGGGCAGAGCCCTCCAGGGAGCCAGGTCGGGGAGCAGGGCACAGCCTCACTCAGCACCCTGCTGCCAGCCCTGCTGCCTGCTTCCCAGAAGTGTTACTGGAAGCCCCCATGCCTGTGGTTCCTCAGCACAGCTGCCCTCAGCCTTGTTTCCCAGCCAGCGCTGAGGTGACAGGCTCAAGGGCAGTGCTGGGGGCAAGCCTGGCATGGTGGGATGCCAATGAAGGATACGTGGCAGGATGTGGTCTGGGTGCCATCCTAGCATCTCACATGTTTGTGCCAGCAATGCCAGGACCGATGCCACCGGCACTGCCAACCACAGAGCGTCGGGGGCTGAGCATCAGCAGGGGCTCCAGGCAGCGGGCAAACTCTGCCCGGTACTCGCTGTTGATCTGGGGGGTGAGAAGGGGGTGAGCCAGCAGCTGGGGCTGCCCATGGGTACTGTGGGCACTGGGGGCTCTACCTTGCTGGTCTGTGCTGGCCGGAGGCGGTGTGGCAGCTTGACGATCCTCTGCAGCCTCTCCATCAGTTGCTGAAAGGCAGTGGTGAGGTGAGGGGTGCCTGGCACCCTGCCTGTGAGCCTGGCACCTCCACAGGGTGCCAGTGACCACCCCATAGCACCACAGAGGATACTCCAGACCCCAACATGGTGCTGCCACCACTCACGTAGCCCAGGTCCAGGAACTCAGCTTTGTTGGCAGAGCTCAGGAATGCTGAGCAGGTCACCAGGTGGATCTGTGGGAGGGCAGCGTCACTGCTGGCACCCTTCGGGGCCATGGCAACCCTGCCCAGCTTGGAGCCCTACCTGCAGAGTGGGCAACAGGGAGGCGAGGTGGGCGAGCTGCTCCTTGAAAGCCTTCTCCTTCTCCTCGTGCTGGCTGCAGCAGAGGGTGGTGTGGCATAGCACAGCTGTGGTGGGGCACTGGGAGCCATCCAGCCCCAGGGCACCCTGAAACGCCCTGGGAAGGGGGACAGCCCTTGGAGGGTGCTTAGCTCATGGTCCCTCACCTCTGCACAACTTTCAGGAGTGACTTCTTCCTTTCAGAGAGTTGCTCCTGCAAACAGCATGGCTGTCCTGTGTCCTGTTGTCACCCTGGACAACTGCTGCCCCAGGTCTGCAATGCCCACGCACTGGGCACTCCTGGGCACAGGGCCCCGCACCTGCATGCGGCCAAAGAGGGAGTTGATGGCTGCCTCCTCCTCGCTGGCACTGTTGCGCACCTCCTCGATCATGGCCTTCAGGAGCACGATGGCCTCACGGGTGGAGGTCTGCAGTTCCTTCACTGCCTGCCAGGGGCAGAGGGGCAGCTGTGGGTACTGTGGGCAGCACGATGCCTCTGCTCCTGCCCCAAAGATCTGCCATCCCTGCCCACCATCACGGCCTGGTCCAGCCGCTGGCAGCCTTGCATGTAGGCAGTCTCGATGTCGATGCAGTGTGCCCGGCTCTCCCTGCAGACACAGGTGTGAGGGCACAGGATGCCAGGGCATGGGGCAGGCGTGGGGCCAGGGCTGCTCACCCCTGCATGTCTCTGAAGCAGTTGATGCAGAGCATGGACTTCTTCTCGGTGGAGAACATGATGTAGGGCTCCTCATGCAGCGCTGCAAGGAACAGGGCTGTCAGGCAGCCTGGCACAGCACAGTGCAGCATGGCACGGGTTGGTGCAGTGTGGCGTGGCACTCACGGCACTTCTTGTGGATGTCTTTGGTGCGCTTGGAGAGGGAGACAATCTCGTGGCGGGCAAACATCTTGGCACGGTGTGTGTCCTCGCGGCACGGGGCACAGAGGGGCTGCCCGCAGGTGTTGCAGAAGTACATGGTGTCCAGCTCCTGTGCAGCGGAGGGGGCAGCTGGTGACGGGCACAGCCTTGGTTGGGGGGGCCTGGCCCATCGCGTTGTCATCACTCACTGCCTTGGCACAGTGCCGGTCGCAGTTGGCACACTGCACGTCCTCCTCGCCGTCGGCAGAGCTGTCCACCAGGAACTGCAGGAGCCGGTCCACAGGAGGCAGCCCTGTGCCCCCCCTCACCACCGAGGGGTGGCTGTGAGCACAGGACGGGATGAGGACAGAAACAGTACAGAGTAAGGAATGGGAAGAGGATGAAATGGGGACAGGGATGGGGTGGGGATGAGGATGGTACAGGGATGAAGGTAAGCATGGGGACACCCACCCAAGGCAGGTGGGGTCAGATCTGGGGACGCTGGCTGTGCGCCCTGGTCCTGGCATGCCCCAGCAGGGCTTGTTCCTTACCCGCAGAGTGGGCAGTGCAGGCGGCCGTCACTGGCACGGCCCCGCAGGCAGCTGGCACAGAAGTTGTGGTAGCAGTCAAGCAGGCAGGGGTGCTGGTAGGGCTCATGGCACAGCAGGCAGACCAGCGGGTGGCAGTTGGCCTTCTCCAGCTCCGAGCAGCTCCCCATCAGGGAGAAGATGCCGCCTGCCATCTGTGGGGCAGAGAGCAGCCCCCCGTGCCCTGCTTCACCCCCTGTGCCTAGGGGCCCCCCGCAGCCCCCCTTCATGTCAGTGCTGTGGCTGCCGTGGAAAGGACAAATCCTGCCCCTCTGGGGCCCACAAGCTCCTGCCTATTTTTAGGTTATGAGCTGCATGGCACAAGGCTGCCCCAAATGTGCTTCTTCCCCCTGGCACCACAGGCTGCATACCCCCAGGCTGGGGTGTCCCCCGAAAAGGAGCATCCCCTGCAGCTGAGTGTGCCCCAGGGCGGGTGGGGGAGCTGAGCTGGGTGTCCCCTAGGAGGGAGCATCCCCTGCCCTGGTATATATCCCTTAAAAGTGGTAGCCTGGCAGTGGATGCAACCAGCTGCTCCACACGTTGAGGGCATACTGAGGGGCAGCCACCCCACACAGTGCCTGGCGAAAGCTTTACCTCTCCCTCTCTGGAAGCGGGGCTGGGCCGTGCCGAATCGGGCCGTGTCGAGTCGGGTCGTGCCGCGGCAGGAATGAGAGCGACGTAGCGGCCGGGCCTGGCTGTCCCGTGACGTGGGGCCCCTGGCACCGCCGGGCGCCTGCCATGCCGTGGCCAAAAATAGCCCTGGGCTCCTCGGCATCCTGTGTCAGGGACGGCTTTTGTGTGTGGGGACCAGGGGGGCATGGGGGGCACCCAGCGGCTGGACACCTCTGTGGCCTGATGAGGATGCACCCCATGGGCAGTGAGTGGGGTCTAGGAGTGCTCCTGTGGGAAGCGCAGCACCCCGGGGTGCGGGGCTATGGCACCCCGTGGAAACGAGCCAGTCTGGGGTACACAGGTCACCCTGCAGCACCTCGGGGTGCGGGGCTATGGCACCTCGTGGGAAACGAGCCAGTCTGGGGTACACAGGTCACCCTGCAGCAGCACAGCAACTCGGGGGTGCGGGGCCATGACACCCCGTGGGAAGCGAGCCAGTCTGGGGTACACGGGTCACCCCGCAGCAGCACAGCTGGGGTGCAGGGATGGTCCTGTGGGCAGTACCAAGGTGCAAGGACATGCCGCCCCATGGACAGGGAGGCACCTCGGGGTGCGGGGACATGGCAGCACCCCACGGGCAGCAAAGCAGCACCCTGTGCTTCGGAGAGGTCCCCTCGGTCGCTGCCAGACCGACCCCTCTTCCTTCCCCGTGCCCGCTCTCCCACGCCGGCAGCCACAACCGCACCGACCGCGTCCACCAGGCCCCGCCCAGCCAGGCAGCACTAGTCGCTAGCGCAGCATCCAGCGGCGTGGGTGGGGGGGGGGCCGGAAGCCATCGGTGCTCTCGGCGCTCGTCTGGCGCGGCCTGCGCATGACGTGCGGCCGGGCCCGGCGTGGCCCCGCGCTGTGCGCCTGCGCCCTGCCCACCCGAGCGGGTTTCCGCGCACGCGCGCGGCGCGGCGCTCCTTTTTTGCCCCCTCGCTGGAGCCGCCATGGCGCCCGTGGTGAGTGTCTGCTGCCGGCGGGCGGCCCGGCCGCCTCATCCCTCTGTGTCTGCACTGCTCGGACTGGGCCTCTGCCTTCCTTCTGGTTCCTTCTGTCCGGGATCGTTCTCCTCCCGTCCGGCGTGGACCGCTCCGGGCCTCTGCGTGGGGCTGGGCCCACGCCTCGGCCTCCCTCGGTCCTAGCCCACCAGGCGTCGGGCGGGTGGCTCGTTGGGCGAGCGAGTGTGGACTGCCTCTCCCTCTCCCCCCGGACCGGGTCCTGGCTCGAGGCCTTTCCCTTCTCTCTGCGCCCAGCCCGGAGCCCGGCCCGGTCTCCCTGCCTCCAGCGTGGAGCGCGGTCTGGCCTCTTCCCCGCTCTCCCGGGCCCGTTGCTTTGGGGCGATGCCTCACGGCTCTCTGTTTCCCCCCGCTGCAGAAGAAGCCCGCAGCGAAAGGTGGCAAAAAAAAGAAGCAGGTGTTGAAATTCACTCTGGACTGCACCCACCCGGTGGAGGATGGCATCATGGACGCCGCCAACTTTGTGAGTGCGAGGCCACCCCGCTACGGGCTCTGCTCCCAGCTGGCAAACGTGGCCCTGGTAGCCCCTGCCCCTCCTGCTCCCCGGTTTTGCCCCTTAGCGTGGTGCACCATAAAAGCCTGCAGCTCTGGGACACACCCTGCAGACAAAGGGAGCCTGGTGCTAGGGGCTAGGAGATGCTTGCAACCGCTTGGCAGTTAAAGTGCAGGCTTTTCCCTGTCTGCAGAGCAGTGTTTCCATTCAGCCCTCTGATGATTTTGAGTGCAGGCTGGATGCACAGGGCTGTGTCTGAGATGTCCTCAGAGGATCCTACCCAGTGGTCACCTCACTAGCTGTCCTGTTGGGAGACAGGAAATGTGTCCCTGCCTCACTGAGAGAACCTTGCTTATGTGCAGGGCTGAATTTTGGGTTGTCTGTGGCAGGCACTGAGAGGCTCAGAGCCTCCCAGCCCATGGGAAGACAGCTTTCCTACTACTGCCCTGCACATCACAGCCCTTCTCTCTCTGCCCTGGCTCTAGTGAAAGGCCAGATCATGAGCGAGCTGGGGAGGCTTTGGGACTGCTGGCAGCTGCGGGTGAGCGATGGCTTTCTTCTCTTGCAGGAGCAGTTCCTGCAGGAAAGGATCAAAGTGAATGGCAAAGCAGGGAACCTGGGTGGGGGTGCGGTGACCATTGAGAGAAGCAAGAGCAAGATCACGGTCACATCAGAGGTCCCGTTCTCAAAGAGGTGAGCTGCAGGAGCATCCCTATGTTCTCATGGCACTCGTTGCTGTCACAAGGCTGCTGCTGGTGCCCAGGGCTGTGGTTGATCATTGCCAGCCTCAGCTGTCCCTCGGTGGGACTGTGTTTAGTCGGGAGGTGGGCTGGCAGGAGAGCCTGGGAGTGAACAGCTGCCAGGAGTTCTGCTGAGCCTTGGTGATGCTCTGTGCAATGGCTGCTGTTCCTGAATGACCTTTGAGAAAGAGATGGAGTCCATCTTCTTACTGGGGAGGCTGGTGGGGTTGGCTGGGAAGGGCACACAGCTGAAAGGATGCCAAGTGTGGAGTTTGGGGAATGATTTACAGCTGAGCTCTTCCATTCACTCCCTGTGTCCTGCAGGGCTTCTGCCTTCATCTTGCTTCTTGGAACTGCCTGTTGTTTCTCTGGCTACTATGAACAGAATTCTTGCTGTGGCACAGCTGGCCCAGTGAGACAAAGGTCTAAAGTGCTGGGAAGAGGAGAACTGGCACTGAGGCAGTACCCTCTTTAAAGCACCCTTGTTTTGCTCAGTGAAGTTTCTCTTTTGCTGCTGCACTGGGCTGCTGCTGTGCAAGCTGGCAGTGGCCATCTTCATCCCAGCAGAGTTGAACTGGTGGTGTGGAAACTTGGTGTTGTGGTGTAGCCTTGGCAGGTGAGGGAGGCCAAGGACTTCCCAGGCTCTACTTTGTGGCACTGCTGGTGCTCTTCCCTTGGTGATTGTGTTTTCTAGCAGCTTTACTGGGACGTGCCTGATCAGACTTGCTTCTGGTTGTGGTGGGACCTCATCAGGACAGGAATTTGGCCTGCCCCACAGTACTGTGGTACAGGAGTGTTCCTGGAGGAATGCTGCAGTTTTGAGGGTGCAAACCCAGTTTCGAGCCACGCTTCTCCCTGCAGGTACCTGAAGTACCTGACCAAGAAGTACCTGAAGAAGAACAACCTGCGGGACTGGCTGCGTGTGGTGGCCAACAGCAAGGAGAGCTATGAGCTGCGCTACTTCCAGATCAACCAGGATGAAGAGGAAGAGGAGGAGGAGGATTGAGCTGCCCACCCCCCCCCGCACCGTTTTGTACAGTTTTGCTTTCCTGCAATAAAGGGCGGGGAGAGTTGTTGATACCCCGCGCTCGGCTGGCTGCTGCGGGGGCTGCTGCGGGGCCGTTTGGGGCTTGTCGGGGAGCGCCGGGGCGGGGCCGCGCGGGCATACGTCACGGTGGGGGCGGGGCCGGCGCCGCCATCTTGGCGCGGAGGGGCCGCGCCCGCCGCTCGCCCCTTGAGGGGGGGGCCCGACAGCGCTGCCGCTGCCCGGTATGCGGGGTCCGGCGGCTGGCCGGGAGCTGCTGGACGACGCGGAGAACGAGGAGGACGTCTCGGGTAGGCGGCGGGGGTGGTGGTGGTGCCCTCGCCTGAGATGCGGCACGGCCGAAGGCAGCTGTCTCGCCCGCCCGCCCGCCCGTCCGGGTCCTTCGGCTCAGCCCAGCCCCGGTATCCCTGCTCCCCCAGAGCCGGCGGCGGTGTCTTTGCGGGTGCATCGGCACGGGGGTGTGCCGGGCGTGGCGGCCGGAGCGGGCAGCTCGCCGGGGCCGGTGCCCGGGCCATGCCAGGCTATCGCCTGTGGCAGCAGTGCACTGCGCTCTCAGAGCGGCCATCCCAGGGCTTCCGCGGCGTCTTCCCGGGTGCGCGGCCAGCAGAACCCGTTTCACAGCGGGCTCCGGGTGGAGGGACAGCTCCGAAGCGGGGGCTCGGTGGGCTGGTCCCCCGGAGTGCGCTGGTCCTGCGAGGGGAGCTCCGGGACTGCCTGGCCGCCGCCCATGCTGGCGGCCGCGGTGAGTTCAGGCTCGGCTGTCACCGTGGTGTGAGCACGACAGTGGAATAAACACACTGACGAAGGGATGAAAGGTGCTAGCGGCTTGGCAGGTGCCAGGGTCAACTGGCAAGTGCTGGGTTTGGAGACGTAGCGATGAGGGGAGGGGGAGAGGGTGGGGTGGGATTGGTGTCTCTGCCAGGGGCCCTGAGCTGGCATACACAGCCTGACTAGAGGCTCATGGCACTCCCCAAGCATGGGGCCAGGGCAGATCCTATATGAGCCATGTCTGCCACGTGAGGCTTTCCTCCTCCTTGCTCACCTTCCACTGAATCCATTTTGGTGCCAACCCCTCTGGTGCTCGTGGGCCAGTGACAGCCAGAAGCTGGGCATGGGCAGCTGGGGCAGCACTGATGGGGCTCCCTTGAGGGATGATGGTGGATCTGCTATGGGTGCCAGGGTCTCCATGAGGCCAGGGACCCCCATGTCTTGCTGCTGCTCAGGTGTGCCCCTCGGTGGGGGTAAACGTGGGCATGGTGCCCAGTGTCCCTGTGCACTCCCTCCATGTGAGCTGTCCCTTTTGTCCCCAGAAGAAGAGGATGGGGTACTGGAAGGACTTGAGGAGTTTTTTGCAGAAGAGCAAGTGGCTGTGCAGAAGAAAAAGAAACCCAAGAAGCTGAAAGATGGCAAAGCTGCCAAAATCAAGAGGAGGAAGAAGGAGGTAACACTGTGTGCTCTCATGCCAGGCTGGGGCCTCTGGGTGTCAAGGGAGTGTGATGCTGGAGTGTTCCTTCACCAAGCTGCCACCTCCTGGCCCTGGGAGTGACCCAGAGCAGGGTCCAGCTTGGAGGCTCTGGGATGCATTTCTGCCCTGTGTGTGAGGTGGTGGGTGCCATTTACCCGCCCTTGACTGAAGCTCACCCACACTGCAGTGCAGGTTTGTCCTGCTCTGTCTCCAGCATGGTGTCTGGGGCTTGTGTTCCTGGGAAAGGAGATGCAATGACCAGACCAGAGCTTGGGGGTTTCTGCAGACACTGATGTTGGCTATACTCATCCAGGAGGTTTTTCAAGCTAGACAGCATTGGGGCTGTTGGGCCTTAGTTAGGAAACTGCAGCCAAGATGCCATGTCCTGGAGGATCAGACCCTCCTGAGGTCACACTGGGGTCTGATGTTTGGTTGGCACAGGTGACTGTTGTGGCATGAGTTCTGCTGGGATAGCTGGCTATGGCACAGTGTGGTCCACTGCCTCTTGCTGCCCTGTCTCTGGGCACTACTGAATGCAAGGACAGGAGCAGACATCCTGTTGTTGGCCTTTTCCCTGTCTCAGTGTGGTGAAGCTGCTGGGAAGAAAGAATGAGCAGTGTGGGTTCCTGTGCCCCTTTCCTTCCCCCATGACACGGTGGTGAGGGAGAAGCCCCCAACCCTTCCTTTCCAAGATGGTGCTGAACAATACAGCTCCCAGCCAGCCTGTGCTGCTGTCCCCATGGGGTTGGGGCAGACAGACGGACAGGCTGGGTGGGGTGGAGCAGGGGAAGGGCTTTTGCTGCTGATGGGAGCTGGTCTAAGGGAAGCTGATCCTGCCCTGCCCTGTGCTGCCTGCCAGCCTCTTGCAGAAGCTGTGGCCCTGAGGATGCCATTGTCCTGTCATTCCTGGCCATGGCGATGGCCTTCTCTTCCTGCAGGCACCACATAAAGTGACTCAGGCTCTTTGCCTCCTTCTGCCTCCCCCATTGCTGCATTTTTCCTGTGGTGCTTTTCTCAGGACAGGAAAGAGTAAAAGAAACCTCCCTGGTATTTTCTTCCCTCAGCTTGGGCCGAGCAGAGGCAGAAGGTGGAGTGTGCTTGTTTTTAATGATTGCTTGTGTGGGCATTGACCAACCTCAGCTCTGCCCGAGGAGACTTCTCCTCTGTCCATCAGAGCCAGCGAGGACCCACGGACTGTGCCTGTTGGTGGGCACCAGGCAGAGGGGAGATAAGAGAGGGGGCTTGGGCAGGGCTTGTTCTGACTAAAGTCCTCCCCATGTGTTTTTGGGGTGAGCTGTCCCCATGTTAGGAGGAAAATGGATGCAGGCTTATGCCATGACAGACTGGAGCCCAGCTTGGGGCAAGGGCCCTGCCATGCCAGGCTGTGCTTGTGCAGGCATTCGCCTGCGGCCGCAGGGGGACTGCTTTGGCTCGGGGTGACGCCAGGGAGCCCAGCGCGGAGCCGGAGCTGCAGACCCCCGGGAAGCCTGCGTCGGTTCCCTCGGCGTGTAGAGCTGAAGGGCCTCGGTGAGAGGGGAGCGGGAGGGGCTGTCAGCGGCACTGCAGCAGTTCCCATGGCAACCAATTACTGCCTGCCAATTACGGCTCTCTGGAGCTGGGTTCGCTCAGAGCCGGGCAGCGCCAGCTCCGCAGTGCCCACCGAGCAAGGGCACCCGTGGCTGCCGGCCGGCGCTGGCTCAGGGCGCTGCCGGCGGCCGCTGCTACCCGGGACGGCAGGGGCCGGACCGGCGCTGTCCGCGGTGCTGAGTCCGGCGCTGTCCACGGTGCGGAGTTCTGTGTCGGATCTTCCCTGCGGTGCTGAGCCCGGGGCTAGATCCCCTCTGCAGGACCAGACCCCGCCGAGGTGCTGAGTGTCCCGCTCTATGCCGAGCCGCTGTGGCGCAGCGGCGTCTGGGCTGTGCCGTCCCGGTACGGAGTTCTCTGGTGTGGCAGGAGCTGGCCTAGTGCACGCAACCTGCCGCAGGGTCTCTTGGGGCCCTGCTGCTCTGCTCATGTTCCTGGAGGGGGTGGAGATGTCGCTGTCAGAACAGTGCAGCTAAGCCTGGTCTCTCTTTTGGTCGTTTAGAATAATTTCTTCCCCAAAGGAGTTGTCCAGGCCTGGCCCAGGCTGCCAGGGCAGTGATGGAGTCCCCATCTCTGGAGAGGTTTCCAAGCTGTGGAGATGTGGTCCTGAGGGCCATGGTTTGGTGCTGAGTTCGTGCTTGGGTTCCATGATCTGAAAGGTCTTTTCCAACATAAATGATTCTGTGATTCTCTTCCCTCAGAATTCTATGCTGGAGCAGCACTGCCAGATACACTGGGGGCTTCTTTCTGTTTGTGCCCCCTGTGCTCAGGTGCCTCTTGCCCTCCCCAGTCTGCTCTTCATGGGGTTTTCCCCAGCCCCGCAGTGGATGTTTGAGGGAGGGTTGCCTTTGGCCGGTGGCAGCACTTTGTTGTTGCTGGCTGGAGGAGAGCAGAGGGGACAGGCCTTGCTGTGTCTCCACTGACACTTTCTGTTTTAGGGGAGCAATGATGAAATGTCAGAGAACGAAGAGGAGATTGAGGAGAAGTCTGAGAGTGAAGGGAGTGACTACTCCCCCAACAAAAAGAAGAAGAAAAAGCTGAAGGAGAAGAAGGAGAAGAAGCCAAAACGGAAAAAGAAAGATGAAGAAGAGGATGACAATGAGGATGGAGCTCTAAAGGTATCAAAGATTCCCTTACATCAGCTGATGCTACGACGTGAGGCCTCGGGGTATGGCCAGCTCTCCAAAGTACCTGCTTCAGAGCTCAGCCTCATTTTCTGGCCCCTCACCTTGTGGTGAAGGAGGGCAGTGAGAGCCCAGTGCTGCCTGGCATGGGGTGGTTTGGCCATGCGTGCTCACAAGTGCTCATGCTGCCTTTTGTGGTGGTGAAGCCAGAGTCTTGTCCTCTCCGGTTGGAGCACTACTTGGGTAGCTTGGGTCTTCTGACAGGTGGCAGCTTCCCAGTCTGAGGCAGCTAATCTTGGCTTGCTTGTCCACATCCCAGCAGTAACCAGTTCATGTTGTCTGTCCTCTGAGTATGGGCACAGAGGGTGGCAGAGCTGCTTATGGTTAGAGAAGGTGGCCAGTGGAGTTCATGAGTAGCTTTCCATGGCTTTGGTGAGGAAGAGATTGCAGGCAAAGGACTGGCAGAGGAGGGTTCTGTTTCTCTGCTGTTTGTCTTGAGTGCAGAGGGCAGTCGAGCTGTGAAAGCCACTGAGGCTTTGCCTGCTGGTACATGGCACAGGGAGCACTTGGCAAGAACAAGTCAGTGTGGCTCCAGCCTTAGTTTGTGAAATCCTTGCATGTGCTCTGTTCCTAAGCCACAGGAGTAACCCATGTGTGCTGCTGCCTGGGGACAGCACACGACAAACCCAGCCCCGAGCTGCTCTTCCACCCCACATTAACCATGCCTCTAAACCTGCAGGAGCCCAAGAGCTCAGCCCAGCTGATGGAGGAGTGGGGCCTCGATGATGTGGATTATGTCTTCTCTGAGGAGGATTATCACACCCTGACTAACTATAAAGCCTTCAGCCAGTTCCTCAGGTAGGAAGCTGTGGTTCTGGACATGACTTTGAGTGGTAATCGAGGTTTGCACACCACTTGGTCAAGTGGGTGAAGTAGATTCTACAATTGTGAGCTCCTTGTGGCTTCTCCCCACCTGGCTTGGTCCCTGGTACCCCTTTTGAGTTGCAGGCTTGGTGAAAGTCTTGCTCTCTGCCTCTCTCCAAACTTCACTTTTGCTGTGTGCTTATTTGAAAAGTCTTGTGAGAAGAACTGAGCAAAGGAATGAATTTGTCCTCCTGCTGCAAGCCCCTTGGGTCACAAGAGGGGTGGCAAGGAGAGGCCATTTCTGGGGAGATTCAGCTGTGTCCCCTTTCATATGTTTTGTTTAAAGGAACTCTGTTCCCTGCTACCTCTCCAGTGGACTGCAGCAACCTGCTGTGGAGGCAGGCAGCCAGCCAGCACTGGCGCATTTCATGGCTTGAGTACCATCAGATGAGGAGCAGCAGCAGCAGCAGACATGCAGCGAGGTGCTGCTTCTAACCTGTGGTTCTCCCTCTCCCCAACTCACAGGCCTCTGATTGCCAAGAAGAACCCCAAGATTCCCATGTCCAAGATGATGACTGTGCTTGGTGCCAAGTGGCGAGAGTTCAGTGCCAACAACCCCTTCAAGGGCAGCTCAGCGGCTGCGGCAGCAGCGGCCA
Organism: Tricholaema leucomelas; assembly: GCA_013400475.1. Lineage (NCBI taxonomy): Eukaryota > Metazoa > Chordata > Aves > Piciformes > Lybiidae > Tricholaema lacrymosa > Tricholaema leucomelas. The sequence goes on from WAAF01021109.1 coordinate 610,927, forward strand.
TAGCGGCAGCAGTGGAGACGGTCACCGTGGCCCCGCCGCTCGCTGCCAGCCCCCAGCCGCCTGCCCTGCCCACTGTCATCAGGAAGGCAAAGACCAAGGAGGGCAAGGGTAGGTGCCAGTGTGGTGGGATGAGAAAAGGGGCTAGTCTCCCAGCCGTGCCTGCTGGCTGGAAAAGGTGGGAAAGCATCCTTGGGTAGGAGACGTCCTTCAGCAAAGCAGGGGGGTGGAGGCAGTGCTGGAGTTGGAGCGCTGGAGTCTGCAGCTCCTGTGTCCCTTGTGGAAGTCCTGGGGAGAGCTGTGACCATTGGCAGGTCACTCTGGCAGAGCCTGCACCTTCTGGGCTTTGGCAGTCTGTGGCAATTAATGCTTAGCTTCGTCCTTAGATCAGCTGAGCTGTTCTGTGCCATCCTCTCTGCTGAACACTCTGCAGGATAGAGCCATCCTGAAGGCAGCAGTGCCCTCAGGCTCCAGGGCCTCAGCTGAGGAGGTTTGCAGTTAGCAAGGCGAGGGCAGCATCATGCTGGCAGAGCAGGGGTGGTCTGGGCAGAAGAACAAGTGCTGCTTGGCAGCTGAGCCAGGGGCTTTACCTCCAACGTGGCCAGGAGTGGCAAGGCCCTGCCAGCAAGGCAGCAGCTCTTTCTCAGAGCAAAAGATTCATTCTCCTGGCAGTTGGTGGCAGGTGACTGTCCCAAAGGCCACTTGCAAGCAGCAAGACAGGCATATGACTGCAGTGGCTGCTCTGGAGAGCTCTGATTTTATGGGAAAGGGTTTCCTGCTGTCAACATTTCCCCATTTCTGACAGCAGATCAATGCTGCTGTCCCCTTCTGTGGAGGAGGCAGCAGTGGGCAGGGAGGGCTCTCCCCCTGTGCTCCTCCTCAGGAAGGTTGCTGCGCACTTGTGCAGTCATCAACTGCTGGTGCCTCAAGAGGTTCTGAACAAGCAGCCTGGAGCTGGCAGCAGACCCAGCAGTGCAGCTGGCAGCAGCCTCCCTGCATAGGGCACCAGTACCTTGTTCCTGCCTCCTGTGGACAGCTTTTCTCTCCTCGTCTTGCAGACCCTTGAGGGGGCTGCAGCCCCTCCCCTGGATCCCAGGGCAGATGATTTCTCCTCCAGTTCTTTGCACATTCTGGTCCTGGGCTTGCAGCCTTTTGCCCCAAGAGATGTGTTCTGTGGCTGGCTCTCGCTGCTGCACTTCCCAGTGCTTACTTGTTTCCCCCATAATTGCTGCCCCTAGGGCAGGAGGTGACCTGGGGCAGCTGTTTGCAGAGTACCAAAGGAGTCTTCTGCCTCTCCAGGTCCAGGCGTGCGGAAGAAAATCAAAGGCTCCAAAGATGGAAAGAAAAAGGGGAAGGGGAAGAAGATGGCAGGCTTGAAATTCCGGTTTGGAGGAATGCCCAGCAAAAGGAAAAAGGGCTCCTCTGTAAGTGCTTAGGATTTGGGTGTGGGGGAGGCAGGGAAATGCTGGGATGAGCCCTTCCCTGGAAGCCTCCTTCGTGCAGGGGTGTCCCAGCCCCAGTCCTGCCCCTTGGCAAGTGCTGGTCCCTGGTCAGTGGCTCTTGGTCCTGGCTGCACAGAAGAGGAAGCAGGAGGCTGTCCTGCCCTGTGTCTGTTCAGGGCTCTGCACTCAGGGTCACAGCAGTGGCTCTGGCAGCCTGGAGACACTGAGCCTCCACTGAGGTGCCTGGGCAGCTGCTTTGTGCTCAGTGCTAGCAAGGCCAGCAGGAGATCAGAGCCCTTCATGCTAGGGTGGCTGATCCATGACACGGGGTGGTTGTGTGAGAATGTGCTCAGCACATAGATGGTGCTGGGAGCTGGACAAGCTGTCCCTGTGCTGGGCAGTGCTAGGCCCTGCTGATGTCCGTTGTTGCCTGCCCGGGAACACTGATACGATCAAGGAGATCTCCCTCCTCTTCCCCCACACTGTGGGTCCCATCTGTGGCTGCCAGGAGCCTTCTCACCCTGCCATGGATCCTGCATCTTTGGCCAATCTGTTCCTGGGACAAGGAGGGTACCCAGGAGCTCCGCTGCTGGCCACAGCATGGTCCCACACGGGTCTCTGGGGTCCCTGAAGGAGAGCAGTGTTCTCTGGGCTGGCAGAGCTTGGGCAGCCTGTGCTTTGCTTCTGCCCTGCAGAGTGAAGAGGAGGAACGGGAGGAATCTGACTTCGACAGTGCCAGCATCAACAGCTCCTCAGTGCGCTCCGAGTGCTCGGCTGGCCTGGGCAAGAAAGGGAAGAGGAGGAGAAAGAAAAAGAGGAGTAGGCCATAGTTTGTACTCTGCTCTGTGCTCTTTGCACTGCTGGGTCCGGCACTGGCCCAGTGAGACCTTGTGCCTGGCTCTGTGTGTGGAGAGTGAGATCCTTCTTTGGTGCCCAGGCTCTGCTGTGGGTGGGCAGTGAGTGGATCCTGCCGTGGGGCACTGGCTCACCCCCACCATGCTGGTGCCAGTTCTGGCAGAGCAGCCCCGTGCCAGGGCTTTTCTACTGATCTGCTGCCAGGGTTCCCTCCAGGCCTCTCTTCAGCCTGGGGCTCATCTGTCCCCAGCTCAGCTCTGTGTCACCAATAAGAGCTGCTATGGGAGAGCTGTGGCTGTGGTACTCTGCCCTGCTGTGGTGCCATGGCTCACCAAGCCTACCTGCACCGTCTCAATTCAGGACCTTGCCTGTGCTCTGGGCACTGGGGTGTACCACGGCAGTGTGAGCAGCTGGCACCTTGCCTTCACTTGTGAACCCCTCTGACAGCAAAGTTCCAGAATTCGTGGTGCTTCCAGGGAAGGGATTTCTGAGGAGTAGCCCTTGGGTGGATGTGGCTTGTGGCAGGCTGCCAGTGGAGCAGGGCAGGCTGCAGGTGAGGAGGTGTGAAGAGAAGGGCAATCTCATCTGTGCAGTCAGGCAGTGGGCAGGGGTAGGTCTGTGGCAGTGATGTAGGAAGAGGGAGGCTTGAGAACAGTGATGGAAAGTGGCTCTCAGGGTCTCCCAGCAGCTGTGTGGCCATGTTCGTGTTCCTGCATCCCTTCCCTTGCAGCAGGTGCAGCTGGGTTCTGTGTGGTGGCACCTCCACCCCTGTGCTGCTGTTGAGAGCACCCCCAAGCCCTGCTCTGGCTCTCAGTGCTTGTGGGGAACTGCTGGGGCCTGGTGCCACTCTGCCCAGCTTCCCTGGGCTGCCCCACCTAGCTTCCCATGCCATCTCTGCCCACTGTGCTACTGCAGGATGCACGCTGCCTTTCTGCCCTGCAGTTGGGAAGAGATGCTTGGATTTGGGAACATCCTTTAGCTCAGTGTTGCTATTGGTTTTTTGCTTCCAAGAAGTGGAAGGGCTGGGGCACAGTTAGGGCATGATGCTGGGCAGCCTCCTGGCTGGACTGGCTGGCTGGGTCCACATCTCCTGTGTGAGGAGCATTGCTTCTCTTCACAGCTCATTGCTGACAAAGTCCTTGGTGCTGGGTGAGGCAGCTCCTGCTATGTGCTGGAGGAGCAGAAGTCTGTAGGTCTGTGCCAGGAGTTTGTGGCAGAGCTGGGGATTTGGACGAGCCCTGTCCCTCCTTCCCTCCCTCTTCCCATCCATGCCTAGTGGATAGAGCTCCTGCCTCTGTGCCAGTAAGCACCCAGGAAGAGCAGAGTAGTCCAGGAGAGGAGTCCTCCTCCTCCTCGGCCGTGTCACCCTTGCATGGTGCGTTTGCCGGTGGCGCCGGGCCCTGGGGAGGTTTCTCTGACTGGCCTCCCTTGCAACCTCTCCAGGTTCTGGCATTCTCCATTGAGAGCCTGAAGGAACCAAAGGATGATACAGTGTGGAGAGAGAAAGAGAGACAGAGGCGAGATGATGCTGTGTGCAAAGGTGAGGGACAGAGAGGTAGGGGGACGTGCCAGGAGGGGTCCGAGGCCAAACTCTTTCCTTACTTCCCTGACCGCTGGTAGAGGAGTAGGCGTCCGGGTCCCTGTGGCACGGCCGGAGCGCTGCCGCCTGACGCCGCGCTTGTCCCTTGCTTGCAGTCGAGGAAGGGGACGGCTACGAGACAGACCACCAGGACTACTGCGAGGTGTGCCAGCAGGGTGGGGAGATCATCCTGTGCGACACCTGCCCCCGTGCCTACCACCTCGTCTGCCTCGATCCTGAGCTGGAGAAGGCCCCCGAGGGCAAGTGGAGCTGCCCGCACTGCGTGAGTGAGGTCGGGGTCCCACGGGCGCGGGCGGGCAGCAGGGAGCCTCGGCGTTACGCTGGCTGTGCCTCCCCAGGAGAAGGAGGGCATCCAATGGGAGCCAAAAGAAGAGGAGGAGGAGGAGGAAGAGGAGGGTGGTGAGGAAGAGGAGGACGATCACATGGAGTTCTGCCGGGTGTGTAAGGACGGAGGGGAGCTGCTGTGCTGCGACACCTGCCCCTCCTCCTACCACCTGCACTGCCTGAACCCACCGCTGCCGGAGATCCCCAACGGGGAATGGCTCTGCCCCCGCTGTACCGTGAGTGTTACTAGTGCCCGCCGCCCTGCCCCTGTTCCTGCCCAGCCTGGCAGCAATCCTCCTGGCCACTTCTGCCCCTCACACGCTCTCCCTATGCCCTCTGTCATGAACCCCCTCCCTGGGACTGTACTGCTGCCAGTTGTGTGTGCCTGAGAGCCCTGCATGGCTCAGGTCTTCCCATGGGGGCTGCCAGCTGGTGGCTCCCTGCTCGCTGTCAGATGAGATGTGAGGCTCCATTTCATGCTCTTGTCCCTTTGCTTCTTTCTCCCCAGTGTCCTCCCCTGAAGGGCAAAGTGCAGCGCATCCTGCACTGGGCCTGGAAGGAGCCACCAGCCACACCGCTCCCGCCCGTGCCCATGCTGCCCACCCCGACCACGGAGCTGGCTCTGCCCCAGCCCAAGGTGCTGGAGGGGATCCCGGAGCGCGAGTTCTTTGTGAAGTGGGCAGGCCTCTCCTACTGGCACTGTTCCTGGGTCAAAGAGCTGCAGGTGAGCCGGCATGGCACCGTCAGCATCATCAGCGCAGTGCCCATGCTGCTGCACCGCCACCCACGGGCTGAGCCTGGCTCCCTCCTGCCACAGCTGGAGCTTTACCACACCGTGATGTACCGCAACTACCAACGCAAGAACGACATGGATGAGCCTCCAGCCTTTGACTACGGCTCCGGGGACGAGGACAGCCAGCGGGAGAAGCGGAAGAGCAAGGACCCGCAGTACGCCCAGATGGAGGAGCGCTTCTACCGCTACGGCATCAAGCCCGAGTGGATGATGATCCACCGCATCCTCAACCACAGGTGAGCCGCAGCTGCTGGGGCCTGAGGGGGCACACAAAGAGAAGGGTCTGTGCCGGGTGCCTGAGGTGCAGGCTGAGGAGGGAGATGGCAAAGCGTGTGCTCCTCCTCAGGTCCCTTCATGTTCAGCAGCTGTGGCTCTCTGCTGGGCAGCTCTTCACGTGTAGCTCGTGCTGGGATGCTTCGTGCCCTCAGCTGAGCCTCTGGTGCTGCCTGCTGCAGGCTTTCTGTGCCCAGCTGAGCTCTGCCCCATGGGGCTGGGCTGTTCTTGTTGTCCTGCAAAGCCAGACTTTGTGCTGGTGGAATTTCAGCTGCTGGCTTGCTTCGAGGCCTCTGTGGCCTTGGAGGTTTAGTGCTGAGGTGAAGCCAAGGCCAAAGTGAATTGATGCTTCCTTACTCCCATTTCTGCTGTGCTGCCCATCTGAAATGCAGTGAAGAGTCGCAGAGGCTGATGCACAAAGCCCTTCCCCTTGTCCCAGAGATGTGGTTTGGATCCCTGTTACAGCCCAATCGTTCCCTGGTCCTGCTGTGACCTGGTGATGGGTACTGCTGCGACCTGGTGATGGGTCCTGCTGCCACTGACTGTGCCCTGTGGCTGCTGCCTCTCACCTAAGCTGTGCTGGGACAGCAGCACTTGTCCCTGTGGGTCATTTGTCCTGCAAAGACGCAACCCCTCTGAGCTCCTCTCAGAGGTGAGGCACCAGCAGGGCTCTGAGTTCCATGGGCACCTCAGGGGTACCTTATAGTTATCCACTTCCCCCAGTACTGAGAGGAGCAGGACCTGAGGAGAGAGTTGGAGCAGGTGCCTGGCTCCTGTCTGGAGCTTGGCCCCTGTCTGGAGCCTGGCCAGTCACCTTTCTTCCCTGTGGAAGGAACTTCCTGTGGCTGGAACTTGTTGTGCAGGTGGCTGCCACACTGAGAGGCTGCAGAGGCCTTCTTGTCCAAATCCTATATTTCAGGAGGCAGCTGGAAATTCCTCTGAGCACAGCCACTGTGCTTAAATGCTGCTTGGCACAATGGAAGTGCAGCTGCTGCTCCTGAAGTGGAGGCTTTTCTCCCATGGACAGGCAGAGGGACCTGGTCATGTTTATTCCATTTCCAGTGCAAGCAACACTTCAGGGAGCATTGAGTGCCACAGGGGGAGAGTGAGAGGAAAGGGAGGTTGTTGGATGCCATGGCAGAGCAGCCTCCAAAGCTTCCAGCTGCAGAACCCACAGCAGTCTCTGCATTTCTGCCTGTCTGTGCCTTCCTTATGTGTTCCTGCCTCTGCCTGGAGGCTGTGGTCTGCAGTGCCAGCAGAGGGTGAGGCACCTGGGCTGGTGGAAGCAGGGCATGGCTGGCTGCTGCCCAGAGCTGAGTCTCCTCTCACTGCTGGCCCTCTCGTGCCCTTCATTGCAGCTTTGATAAGAAGGGAGACATCCATTACCTGATCAAGTGGAAGGACCTGCCCTACGACCAGTGCACCTGGGAGATGGACGAGATTGACATCCCCTACTATGAGAACCTCAAACTGCTCTATTGGAACCACAGGTAGGAGCTGGATGCTGGGACCACAACTGTACTGGCACAGCCTGGGAGTGCTTGTGTGAGCTGGGCCGGAACAGCTCCTCGAGGAGCCAGACCATGGAGCCAGAGGCGTTTCTGTCTCTTGGCTTGGAGGCTGGGAGAGGAGGGACTAGTAAAGCTCTCATGGGGAGTGCAGCGTTGGAGTTTGGGAGGTGTTTCTGACCCTTACCCTGGGGCCTGGCTGAGGAAGGCCGACCTGCCTGCCCCTGAGCCCTGGCCGTTGCAGGGAGCTGATGCTGGGGGAGGATGCATGTCCTCTGAAGAAGCTGAACAAGAAAGGAAAGAAGCTGAAAGAGGAGAAGCTGGAAAAGCCTCCAGAGACACCTCTTGTGGATGTGAGTAAGATGGGGCAGAGGCAGTGCAGTGGTGTGAGCCCACAGAGGTGGAGGTCTGGCTGCTCCCCACCTTCTGATGGGTATTTCTCCTCCAGCTCCTTTGTGGACCTTGTTTTTTTAACTGAAAGCTTCAGGGTGGCTTTGCCGTGAGCAGCCTGAGGGCTGTGCTGTGCTGGGAACTGTCTGCAGCTCCTCTAGGGCTGTTGGGTGTTGCAGGGCTGAAGAGGGATGTGTTTGGCTGCAGTGGAAGGAGCTGGTTCTCACTGCCTGCTGTCTGTCATCTCTCCCTCATCAGCCTACGGTGAAGTTTGACAAGCAGCCGTGGTACATTGACGCCACGGGCGGCACCCTGCACCCCTACCAGCTGGAAGGACTGAACTGGCTGAGGTTCTCTTGGGCACAAGGGACAGACACAATCCTGGCTGATGAGATGGGGCTGGGCAAGACTGTGCAGACCATTGTGTTCCTCTATTCTCTGTACAAGGAGGTGAGCAGAGCACTCAGCAGCCTCCAAGGTGGCCGAGAGTTGCTCAGTGCAGGGACAGCAGCTGAGACTTTGTCTTCCCGAGCAGGGCCACTCGAAGGGGCCATATCTGGTCAGTGCCCCTCTCTCTACCATCATCAACTGGGAGCGTGAGTTTGAGATGTGGGCACCTGACTTCTACGTGGTCACCTACACGGGGGACAAGGAGAGCCGCTCGGTCATCCGGGAGAACGAGTTCTCCTTCGAGGACAACGCCATCCGCAGCGGCAAGAAGGTCTTCAGGATGAAGGTGGGAGCGGAGTCTGTGCCCCGTGCCCTAACTGCCAGCGAGGAGGGGAGAGAGCAGAGTCTGACCCAGAGGGAGGTTGGTTAGGTCCCTCACCATGTGGTTTCCAAAAAGGGAAGCTGTTGCTGTTTGCACGCAGGAGATCTGTGAAGGATCAGCTGTGAAGGTCTCTAGCAGCCTCTGTTATGTCTCTGTCACCTCCCCGCTCAGTTCTGACATTCAGGTGGCTGCAGATTTCCTGCTGGCACAGCCCATCATAGGCTCACAGGATGTCAAGGGTTGGAAGGGACCCAAAGAGATCAATGAGTCCAGCCCCCCTGCCAGAGCAGGACTGTACAATCCAGCTCAGGTCACAGAGGAATACATCCAGACAGGCCTTGAAAGGCTCCATGCCCTGCCCCTGCTGCTGGTGCTGTGTCATGCAGTGCAGGCAGCTCCCCTTTCTCTCCTGGGGCCACTCACAGCAGCAGTAAAGGTGAAGGCTGAGCAATCATCGAGGTTCTTCTCTCCCTCTGCTACTCCAGAAGGAAGCTCAGATCAAGTTCCATGTCCTGCTCACCTCCTATGAGCTGATCACCATCGACCAGGCGGTGCTGGGCTCCATCGAGTGGGCCTGCTTGGTGGTGGATGAAGCACACAGGCTGAAGAACAACCAGTCTAAAGTAGGTAGCAGGCAGTTGTCAGTGAGGTTTTGGTGGTGTGGCTGGTGCCACAGAGGTAGGATGCTGTAGCTCTGTGTCTGCTGCTCTGTGCTTTCCTCTCTGGGGGAATAAGTTGTCCTGACCTCAGACAGCCCTGCCTGGGACTCACATTGCAGTGGATTTGTTCTCTTTAACCTTCTCTGGCATTAAAAATCCTTCATCAGTGGAAGAGGTGGCAGCCTGGCTACCTGGCTGCCAGTTTGGCACTCCTTGGATGGGCTCTTGTGGGAGGGAATCAATCCCTCTCCTTCCTCTCCTTTTACCTCAGACAAAGTGGGCTCTGGGACCTTCACCCAAGCCCCAGCACAGGGGCAGGTGTGACCATGGACATCCAGAATTGCTGGATGTGCTCCATGGAGGTGGCTTGGAGCAGCACATGCAAGCTGTGGGTCTGCTCAGCACACCTGGCTTGGGGAGAGGTCACTGCTGAGTGTCCTTGTGCACAGTCAGCAGAGTCCCCAGGTGACTAAGTGGCTCCTCGGAGCTCTTCTCACCCCGCATCACTTCTTTTCCCAGTTCTTCAGGGTATTAAACAGCTACAAGATTGACTACAAGCTGCTACTCACTGGGACCCCACTCCAGAACAACCTGGAGGAGCTTTTCCACCTGCTCAACTTCCTGACTCCAGAGAGGTTTAAGTAAGTTGCTCTGTTTCCCTGCTCAGGGTGGCTTTGCAGAGGGCTCCAGTGTGTGCCTGCATCCAGTTCCTGTTGTGCCAGTGTCACTGATCTGAGCTGGCAGGCAGCTGGCAGAGCACATTGTCCCCGTGGCTTCTCACAGCAGCCCCATGCATGTTTAATGTGACCCCAGATTTCCTCCTGTGGGCTGCCACAGTTTGGGTCCTGTGGGGAGCTGTGATCCTGCCGTGGGTCAGGAGGTTTGCGAGTGAGGGGCTGAAACCTGCCCTCTCTCCCTTCTCTGAGAAGGTAGAGGTGCTGGGGGCTCGCTAAGAGCTTCTGTTAGTGTGTTTGATCTGGATTTCCCCCCGGGCTGGCTCCCTGCTCTGGCTTAGTTGCAGGCGTGGGAGCCTTGCTGCCTCCTGCAGTGCAGAGTTCTGCCCAGCCTTGGGCTCCCGGAGGAGCAGTTGCTTTGCTCTCGCCTCTGCCGCTGTGGCTCAGCACTGTGTGCCTCTGGCTGCTTTCACAGTAACCTGGAGGGCTTCCTGGAGGAGTTTGCAGACATCTCCAAGGAGGACCAGATCAAAAAGCTCCATGATCTGCTGGGTCCCCACATGCTGCGGCGACTCAAGGCAGACGTCTTCAAGAACATGCCAGCCAAGACAGAGCTGATTGTGAGAGTGGAGCTGAGCCAGATGCAGAAGTGAGTGACTCCAGTTCTGGGGGGCACAGAGGAAACACTGAGGCTGGACCCACTTCTCCTGGTCCTGGCACTGGTGCATCAGCCTTGCTGCCAGCTTGCCAGGCATCAGACCGGAGCATCAAGCTGCCTGGGGGCTGCTTGCTCAGCTGTGTCTGCTCAGCATCTCCTGCAGAGCTTGGAGGCTTGCAGGGGAGGGCAGTGTCGCTTCCTCCGGCACGGGGGGGCAAGGCTTGGCTTACACCCAGCAGTGGGGGCAGCATTCCTGGGCACTGTGACCCCAGGCCCCACCTAACAGAGACTGTGGTGTCCACAGAGCAATTGAATAAAGCCAGCTTTGGGCTGAGGGCATGGAACCATCTCTCTTGAGAGTGTCCAGAAGTCCCCTTTGCAGTGACAGTGGTGGGGGTTCGTTCGGTGCCCTCCTGCTTGTGCCAGTCTCACACCCAGCCAGGTTAACAAGATTGTTTGTCCCTCTGCCCTCCCCCAGGAAGTACTACAAGTTCATCCTGACACGCAACTTCGAAGCCCTGAATTCCAAAGGCGGTGGGAACCAGGTGTCCCTGCTGAACATCATGATGGACCTGAAGAAGTGCTGCAACCACCCTTACCTCTTCCCCGTGGCAGCAGTGGTACGTCAGCCTCTGTGCTGTGGGGACAGGGCTCAGGACATGGGTGGTGGAGGCTGGCTCCTTGACCTTGCTTTGGTTACTGCTGTGGGATATCCTGAGGGTGGCTTCGTGCAGGGATTTGGTCTTTGCAATGTGTGTCAAGGTCAGGAGCGAAGTCCCTCAGTGTTGTCTTTGAAGGAGCTAACCAAGATGCCTTTGCAGGAGGCTCCAGTTCTCCCCAATGGGTCCTATGATGGGAATTCTCTGGTCAAATCTTCTGGGAAGCTGATGCTGCTCCAAAAGATGCTGAAGAAGTTACGGGATGGGGGTCACAGAGTTCTGATCTTCTCCCAGGTGAGTGCAGGGAAGGGCCAGTATCAAGTGTTCCTCTATAGGGCTTTTGCTGTTCAGCACCAGAACTTTGTGCTAGCGGCAGAGATGGGTGGCAGCTGGCAGCAGTTTGGCCCCTGGACACCGTAGTAGCTGTGGCAGTCATGGTGACTGGGCTGGCCTAAGGCCCAGCCTTTCCTGAGGGACTGCTGTGCTGTTTAAAACCTCTGTTTTCTGTGAACAAGGAGGAGAACAGGAGCAGAGCTCCCTGGTCAGGTTTCAGTCCCCTCTGCTGGCATAGCTGCTTGTAGAGGACAAGGTCACTCCTCTGGCAGTGGCCCATTGGCTGTGCTTTGCCATTGGCGGTGCCACTGCCACCACTGCAGTTTCTGGGGAAGCCAAGAAGCCAGGTGAGGCAGAGCTGCTTGTGCCAGTGCCACTTTGCCCTGCAGATGACGAAGATGCTGGACTTACTGGAAGATTTCCTGGAGTATGAAGGCTACAAGTACGAGCGGATCGACGGCGGCATCACCGGCGGCCTGCGCCAGGAGGCCATAGACAGGTTTAATGGTACTCATGGTGCCACCTTGTGAGGAGAGGGCATGGGGTGGGCGGGCAGATGGCAGCAGGGCTGGCTGTGCCTGCAGGACAGGTGTCAGGGGGTCACTGTGCCTCAGTTGTGCCATGCCAGTAGGTGCAGCTTCCTGAGCTACTTTGTGGACTGCTCATGACACAGTATCCAGCCCTTGAGTTGTGTCCCACAATGAGCCCTGAGCTTAGTCTGGGGCCTCTGGTGTCTCCCTTCATGGCCTTGGTCGACAGCAGAGCTTCTCCTTTGGCTCCGGAGCTGCCTTCTCTCCAGTACCTTTTCCTCACAGAACGATTTGCTTCTCAGAGCTGGAAGTTAGATTTCCTGGAGTAAAATGCTCCCCAGGACGCTGGTTGAAACCCCATTCCTGGAGGTGTTTAAGAGCTGCAGAGGTGTGATGCTGAGGGACATGGTTTAGCACCAGACTTGGTAGAGAATGGTTGGGTTCTTAAAGGGCTTTCCAAGCCAAACCATTCCATGATTCTGTGTCCTTTCATCCTTGCCTGTCCTGCAGGTCGCTTGTTGGCTTGGGCCTCTGATTGCTCTTATTTCATCCCTCAGGTGCTGTCCTGCATCTTCCTGCCTGAGCCCCACTGCTTCCTGCCTCACTTTTTCCTCCTGTGGCTTTGTCTTTCTCAGCTCCTGGTGCTCAGCAGTTCTGCTTCCTCCTCTCCACCCGTGCTGGCGGCCTGGGCATCAACCTCGCTACGGCCGACACGGTCATCATCTATGACTCCGACTGGAACCCCCACAACGACATCCAGGTCTCTGCCCTCTCCTCTGCTTTCTTGTCTGGTGAACACCTCTCTGGCCCTGCCCTCTGCACACCCTGCACAGGGAAGTTGGTCTCTTCCCTCCAGAGCTGTTGACCCTTTCTGCTCTGCCTGTGGGGTGCTCCTGCTCGGCAGCCCCCTTCCTGCATCCAGCAACTTTGCCCTGACCTGTCTGTGCAGAGCAGAGACCTGGCACTTAAATCTGCCTCTCTTCTGTGGGCTTCTCGCTGTCCCCTGCTGCTTGGTCACAGCTGGATGCCCTTTATTGTCTGTGGGGCTTCCCCTGGTGCTCGGCAGCGCCGCGGCAGGGGTGGCCCTGAGCAGGCGCGTTCTGTGCCGCAGGCATTCAGCAGAGCTCACCGCATCGGGCAGAACAAGAAGGTGATGATCTACCGCTTCGTGACCAGAGCCTCGGTGGAGGAGCGCATCACACAGGTGGCCAAGAGGAAGATGATGCTCACGCACCTGGTGGTGCGCCCAGGGCTGGGCTCCAAGTCAGGCTCCATGACCAAGCAGGAGCTGGATGACATCCTCAAGTTTGGAACAGAAGAGCTCTTCAAGGATGACGTAGAGGGTGAGGCTGGGGAGGTGCTGGGGGTGAGGCAGAGCCCTGCCAAGCTGCTGGGGCTCACTCTGCTCCTGGCCCCTTCAGGCATGGTGTCACAGGGGCAGCGGTTGGGTGTGCCAGACGCTGTCACCCCTTTCTCCGACACTCTGTCAGCCAAAGGGGGAGTGGCGACTCCTGGCATGAAGAAGAAGCACGGTGGCACCCCGCCAGGTGTGTAGCCCCTCTTCTTGGGGTGACCTGTCCTGCTCCCTGCTCCTACACCTAGCTGGCTTGTGCCTCGCTCTGGAGCTGGGTGCTTTGTGCTTCCGTTCCCCTTGCTTTGCTCTGCAGGTGACAACAAGGACGTGGAGGACAGCAGTGTGATCCACTACGATGATGCTGCCATCTCAAAGCTTCTGGATCGCAACCAGGACGCGACTGATGACACAGAGCTGCAGAACATGAACGAGTATCTCAGCTCCTTTAAAGTGGCCCAGTATGTTGTGAGAGAAGAGGACGGTGTGGTAATGTCATCCTGTCTTACAATCGCACCTCTCTGTATGTCCCTCGGTGTCTCTTCCACTCCCTTCCCTGTTCCTGGAGTGTTTTGGCGTGGAGTAGGGTTCCCAGATTGTCCCAGACCCTCCTGGGGCTGGTGCCTGTCTGCAGGCAGAAGATGCAGAGCTGTGTCTGTGCTGTGCAGCCCACGGCGCAAGCCAGGCCCTGTCCCCTCATTGCCCTCACAGCATCCATTGGCACTGCCTGTCCTGAAGGCCCTTCCCAGCAGACCGGGGACGGGTGTGGTGCTGCTTGCGGCCATGCTGCTGCCACCCTTTTCCCAGTAGCTGACTGACTCCTGTCCTTCATCTGTGGATGAAATTGATGGCAGGAGGCCATTCTGGGCGATCTCTGTGGAGCTGTAGCTTTTCCCTCAGTGTGAGCATGAGCACTGCAGGGCAGGATGGCAGTGGGATTTGGAGGAGCTCTTGGTGGGTAGGAGGTTGTCTCAGCTCTTTGTCAGCCTTGCACCAAGGTCAGTAGGCTTGGACAAAGACCCAAAGCCAAATGCCAGGCAGTTGCTTTGTGCCCTCTGTCCCTGGACTGCTGCTAGAGGGTGGGCAGCACAGTGATGTGGGCACATCTGGGGCTGCCTGATCCCGAGCATCTCGTCTCTTGCCCTTCAGGAGGAAGTAGAGCGTGAGATCATCAAGCAGGAGGAGAATGTGGACCCTGACTACTGGGAGAAGCTGCTCAGGCACCACTACGAGCAGCAGCAGGAAGACCTGGCCAGGAACCTGGGGAAGGGGAAGAGAATCCGCAAGCAGGTGAACTACAACGACACCTCGCAGGAGGACCAAGGTACGGCCCCAGCTGCCAGCTCCATCTGGGCCTGGGCTTAGCAGGGGGCGCTGAGGGCTTCCCCAGGTTCCCGCTGCCTCAGCTATCACTTGGTGCTTCCCTGCACTTTGGTGACTTCATGGCTCTGTACTTCCCAGGTCCCTCAACTTCCCAGGGCAGAAATCCATCAAAGATTTTTGCCTTGTTTATTTTGCCTGTGAACTGGGGAAAAAAAAAACAAACAAGTCCAGGGCAAAATTTTTCCACTGGATTTTTGTCTGTAAAGGGGAGCACTAGCTTTAGAAAATCTGGGAATGGGATTTATGTTTGCTGTGTCCTCCTCTCCCCCTGCCCAGAGTGGGTCTGCCTGTGTCCCTCCCGGGCAGTCCTGCTGTTCAGGCACTCCTCTAACCCAGCCTCCCTTGTGGTGTGCAGAGTGGCAGGATGAGCTCTCTGACAACCAGTCAGAGTACTCCATTGGCTCTGAGGATGAGGATGAAGACTTTGAAGAGAGGCCAGAAGGTCAGAGTGAGTTCATGTGCTTGATACTCCATGGACTTTGCGGGAAGCCCCTGGCCCTGGGGTGCAGCAGGAAGCTCTGGGCTGGAGGGGCTGGCATGCTCCTGGGCACGCTGCTCAGGGGGATGTGTCCTTGCTGGCCTGGCAGGTGAGGAGATTCCCAGGGCTGGGAAGGCAGCTGGGTGTTTCCATCACTGCTGCAGGACCGTGGTCTGGTCCTTGTGGTGGAAGAATTTGGCCTGTGGGAGGAATGGGCACAGTACCACCACGCCAGGTGTGGCAGAGGAGTGCCCTGGCTCAGGGAGGCAGTGAGATGGGTGGAAGTGTCTCTGCACCTGGGCTGCTGCTCGACCAAGTTCAGTTCCTGTTGGGAGGGAGCCAGAGGGAGCTTGGGGTAGGTGAGCCCTTCGCAGTCCTTCCTCCTGCCCGGGCCCCTCCATCACTGAGCTGCTTGACCCTAGGTGGCAGGAGACAATCCCGGCGGCAGCTGAAGAGCGACCGGGACAAGCCTCTGCCTCCTCTGCTGGCAAGAGTTGGGGGGAACATCGAGGTGAGGCCTTGGCCCGAGCAAGGACAACACTCCTGTGCCAGGCGCTGCTGTCCCATGCCAGGCATCAGCGAGCCTGTGGCAGCCACGAGGCCTCCAGAGGCCACCTTGTGACCCCCCTGTCCCCCGCAGGTGCTGGGCTTCAACGCGCGGCAGCGCAAGGCCTTCCTGAACGCCATCATGCGCTGGGGGATGCCTCCCCAGGACGCCTTCAACTCCCACTGGCTGGTCCGAGACCTGCGAGGGAAGAGCGAGAAGGAGTTCAGGTGGGGGCTGGGCAAGGCCTGTCCTGGGCTCTGACTGTTGGTGGTGAGCCCTCAGCTGCTGCATTTGGGATGAGCTGTGGCCATCCCCTTGTCCTGTCTTGTCACCACCTCCTGCCGTGCCGCTCAGGGCAAGCAGAGGCTTTGCTGTGGCAAAGCAGCAGGAGTGTGAGTGCCTGCAGGTTAGGTTTGGTTATGGGGAGCCCTTCTCCTTGGGACAGGCTGAATGTCAGCCTGGGGTGAGGCTGTGCTCTCATCCGTGAGTGCAGAGGGGTGGATGCCCAGCGAGGAGCCCACAGCCGGGCTGGGCTGAGGTCTGGCTTTGCAGGGCTTACGTCTCGCTCTTCATGAGGCACCTGTGCGAGCCCGGGGCGGACGGCGCCGAGACCTTCGCAGACGGCGTCCCCCGCGAGGGGCTGTCGCGCCAGCACGTGCTGACCCGCATCGGGGTCATGTCACTTGTCAGGAAGAAGGTGGGTGAGGAGGATGCCAAAAGTACCCTTTCAGATGCATCCTGGGGACCTGGAGCACAGCCCTGTGAGGAGAGGCTGAGGGAGCTGGGGGTGTGCAGCCTGCAGAAGAGGAGGCTCAGGGCAGAGCTCATTGCTGTCTGCAGCTACCTGAAGGGAGGTTGTGGCCAGGTGGGGTTGGGCTCTGCTGCCAGGCAGCCAGCAACAGAACAAGGGGACAGAGCCTTAAGTTGTGCCAGGGGAGGTCTAGGCTGGATGTTAGGAAGAAGTTGTTGGCAGAGAGAGTGATTGGCATTGGAATGGGCTGCCCAGAGAGGTGGCAGAGTCACCGTCCTTGGAGGTGTTCAAGCAAAGCACAAGACTTAGTGCCATGGTCTGATTGATTGGATAGGGCTGAGTGATAGGTTGGTCTGGATGATCTTGAAGGTCTCTTCCAACCTGGTTGATTCTGTGAGTCCTCTGCTGAGTGCCTGTTGACAGGAATCCTGCACTGAGTCTCCCAGGCTCAGCACACAGCCCTTGTTGTCACAAATCTGTAGGTGATGGTAGTGCCAAGTGCCTCCAGACCTTGCCACTCCTTCCTCTGGCAGGGACAAGCAGGTCTCTGCTGGTCTGGATGGTAAAAGAGGGAAATCACAATGCAGACCTGCTGGATCTCAGAGCTGTGGGGTCAGATATCTCTGACATCTGTGGGAATCGGTGGGTGAAGCAAGCCTGAACACCACAGCTCTGCCATGCCAGGCTGGAAGTATGGCTGCTGTATTTGATGTGGTGATGTCCACCTGCCCCAGGTCCAGGAGTTTGAGCACGTCAACGGGAAGTACAGCACCCCAGACCTGGTCCTTGAGGGCCCGGAGAGCAAGAAGTGCAGTGAGATGGTGTCTTCAGACCCCAACACCCCCATCCCAGCCAGCCCAGCCCATGGGCATGTGGGACCTGCACCCCTGGCAGGTAGCTGTCCCTGCAGGCTTCACAGCAATGGGCATGGAAAGAGTGGTGGGCCAGGACAGCAGAAGCTCTGGTGCCTGCCTGCCCGCCCTAGAAGTGTGCTTGGCCCTCTGAGCTTCCATTCAGCAGTTTCCACACTTTGCTCTTATTACAGACAGAACAGAAGAGCAGTTGGGGTTCCAGGAAGAGAAGGACCAAGTGGACCAGAAAGCCAGGAAAGTGTCTGACAGCCAGGTAGGGAGGCTTCTGTCAGCATCTGCTCTAGGAGGTCTTCTTGTGGGCACTTCCCAAGGAAGGGGCAAGGCTGGGCTGATCTGGTGCTTGACATTAAGGTGCCTGCAAGTGCTGAGAAGGTGGAGAGCGAAGAGCAGCCAGAAAGCTGTGACAGCAAGGAGAAGCCAAGGGAAGAGAGGCAAGAGGAGAGTGAAAAGGCTGAGCCTTCTCCTGAGCCCCTGGGGAAAGGTGGGTCTGTGGCTTGGGCAAACATGATCCCCACAGGTGGGCTCTTGGCTCAGCCATGGCTGGGACATTTCAGGGGTTTGGACCCAGCAGCACCATCGATTTGCACTGCAGAAGTCCTGCAGCTGGAAGCTGTGTGGACTTGAGCAGCCCTGCATGTGCTGGTGCTGCATCTGGGTCCCTCTTTCCCTTCACATCCCTGTGGGAAACCTGGATGTTGTAAGGTCCTGCAGAGATTCCTGAGACCAGCAGCTCCAGATTGTAACTGAGAAGTGCTTGTTTAAGGCTGGCTGTTGCTGGAGATGTCTCAAGGAAGAGAGAAGACTAAAACATTTTCTTGTTAAAACGTAGAAGAATTTTATCTGTGAAGTTCTTTGAGTGCCTTGAAGGTGCAAGCAGTGTGGTCATGTCTCTGGAAGTGCCCAGCAGAGTGTTTTTCAAGCCAAGCTTTTCCCACATCCTGTTTCCTTCTGCAGATGAGAGCATTCCAGAGAAAGAGAAGCCTTTGGAGAAGCTGGAGTTGAAAAGCAGCCCAGACAAAGGGGAGGACAGAGAAGCCAAACCAGGTGAGGCATGAGGGGACTTTGGGCTGAGAAGGGGTGTGAAGGGTCTCCAAAGCAAGGCAGGTGCCTGGTGTGGAGGTGAGGGATGGTGTCCACAGGGTGGTGACAATGACAGCCAGCAACCAGTGCTTGACTACTGGTGACGTTTGGGAGCCATGAAGAGGAACGAGACCCCATGGTGATGGGCCCTGCCTGCACCTGCTGTGTACAGTGGGGCCTGCCAGACAGGCCAGTGGGCAGCTGCAGTGATGGCTTCTCCAACAGCAGGGAGTTCCCTTGACAGCTGATGGGACAGGGGTAACATCAGCTGGTGTTCCGGTGGGGTACAGTTGGGCCATTTGCTGTGTTTGCCAAGCAGAGGAGGCCAAGGCAGAGGAGAAGGAGCAGAGTGAGGCCCAGCAAAACGGTGACAAAGAGGAGGAGGAGGAGGGAAAGAAGGATGAGAGAAATGGCAACTTCCGATTCATGTTCAACATCGCCGATGGCGGCTTCACAGGTGAGGGGCAGAGATGAGGCAGTGACTGTGCACATGGGGCTGCTGCCCTGTTGCTCTGGCCCTGTGTGAGGCCTGCAACAACCACTGCAGGAGGCTGTGGGAGGACGGTGTTGCCTGCGGCCTCCTGGGAGATGCCAGCAGTGGCCCTGTGCAGCAACCCCGGTGCCTTACGAGGCCATCTGGCTTCTGCTTCTGCAGAGCTGCACACGCTGTGGCAGAACGAGGAGCGGGCAGCCACCTCCTCCGGCAAGATCTATGACATCTGGCACCGTCGACACGACTACTGGCTCCTGGCAGGGATTGTCACGTACCCTTTGGTGTGGTGGCAGCGTGCCTTGTGCCGCCGGGTGACTGGGAAGCGGGGGCAGCCTCAGGGGGGCACGGGGGCTGGGGTGTTGGAGTGGGGATGAGCAGGGAGGGGGGTTGGTGAGGTGACGTTGCTGTGGGCACTCGGCATGCCATCAGCTGGGCAGGTCTTCCCTTGACGCATCCCCTTCGCCAGCCACGGCTATGCCCGCTGGCAGGACATCCAGAACGACCCACGCTACGTCATCCTGAACGAGCCCTTCAAGTCGGAGATACACAAGGGGAACTACCTCGAGATGAAGAACAAGTTCCTCGCCCGGCGGTTCAAGGCGAGTTGCAGGTCCAGGGCTGGTGAGTTCTGACCGGTGTGGGGGACTGGAGTGGAACCCCAAAGCTGAGGGGAGCTCACCAGCACCTTCTGGGAGCAGCTATAGACTTTGAGGGGCTTACGGTCACTGGAGGAGAGTGGGTGCCTGAGACCTTGCAGGCTCTGCAGCATGGTGCATGGAGCAGGACTGGCTGCTCGCTGCATGTGAGCTGGGCTGGGCGCTCTGCTGTGGAAATGCTTCTCAGGGCATTTTCTGAGCAGCACGAGGAATCCTGAGGGTTCAGCCTATGCCACCAGGAGCTTCTTGGTCCTGAAACTTTCTCCTCCTGCATCTCCCAGTTGCTAGAGCAGGCCCTGGTGATCGAGGAGCAGCTGCGGAGGGCTGCGTACCTCAACATGACGCAAGACCCCAGCCACCCAGCCATGGCCCTGAATGCGCGGCTGGCGGAGGTCGAGTGCCTCGCCGAGAGCCACCAACACCTCTCCAAAGAGTCCCTGGCTGGCAACAAGCCTGCCAATGCCGTCCTGCACAAGGGTGCGTGCTGCAGAGTGGGCCAGGAGGGGTTTGTCCACCCCAGCTGTGGGCACATCCAGATGGGAGGGTGTCACATCACTCAGCCAGGAGCCGCTTGCTCCTCCCCAGTTCTCTCAAGGGCGACGAAGCTGGTGAGGGGCATGGAGCACAGCCCTATGAGAAGGGTCTGAGGGAGTTTGGGGTGTGCAGCCTGCAGAAGAGGCTCAGGGCAGAGCTCATTGCTGTCTACAACTACCTGAAGGGAGGTTGTAGCCAGGTGGGGTTGGTCTCTTCTCCCAGGCACCCAGCACCAGAACAAGGGGACAGAGTCTTAAGTTGTGCCAGGGGAGGTATAGGCTGGATGTTAGGAGGAAGTTGTTGACAGAGTGATTGGCATTGGAATGGGCTGCCCAGAGAGGTGGTGGACACCTCCGTCCCTGGAGGTGTTCAAACAGAGCCTGGATGGGGCACTTAGTGCCGTGATCTAGTTGATTGGATAGGGCTGGATTGGGCTGGATGATCTTGGAGGTCTCTTCCAACCTGGTTGATTCTATGATTCTCTGCTGGTGAGGGCACTGGGAAATGGCTGTGAAGGACACTGGGAAGTGTTAGGCTGCTGGTGGTGATCCACAGTGCTCTTTGCCACTGGGTCGCAGCTGATGGAGCTCACTGGTCCCTGAGGCTGGGATCTTGGGGTGTTGCCAGCCCTGTGAGGATCTGGTGAGCGCCCTAAGTGCCAGCTCTGCTCACAGTGCTGAACCAGCTGGAGGAGCTGCTGAGCGACATGAAGGCCGACGTGACGCGGCTGCCCTCCATGCTGTCGCGCATCCCGCCCGTGGCCGCCCGCCTGCAGATGTCCGAGCGCAGCATCCTCAGCCGCCTGGCCACGCGCGGCGGGGACCCCACCGGGCCCCAGGTCAGAGAGGGTGGGGGCGGGGATGGGGATGAAGCCCTTTGGCGGGGCTGCTGGTGGGGCTGGCGCTCCAAGTCAGCAGCTTTTCTCCCTTCTTCCCTCTCCAGGGCTCCTTCGGCTCCTCCCAGATCTACAACAGCAGCTTCGGGCCGAATTTCCGCGGTCCCGGGCCGGGTGGGATCGTCAACTACAGCCAGATGCCTCTGGGACCATACGTGACTGGTGGGTCAGGGTCTGGAGAGGACATTCCTGAGGACGGGAATGCAAGGGGTGGCTTTGAGAGGGCCAGCAGCTCTCGGGGCCAGCAGGTGAGATGAGGCCTTTGCTCTCTCCCCTCGCAGATATTTAGCTGTTCCCACCATTGTCCTCTGCAGCTCCATTTCCAGCCGAGGTAAGGCTGTGCTGGCTGCTCTGCACGGCTCCTGGGGACACGTGGGGACGTATGGGGCTGTGTGAGGGCCCCAGTCTGGGCTGCTCCCCAGCCGCCGGTGTGCAAACGTTCAAGCAACTGCAACAGATACCCACAGCAGGGATGGGATCCATCCCAAAGCCCTTGGGCTTGCTGCCTGTGCCTGGGGTGGTGGTGGGGGGTGTCTTTGTGCTCCCCCAGCCCCTTGATGTGGGGTGAGTCCAGAGCCTAACTGATGGCTGCTGTGCCCTCTCTTTGCAGCAGTCCCCAGAGCCGTTTCCTGGCTGAAAGCTGCCCTGTCACTGGAGGAAGGGCTGGGGACATGCAGCTTTGCCTGGGTGGGTACTAACCTGCCCTTGGTGCCGCTGGGCTCTCCCACTCCGCTTCGAGTGTGCTTCACCCGCTGTGCCCCCCGACGGCCATGGTGGCTGGCACGGGGGCCTCCTGTCCGTGTACATTTTTTGCACTTTCTTATGGAAGACTTGAAGGGTTTGGCTGGGCAAGGTGGGCTGGGAAGGGAGGTCGAGTCGCCGTGTTTGTGTCTGGTGTTATTGGCACATGGGGGTGTGAGGGGAGGCCAGCAGGTGCCCCAGTGCCCCATTGGCTGGGTCCAAGCTGGCTCCCACTCCTGGGCATCCCCATGCAGTCCATTCCTGAGTCCTCGTGGTGTTTGAGCAAGTGCATGCCTGCTGCCAGAGCCTGCTCACTGCCAGAGCCCAACCTGTCTGTTCCTGGCTGGAGCATTGGTGTGTGTTGTGGGGATCCCTGGCACTGCCCCCAGTGCTATGGCAAGGTCAGGGATCTGGTCACACCTGGCATGGGGCACATGGGTGGAGGCGACGCGGGCAGGAGGGAGGGGCTGGCTGGGGCTGGCTGTGAGCGTGGTGACACCAACTGGGCCACGGCGGTGGCCCCTTGCCAGCGGCTGGCAGCAGCTGTAGGCAGCATCCCTGCGTTCACGTCGTGCTCCGTGTGTCCTGGTTTCTGTTCTCTGTGGTTTAATAAATCCCTTCAGAAGGATGAGTGGGAGCCTGCTGGGTGTGCAAGCAGCTGGGCTGGGGGTGATCATGGGGGTCTTGCTGTGAGGGTGGGTGCATGGTGGTGATGGGGTAGCCCCAGCAAGGTCTCGGTAGTGGCTACTATCCCCCAACACCCTGTGCAGAGCCATCTGTGCAGGCACATGTGGGCACACAGCCAGCCACATGTGTGTGCCTGTGCTGCTGCTTTCTGTGGGTGCCACAGACACACACCTGTAGATCTGCACACACAGGTCTGTGGGCACAGAGCCCCTGTGTGTGGGGGCAGTGACTCTGTACATGGCCATGGGTCCCTGTATCTGCACAGACATCTGTGCTGTCCTGAGCTAGCAGCAGGTGTAAAGGTGTGGATGAGCTGATGTGCCTGGGGATCGCTCTGCACACATGGCACACCCCCAGATATGGCTGTGGGTACCTGTGGGCATGGGCAATGGGCTGTGTGCTTCCACAGGGGATCACAGGCAGAGCCCAGACACCTACAGCCACGTTTGAGTCTGTGTCTGTCCACAGGTCTGTCTAGAGAGTGTGGAGCTGAGCGCAGGCACACAGCTGGGTGTGGGATAGCTGCATCACTCTCTGTGAACAGGGAGCAAGCTGTGCATGGGCACAGACGCAGCTCTGGAGCTCTGCAGGGCTACCTGTGCACAAATGTTCTGTGTTTGAGGGCAGATCTACAGGTTCCAGAGCTGTGCCTGTGCATCCCATGCAGCCCTCTACACGGGCAGCTGTGGGTGTGTGAAGACTGGCAGGGCAGCAGGGCGGCAGGAGGGGGTGTGGGTGGACCTCAATACCAAGCTGAGCTGTGTGTGTACCTACAGACTGGGGGGGGATTTACATCCCTGGGTGCCTGCGTGGGTGCCTCTGGGTGTAAATACAGCTGCGGGGACAGGTAGGGTGCGTGTGCCCACACAGCTGCTTTTAGGGGTGCACCCAGGTGTGCCCCACACACCACCACATGTACCCTGCCTGTCCCTGCACGCACACACGCATGCTGCCCCACCCATCTCAACCCCCAGCAGCCCCCATCCCCCAGCTCGGCCAAGGCCTTCAGGGGCTCCCTGCCGCCCCTCCACCCGCTCCATCGTGGCTGCCCTTAGGCTGGCGGTGCTGAGTGGAGGCTGCAGGGCACAGGCTGGGGAACAGCTTCGTGTTGTCGGCCTCAGGGGCGTACAGCACCCGCTCACGCCCTGTGCCTAGCGCCTCCGGCCACGCGGTGGGCAGGAGCAACGCATGCAACGGGGCCCTGCGCTACGCCGGCAGCACCCGCGGTGGGCAGAGCGGCCAGACGGCCTGGCACTCGCCCTGCCGCGCTCCCAGCCGGTCCTTCCTCGGGTGGAAGCAGTACAAGGGTCCAGGGCAGCGCGGGCAGGGCTCTCGGCGCTCGCGGTGCCAACCACACTCTCCACTTCGCTCCAACAAAGCGTAAGCAAGCGATCGGGCGGCGAGGGCGGCGCGGCCGCGCCTAGGAGCGGTAATCCTTCTTGCTGTAGGGTTTGTTGCCCAGGATGCTATCGATCTCGTGGACGATGGAAGACGACAGCTTCGGAAGGACCTGCGGGAGACAGGCCAAGAGTCAGGATCACGGTGCTGCTGCTGGCACGCAGCCGTGCCGCGCTTGCCGCCTCCGCCCTGCCACCTCGCTGCCATAAGCCCCAGCAGAACGACCCAGTTCTGGGAAGCCTGGGTCAGGCTCATCCCACACCTTCCCACCCCAGCAAAACCTCATTTCCACCACGCAGCTTCAAAGGGAGCAAAACCCATTTCTGTTGCCAGCTTCACAACCTCCTTTCCCTGCATCCTGCGCTGTAGGACTAGGGGCTGGAGCAGGCCCAGAGGAAGGTAATGAAGCTGGGAAAAGGTCTGGAGAACAAGGCTGGAGAGAAGCAGCTAAGGGACCTGGGGGTGTCCAGCCTTGAGAGAAGGAGGCTGAAGGGAGTCCTCATTGCTCTCTACAGCTTCTGAAAGGAGGTTGGAGGCAGGTGGGGTTGCTCTCATCTTCCAAGGAACAAGTGATAGGAGAAGAGGAAGTGGTCTCAAGTTGCCCATGGGGAGGTTTAGTTTGGATGTGAGGAGCAATTTCTTTTTCAAGGTGATTGTCAGCCCTGGCCCAGGCTGCCCAGGGCAGTGGTGGAGGCCCTATCCTGGAAGAGTTTCAAAGCGGTGGATGTGTGGTGCTGAGGGGCAGAGTTGGTGGTGCTTTGGTAGTGCTGGGTTAAGGGTTGGACTGCATGATCTGAAAGGTCTCTCCCAACCAAAACTCTTATGTGTTTCTCTAATCCCTGTGAGCAGGAGCTGCTTGTTCCCCTGTGGCACTGCCTCCCCTGGCACAGCTGCTGGTGAACACTGACCTGTATTGCTCCAATGTTCTCCATCAGCTGGTCAGCATTGGAGGCACCCAGCAAGACGGAGCTGACACCCTCATTGCGCAGGCACCAGGCTGGAAGAAGAGAGGAGAAACTGAGTGTGGCTCAGCCACCTTTGGTGTCCCCCTGTGACAGTGTCCCCTCCCCTTGTCCCCCTGTCCCCTCACCAATGGCGAGCTGGGGCAGGGTGCAGCCCAGGCGCTCGGCGATGGCCTGCAGCTCCTTCAGCTTTGCCTGCTGCCGCCGGCCCTCCTCACTCAGGATCTTGTCTTTCAGCCACTGGTATCCCTGGGGGGGGACATGAAAGGGCTCGCCTGTACCAGGAACTTGTGCAGTCAGGGCACCCTCAACTGCCCAGGTCCTGCTGGTCTCCTAGGGACCTTGAGATGCCCCTGGCTCTGCTCCCTCAGCTCTGCCCATCCTGTCATAACTGCCCTGGTCTGGGCTCACCTTCAGCGAGGCACGGGAGTAGGGGGGGATGCCCCCATCGTACTTCCCCGAGACGATGCCACACGCCAGCGGGGACCAGGTCATGGCTCCGACACCTGGGGATAGAGCAGAGCAAAGGGTAAGGCTGCTATTCTCCACTTCCCCTAGGGACCATGGCACAGGGGCTGGCTGGTCCCCGGGCCATTCAGTGTGTCCTGATGGGCTTTGCGGGGGGGGAGGGGTTAGCAGGACACCCCACACACACACTCTACCTATCTTGTGGAAGAGCTCGGGCAGCTGTACCTCCACCTTCTCCCGCTGGAACATGTGGTACTCAGCCTGCTCGCAGATGGGCGGGATCAGGTTGAACTGTCGGGCCACTGAGTAAGCTTCCTGCCGAGGAACCGGGACCCTCAGCAACCCGCTGGCACCCACGAGACCCCTGCTGCCCCCCCCCCGGCCCCCCAGCTGAGCTGCGAGCAGCCCTCCTGAAAGATAATTAAGGCTCAAGCGCATCTGCAAGCGCTCGGCTGCTGCCAGCTGCTGTCTAATTAAATCAACGTCACTGAGGCTGCTCCGCTGCGGCCGCCCCGGCCCCCCGGGCCCCTACCATGATCTCCATGGAGCTCCAGCGCGAGGTCCCCCAGTACATGGCCATCCCCTGGTTGATGACGTGGGTCATGGCTCGCACCGTCTCTGCCGGAGGGAAGGGGAGAGCAGCAGCGGGGGTTAGCGGGGGCCGCGCTGGCAGGAGGGGGCTGCTGAGCATCCACTCCCCAACGCCGGGCTGGGAGCTGCAGCGCGGCTGCGTCCGGAGGATGCTTTCAGAGGAGCAGGATAGGGACGGAGCAGCCGCTCGGGACGTGCTGGGCACCACGGCCCCCCTGACATGCTACCAGTTACACCAGGGTTTTCCTCATATGGATGCAGCCCAAGGCTCCCAGCACCAGCCTCTCACCCCACAGGGTACCAGCACAGGCACCGCTGCAGAGGAGGGGACCCGAAGCATTGTCCCTGTGCTGAGACACAGGCGAGGGAGGAAGCTCCAGACCCTGGGGGAGGAGTGCTAGGGTCTCGGGGGGAGCTGGCCCTGAGCCATGCGAGCCGTGGCCAAGCCAAGGCACTCCTGCAGCCACAGGCAGGCAGGGGGGAGAGCAAGGGGGATGGGGCTGCCCTGGCCAGGGGGGACCCTGCCGTGGTGCCCCGTGGCAAGGACCTGGGCAGTTTCTTTGCTTTCCTTCCCTGGAACTGCAGGAAAGTCTGAAGGGCTGGGGGTGGTTTTGTGGTGCTGCCACTGCCTCCGCATTTGGTGGCAGGGTTGCTCAGGGTGCAGAGGACAGGGATGGAAATTGCAAGGAGTGGGACTTCTGCCCCAGGAAATGCCACTGGGACACGGGCAGCGGCAGCGTGCGGGCAGGGAGTACCTTCCACGATGAAAGTCCTGGACTTGGAGGAACTAAATAGGTCCCCTGGTGATAAAAGAGAGATTTAGAGAGAGTGGAGTTGGCTGCTGCTGGTGGAGCAGAGCAATTGGCTCGCTGAGACAGGGCAGCCATCTGCCACTGAACCATCCCTGCCATGGCCCGAGAGGGTCCTGGTGCTGGGCTGGCAGAGATTCAGCTGCTGCGTGAGTGACCCTGGTGGCAGAGGAGTGGTTTCTGCTTGGGAAGGGAAAACACCTTTTAGGTAAAAGCCTGGCGCAAACCAACCACGATGCCAACAAAAGGCAGCAGGGAAGAGCATGGCACTGTGGTGCAGCACCCACCTTCCATCGGCGTGTTGGGGTCGGGCCGGTTGGCAAACACCACGTCCACGTACTCCAGCTGCAGCCGCTCCAGCGACGCCTTCAGACCTGACATGCCAATAGGACCATCAGGCGTGCCAGGCTCTGTGCCACCAGCCAGCGAGGCAGCCAGCAAAGGCACAGCCTGGCACTGGCATGTCCTGTCATAGAGGCTGGCAGTGCCCAGTGAGCATCCCTACCTTCAATGATGTGCTTTCGGGACAGGCCCCTCTCTGTCTCGGCCCTGTGAAAGGAAAGGTGGTGAGAGCCCAGCACGGTGTGGCTGCTCTGCTGTGGGGCCAGGGTGCTACCTACTTTCCTCCCCAGAAGATTTTGGTGGTGATCACCAGGCTGGACCTTCTGCAGGGAGAAAGAGAGAGTCACTGCTGGTGGTACCCGCGAAGCTCCGTGTGCCTTGTCTGCTCCCTGCCCACATTACACCCAGCCTGGCTCCACCAGCTTTCCCCAGCCCACGGACACTGCAGGGACAACTCCGCTGTGCCCGATCAAACCCAGCTTACCTCCACCCCTTCTTCTTGATGATGTTCCCCAGCACCACCTCGGCCCTACAAGGTAAGCAGATGTAAGATGCTGACACCTGAGCTTCTGCAGCTACAGTGAGTGGTGGCCACCAGCAAGGAAATGCCTTTGGTCCCTGGTAACTGTGGCTCACTGTGCCAGGGTAAGTGCATGGCTATGCCTGTGTAGCACATGCATCACAGGGTAGCATAGGATGACAGGAGCCATCATCACCTGCAAGAGCCAGCACTGGCTGCCCCGTCTTGGAAGCTGCTTTGTAGCTGGCAAAAATGGGAAACTCCCAGCTCTGAGGTGCCAGAGGCTGGGGTGCAGGAGGAGGCTCCATGTGCTGCCACCAAAGCTGGGTACCTACTTGCCGGCGGCGTAGACTTCTGCTGTGTCGAAGAGATTAATGCCGTTGTCGTAGGCTAAAGTCATCAGCTGCTCTGCCATCTGCCGGGGGACAGTGGAGAGGGTCGTGAAGGGGGTGGCTGAGACCTGGACCGTGAGCTGTGTGCTGGTGAGCTCCGGCAGACCATGGGCACTGAGGCCAAGGCCCATGGCTCTGCTGGCTCCATCCCTTCCCGTATCACTCAGGGCACAACCCTTACCTCGTCTGTGATTTGCCCTCCGAACGTCACCCATGTCCCTGCGGGGGAGAGAGGGTGAACACTTGGTGAGTGTGGTGAGCACCCAGCTGCCGCTTCCCTGATGCCTGGCCACCTGCCCCACTCCCCTGGCACAGCCCCGGCATGCAGTGGCTGCGGTTGGCTCGGCCGCGTGCGGCACGGCGCTGCCAGCACAGCCTGGTCACTTCCCATTACTCGGGAGGTGAAAAAGGGAGAAGAATTTGACAACTTCTGGGCTGCATCTCAAAGCCCCTTCGGGGCCGGAGGGAAACCCTTTCCTGCCCTTTCCTTGGCAAAGAACGGCCAGAGCAGCAGCTGCGGGACTGGGGGGGGGGGGGGGGGCGGGGGAGGCGNAAGCACCGGCACTCACCCAGGCCCAGGCAGGACACACGCAGTCCAGACTTGCCGAGGTTCCTGCAAGACAGAGAGCAGTCAGCAGAGCCGCCAGACCCCGTCCGTGTAGGGTAGGGAGGGCACGGTGGTGGTCCCTGTCCCCATCTGTGGCTGGGGGCATCCCGCATCAAGGCTTCCCCCATCACTGAGTGAAAGCCATCCTAGGCTGGGCACACGGCTTATCGTCAGCGGCACGGCCAGCAACGGCGCAGCGATGCTGCTCCCTACACACTAAGTAGCTGCTGTGCCTGGCAGGGTACCCGGGAGAGGCAGTGGGCAGTGACCTCATTAGTTCTGCTCGTTGTGACAAGGGTGTCTGGTCCCCTGACAGAGCTGCCAGTGTGGGGGGGCAGGGCAGGAGCGGTGGGACTGGCACAGTGGTGGCCAGGCCTGAAGCATCCCACACGTGGCATGAGCTATGCCTGTTCTCGGTGGTGGAGGACAGGGCTCGCCCAGGAGAAGGTGCTGGGCAGTGGAGCGGGATCTGGGAGAAATGGAGCACCCCTGAGAAGTTGGTTGGCACAAGGAGCTGAGGAACAGCTTTGGGGAAGGGGGCCGGGCTGGCAGCCGCCTTCGCCGTGCCGATGGAGAGCCAACTTCTGGTGGAGGATGACAAAGGCTGGAGAAACGAGCGTTAAAATAAATAAAGTGTAGGTGAGCCGCGGCAGCTCGCCCGCGCGGGTGTCGCGTAGCAACCGGGAGGCACCGCCACCGCCCGCATGGGCACAGGGAGCCGGGCAAGGAGCAGCCACGGTGAACCGAGGGCTGAGCCAAGCCGGAGCATCTTCCTGCCATGCTGCTGCGTTGATGTGCAACATCTGGAGGTGCAGAGGCACCCCTCAGCCCTGTGTTATGTTCAGAGTGCTTCAGAGTGGAGAGAGACCCTGGCCATGGAGTGGTGGTGGCTCAAGCCCACCACGATGGGGAAGTCCTGGTGTGCCCCAGTCCCGTCTTGGGCTACAGAGGCATCACTGGGATCTTCCTAGGCAGGTGGGAGCTGGTGGCATATTGCTGCTCCCAGCTTTCCTGACTGAAGTGTGTTGACTGGGTGCTCAGTGGGGATGCTGGCGGACACCAGGAGAGGCCAAGCACTCCCTGGCACTGTGCTGTGGCTTTGTCATCCCTTTGCACAGAGCAGCCCCATCACCGCTGTCTCCCCCCACAGCTGCCAGCAGGGATCCTAGAGCTGGTCACCTGCTACTTGGCATTAGGTGGACCCTGGGGTGCTCCTCCTGTGGACGGGGACGTGACCAAGGAGTGCTGAGCTTGGAGGCTGTCACCGTGTTTGTCCCCAGCAGCACTGTCATAAGGATTTGGAGTTCATGAGGCAGACGAGGCCACTTTGGGCCCCTCCTCAGTGCCCAGGCAAGGGCACTTGGCTGCTCTGGACATTAATGGTGGCTGATGCAGTTGGTGAGTGATGGCTGGAGCCATCTCCACGCTTGGCCAGCCTGATGCGCTTTCTGTCTAATGCCAGGCACAGCTGGGCTGCAGCGAGGGCACGCAGCAGCTGGCAGCTGGACCGTGGCGTGCGTATTCATCTGGGGGGGGGAACCCCCAGCCCTGCGCCCGGGTGCACGCTCACAGAGGGGGATCCCCTAGCCCCATGCCTGAGCTAACACTCATCTTGAGGGAGGGGGAAAGCCCTCAGAGCTCTGCAATAGTGTCAGGGATGTGGAGTATGTTAACCCAGTGGGTGCCAGCCTGGGGAACACAACGTGTCCTAGCTGACCTCCTTCATTTCCAGCCCCATTGTGGCCAGCTGATGGCCAAGCCTTGACTACAGCTCCGCACACGCTTTGCAGGGTGGCAGTCCCCGGAGGCACCGGAGCGATGCTATGGCAGCCCGTGGATTAACGCATGCCACGACTCCCCGACCCCCCCCACCCCCACCCCGGCTCGGCAGCCGGCGCGGCTCAGCAGGCGCTGGGAATCCTTTTAATCTACCCCAAATTTTGGGTCCATTTCCTGCTCCATCCCGCTGTTTTTAGAGGAGGCTGGATCAAAGCTGCCCGGAGAGAGGACCGGAGTGAGTAGTGAGGAAGGCGACGGAGGCGCACGGTCGGCACTTGGAGCACCCAAAACCCACAGAACAGGACATGAGCCAGGGATCGGGGGCCCCCCAGACCCTGCCACCGCCCCGAGCTTGGTGAGGAACAGAGAAAGCAGCCGAGCAGGCAGCGGATCCAATTTCCTACCGGTATTTCATCCCCGGCTGCTTGACGCTGGACTCGCTGGAGGAGGGGGCGTTCTGCACCGAGAGCTGCCCCAGGCTTCGGGCCACCATGGCCACGGCTCGGAACTTGCCGCGGGTGCCCAGGCTGGGGCTGCCGGCATTCTGTCGGTTCAGCCGGTCCTCCGCGCTCCGGCTTTTGATGCTGTGCTCGGAGCACACAAAGGAGACCTGCATGCTGCTCCGGCGGGCAGCCGCCAGCTGCCTAAATTTAGCCGGCGCCCCGAGCCAGGCGGGAGCTCCTCCCGCACGCCGCCAACGTGACGGCGGGGGGCTGCGAGGCGGCGGGCGCGAAGCCGCTCCCGGCAACCCTCCTGCCCTCAATATTTGATGAGCTCAGGAAGCGAGCAACTGAGCAGCACCCGGGCAGGTGGGGGGAAGGAGGAGGAGCTCCGCTGTGGGTGCCCTCCGCGGAGCACCCACCACGGGCGATGCGCCCAGCCCCACTTTGGGGTGACAGAGCCACTGTCCTCCCTTGGCCGTGCCACGGTGGCACAACGCCCTCCTCCTGGGCGGGTGTGAGTCCGAAAACAAACCCTTCCGTCCGTAGCCATGCCCATGGCCAGACACCCAGCGTTGGGTGTTAGCCCCGAGGTTTGCCAGAGCTGGGCCAGTTGCCCACCTCAGGGTCATGGCCTCAGTAGAGCATCCCCCAGATTACACCCGACTCAAACAATGGGGACTGAGGCAAACTCCAGCCTGGCACCTCCCGCCAAAGGAGGGCCACAAGCTGGCTATCCTGCGACACTGCTTCTGCCCAGGCTCATGTGCTGGTTGCCCACCTTAGCTGTGTTTCCCAGGGAAGGGGCAAGGAGCGAGGCTGGGGCTTCACTTGCAGGGGAAATCACACACGGCTGACTCTGATCTAATGAGGACCTTTGTAATCTCCACCGCCTCCCGCTCCCGCAAAGCTCCTTAACTGGGTAATCCCACCGGTGCCAGCGCCAGCACTCTGGCGGGGGGGACCCGGCAGCCATCGGCAGCTCCCCGAGGAGAAAGCCCAGAGATTTTGGGGCGGTGGGGGTCTGCCCGGAGGAACAGCACCGGTGTGGCTTGCGCCAGCCTCTGCCCATCAATAAATAACCACCCCATGAATATTTGATGGACTCTTGCCGCTGTGTAAATGTTACCTCTGTCATTGTGAGCTGAGCAGAACCTGACCTGCTGTGCCGCGGTGTGGCACAGCATGGCATGGCACGGCATGGCAGCAAGCGGCAGAGCTGTGGTCCCCAGGGGCTTTGCTGCAGTGGGGAGATGAGATGCCCCCAGAACTGTCACAAGGGGAGCAGCTGCTGTCCCCTGCCCTGATGACCTCAGCTGTAGATGGGTTATCAGAGGTGCCTGGCCCCGTGTCCCCTTGCCCACCTGCAGTGTTGGGGGAGAGGGAAAGGATATGCTGGGAGAGTAAGCCTCATGCCCTCTGAGGAGCTGCAGCCAACTCTCCAGCTGCCTGGCATGTCCTGCCCGCACGGGTGGACGATGAGAAGGACAAGAGCTGGGTGAAATCCTGGCACACCCCACGCTGTGCCCGAGCCCTGGATGCAGAGTTCATCTCTGCACACCCGCGTCAGAAAGGCACAGGTAAGGTGTCCCCGTGGTTGCGCCAGCGGCCTGAGCTTTGTAAGCACCGAGTGAGGAAAGCCAAGCTGGAAGCTCCAAGATCATCGAGCAGCCAGGAGGCCACAGCCCTGGCTTGCCGCAGCCGCTCCCGCAAACAAGACCCCCCGCGACACCGGCTCCTCCCGACTTCGGCGCGGCACAAGGCACCCAGTGAATCCCCAGGCCTTTCCCCGACGGGCGCAAGACGAGCGGCAAGCGACATCTCCTGCTCCAGCCACACACCCCAGGCTGGGCACACTTGGCCCTCACCACGCTGCTCGGCCCGCCGGCTCCGGCGCTGCCTTACCTGTACCTCATGCCGGTGGTGCGGGCGGTGCTGTCGGCCAGGGACAGTCCGTGCATCCGCAGGAACTCCTCCAGCGTCTTCGCCCGCGCCGCCGCCCGCACGTCCCGCAGCCGCCGCAGCTCCAGCCCGTCGGCCGGGCGGGGGGCCGGCAGCAGCCCCCACTCTGGGGGGTGCCGGCTGGCCACGCTGCGCAGGCTCTCGCTGTACGTCATGGAGAGCATCCCGCCGGTCCGGCGCGGGCTCTACCGCCGGCACCGGTACTGACCTCTCAGCAGTGCTGCGGAGAGAGCTGGGAAAGCGTCCCGCCAGGCTCCACAGACGCTCATGGAAGAGCCATGCCCACACCCGTGCCATGCCATCTGAGTGGTGGCACCAGCCCTTGCAGGGACCTGACCTGTGGCGGGTCTACGGCGGCGCAGGGAGGGGACAGCAAGGATTCTGGCAAAGCCATGGCTTCAGCGGAGCAAAGCTGCGGTCGGGGAGCCAAAGAGCAAAGGGAGGGTGATGGCAGAAGGGCGGCAGGGAAGGGATGCAGCACTGCCCATGGTCGGGCAGCTGGGGCTGCGGTGAATACCCATCACAGCCACCCTAAGTATGGGGAGCTGGTGCAGCCTGGCATGTACCTGGGCTGTGCTGCCTTTCAGCTTGCACCAATGGGCCTGCCACTGGTTTGCATCCTTGTGAGGGATGTGGTGGGCCTCAGGAGGCAGCTGGGGGAGGGCAAGTATGGCAAGGTGCTGATGAGAATCTGGCAACACATGTCAGAGGGTAGGAGAGGCTAGGATGGGAATGATGGCCTCATGTGGGGCTCCCCAGGGAGGTGGGCCTTGGGTGCCAGGTGCTCACTGGTGGCTGCTGTGCCTGCAGGAGGGTGCTACAGCCCACATGGTCAACCAGCACCTGCCCTACAGCCATAGTAGCAACCTTGCAGCTGGTTAAGGCTACCTCAAACAGCCTGCCACAGCTGGAGGTCCTCAATGCCTCTAAGGCTGGGACCTCATCAGCAGTGGCACTGGCATTGATCTCCCTGCTGCTCCCTGCAGTGTCCCTCGCACTCAGTGTCTGAGAGGAGCAGGGACCGGGGCCAAACCTTCGGCGCTGGTGCCGAAGCGGCTGCTGGGAGCGCACGGAGCCCAGGCTGCGCTGGCGTCGGGCTCCCAGCGGTGGTTTTCTCTTTCCCTGTGAAGCTCAAATTCACAGCAGCAGGAGCCAAAGCAGAGTGCATCTCCCATTGAGGTGTGACCTCAAGGAAAAGAAGAAAGCCCAGGAGATGCACCCCACTGGCAAGGCGTGACTTAAGCCTTGGGGGGCTCCAGCGATGCCAGAGACCCTCCCACTCGCCTCCTGCTCTGCAGTAATTGGGAATTTAGGGAGACATGGAAAGGGAACCAAACCCAGCCCTGGCCACTAGCATCTGCTTCTTGCTGCATCTTAAAAACAGAGCTTGGAGCTGGCACCACCAGCACCAGCCCTTCACACACAGTATCAGCGGCTCCTACCAGACATGGGTGCAGCACCCACTGTGGAATCTTCATTTCCTCAGTGGGACCCTCTTGTCCCTGTTGGGATCTCCCTTGCCCAACAGCAGCCAGGAAAACATCAAGCTGGCCGCACCACTGGTCTGTGGCTTCACCATGCTGCAATGAAATGGCTGCAGCAAGAGGAACCGGGGGTTTGGTCTGGGATGTTCTGAGGAGCAGGGTGAAGATCCACCAGCTGCCACATTCCGACACCTCCCTGATTTTGAACTGAGTCCCGTGGCAGGGCAGCGGGGAGGGCGCGGGGGCAGCGGCATCACTGACGGGCTGCCTGTGAGCAGCAATCGCAGTGCGGCCAGAGGGACGAGAGCCATGGGGCTGCGGGAGCTGCCGGAGCCGGAGAAGCGCGGAGCCCAAGCGGGAGAGGCCATTTGCTGGGATGGGGACAGGACACAGGCTCTACGGGGTGGCAGGGGACCAGTAGCGTGCGTCACGGGCACAACAAGTGGGTGACAACCAGGTGTGTAGGGCGGCTGCTCAGAAAGGTGTCTACCCAGCCCAGCTGGCAAAGCTAGGAACTAGTTGGCAACCGACAGCCTTCCTAAAACCAGACAGACCCCAAAGCCCAACCCAAAACCTCCCCTGAATCCCAAGCCACAAAATCCACCCCACGCGGAAACCCCTCCCTGCTGCCTGTGCCACTGCTGTGCCCATCCCTGCTCACCGCCAGCCCCGACTCACCCGCGTGCCGGGGATGCTGCTCACCCGCAGCCACGCTCTGGGCGGTCAGGCTGCCCCGGGGCAGCTTTAAGAGCCAGGGCCGGGGGGGTTTCTGCGTGAGGGGAGTGTCAGAGCTCGGTGTCCAAAAGCCATTGGCGGCGGCGAGGGCCCCCCCAGAGCCCGGCATTCTCACCGCGCTCCATTAGCCCTATTAGGGGATTTTCTTCCTGGTGAAGGGACCTAAATTATTCATGGCCGCTTCGCTAAAAGCCCGAGGATGTGCCACTGCCGTGCCAGCGCTGCCAGCATGGTCCCCGCCCGCCCCCGCCCCGCGCCCTGCAGTCACAGCTCCCGCGCCATCGGCACACAGGGTGGTGGTGGGCACAGCTGGGTCCCTTAGGGAGCAGAATCAGTTCCCTGTCGTGGCAGCCCTGCCTCAGTCCCTGTGGTGGCAAGATCAGAGCTGGGCTGTGGCAGAACCTAATCACGGACTCCTCTGGGCAGGAGACCCAAAACGCTGGGCAACAGCTGCCGGTGGCCCCCACTGGCTGCTGCCTGTTGGTCTCGGGAGCCGTTCATACTATATGTGCCCAGCAGTTCAGGTGCCTGGCCGATTTGGCAGCCAAAACTCACCCGTGCATAAGCTTGGCAGCACCAAAGGTGGCACATCGCTGGGACAGGCAGGCTGGCAGTGCCACCCAGCCATCCCAGCACCAGCCAGCCTCTCCTTTGCCTGCTGTGCACAGGATGGAGTGCGGAGGCCATGGCTCCCTGTTAGGGGACAGCTCCTGTCCCCTGCCTCCTCACAGCTGGGCCAGACCTGCTCCAGCTGCACCGGGCTGCTGCAGCCCCGAGAGCCGCGGCACGGCTGCTGGCACGGAGCAGAGGCAGAAGTGCCTGCTCCAGCCGGTAAGAGCACGGCGGGGCCGGGAAGTGTTGCCTCGGAACCACTTAACGCTGCCTTGCTTAATGGATGGAGCAGGGGAGCAGCTGGCTAGGCTCCTGCAGCTTCCCTTGGGAAAAGCGAGCAGGCTCCTTCTGGTGCAGCATCGGTGTGAGGTGCTCCTCCTGAGCCAAGCCACACCCCCCACACTGGCTGCACCCCCGCTCTGGCCATCCTCTGCTGCCTGGGGGCACCATGAGAGTGGCTGCCACCTACCCAGCCACACACGTCGGGTCCCCACATCGCGCTGCCGAACCCACGAGCAGGCGGAGAGGCGGTGCCATGCTGGCAGCACCGCGGGCACAGGCAAGGGCCACACCTGCTGGCCAGGAGGGGGGTTTGGGGAGGGGGAGGGCTGGGTTACCTGTAGAACTGGAGCTGGCGCTTGGGGCTCCCGTATCTCGCGCTTCCGACAGCAAAGGGAAGAAAGAAGAAAGATGCCACAAACCCCATTAGAAAGGTGGAGTGGGACCAAGCGACAGATCTGGCGGCCACGGGAAGGGTCAGAGGTGTCACCTGTGCCACATTGCAGGGACACTGTGCGGTGGACACCGGCACGCTCCCCCAGAGTACCCACAACAGGCATCAGCCCCAAAACGCTGCTGCTGGTGCCTGTTTTGGCACAGTCCTGGAAGCTTTCTGCACAAAGCATGTGGGGGTGGTTTTGGGGTGCTGTGGCCCTGGTTTGGAGCCCCCCGGTGCCGCCCCATACCCTTACCTGTAAATCATCCCTGGGGAGCCCGTCTGCCGCAGCGAGAGTCGCGCCGGGGAGTCAGTGGTGGATTCGGGATACATGGAGCCAGCCTGGGCTCCCCGGAGCCGCTCGCCGCCTCAGCCCTGCCACCAGGGAAAAAGAGGAAGAAACGGGGGGTTCTGGGGCATGCACATGACGGCACTTCCTGCTGTAGAAGCTCTGAGCCGGATGGGTATGTGGCACAGGCAGCAGCAGGGTCAGTGGCAGACAGGGCACATCAGCCCTGCCAGCCCCAGCCTCAGAGCTCCCATTCCGACTCACTGCCACTACCGAACCTATCCTGCCCCTGCCCTGTGCCGCCATCTCCCCGGTTCTGCTATTCTCCCCAAACTTCTGGGACTCCCAGGACTGACAGAGCGGGGCCACCTGCTGCCTGACTCACTGCCTGCCTGTCTCTGCCCACCTGGCTGCCCACAGGAGGCGAGCAGGGCATGACACGGGGTAGCCCAGCTGCGGCAGTGAAGCACTGACCCGCGCCGGGGAGGTGGTACAACAAATCAGGAATGAAACATTTAACCGGTGTTTAACGCTAAGGCAGCCCCCGGCGGGTCCCTCTGCTAGGGAGAAGCTCAGGAAAGGATCAGAGTTCGAATTTTCCCACACTCTATGGGGGTATGTGAGCTTGGAGGGAAAGGGGGGCTCAGCCCCTGGCACTCTCACCCTCCCTGTCCTCATCTTTATGTCACAAGTCACGAGCTCCTTTTTCACCCAGGCTGGAGATGAGAGATTTCTGTGCTCCTTCCCTGGCTGCCCTGGGCACAGCTGGACCATCGCCTTGCACAGCATGATTCTGACCTGGCACACATCTTGCCTGCGTCCTGGCATGGCGTGCCTACATCCTGCATCCCACCCACATCGCAGCAGGGCATGCCTGTGTCCTACATCCCTCCCACGTCCTGCAGCTTTCCTGCATCCCAGCACAGTGCATCCTGCACCCTGGCCTGGTCTGTCTTCATTATGCACATCCCCCCCCCCCCGCCCAACCCCTCCACCCCGCACCCTGCATCTCTCAGGCATTCCTCCCGCATCCCAGTACATTGCATTCTGCACCCTGGCATCATTTGTCTTCATTCTGCATCCCTCCCTGCACCCTGCATCCCTCAGGCATTCCTCCCGCATCCCAGCAGTGTGTGTCTGCACCCTGCATTCCTCCAGCATCCTGCATTCCTCCTGCATCCCTCCAGCATCTACCTTCCTCCTGTAATACAGCACAGCCTGCCCGCACAGAGCATCCCGTCTGTATCCCACCAGGACATGCCTGCATCCTGCATCACTTCTGTACCCTGCATTCTACCGGCATCCTGGGCTGGTACACCTGCAGCCCGCATCCCTCCCGCATCCCGGCCCGCGTGCCTGCATCCCGGCGCATCCCCTGCAGCCCACGCGGCCCAATGGCAGCGGCTGCGGCAGCCGAGCCCATCCCCGCGGAGCCGCCTGCCCGCCCGCCCACCGCAGCCCCCAGCCCCGCTGCGACCCCGAAGTGCAGCCCCAGTGCAGAGCTCCATCCTCTGAGCGCTGCAGAACCGCAGCTCCTCTTGGCCGCAGCCGGGTCAGGGCTGGAGATCAGACTCAGTAAAGCCGGGTTCGTTTTGGAGGGCAGGAGGGAGCTGCTCTCTGAGCCCTGCATCCCCTAGCAGGACTTGGCCCCAAGCCATCGTCACCCCCCAACTTCTCCCAGGGGCCGCTCGCGTCACCTTCGCAGCGGGTCAAGGGCAGCCACTATTCCTGGCACTGTCTTGCACGCTTCTGCAAGCTGCTCCATGTCCGCTCAACGTCACTTAATTAGCAGCAGGATAATGAAGCTGGGCTGAGATGGGGGACGGTGCAGGAGGGACAGCCGAGCCCCCAGCCCCAGCACAGTCAGGCAGCCGTGCTTTGTCCATGCCCGTGCTGCCAACTGGGACATACAACGACTGCAGGGCTTGGCACCGGCTGTTTACACATCCCGAGATCTGTGGTAGATGAGCTCAGCGCTGCGATGAGCTCAGCTCTCCGCAACCTTCGGCAGGACCCTCATCTGTCACCTTGTGGTGATGCCGGGGGGACGGAGCGTGGTGGCTGGCGAGTCTCCAGCGGCACTGGAGGAACTTTGCCGGGAAGCGCTGCCAGACTGTTGGCACACAGCGCAGAGCTTCGTGCCCTGAGGATCTGGGATCTCATGGATCCAAGGGCCAACGCACCCCCCTGTGCCCCCCAAGCCGAAAGTGCTGTCAAAAGCCTGGTCCTCTCTGTGCCAGAAGATTGGTGCTGCCCCCAGCCCAGCCCTGCACCTTCAGTTTCCTCACAGCAAACTCCACTGCAAGCCTGTACCCACAGGAGTTTCTGCAGGGCAACACTTGGAAAGGGAAGAAAAGTCTTCAGGACTTGAGGATGTGCCTTGCATGCAGGTGTGAGGCTTCCCCAAAAGCCAGTTTTCCCACCAAGCCCCATCCCCGGCCAGCACAGTAGGGTGGGAGAGGATAAGCGCTGGAATACTGGGGGGATTCGTGGCTGGGAAGCCCCTAGGAGCTAAAGCTCTGCTGGCCCAGCCTTGGAGGGTGTGTGTGTGTGTGGTGTCCTGCAGATTGCAGCCCCTCCAAACACACGGTGGTTGGAGCAAGAAAGCAGACAGGGCATTAATGCGCCTATAGGGACAAAGCCTCCATGCCCACTGCTGAGCCTGACCCTGCAAGGGTGAAGCATTGGGTCGTGGAGAGCTGCGGGGCCCCTACCCCAGGCACCCCAGTTTCCCTCCCAGCTACTCTGGTGAGGGATGCAGGAGACATGGCACCGAGCATCCCCCCATGCTGGGCACCCACTCGTCTTATTTCTACCCCTTTTTAACCATCTTTTCAAGCAGCTCCCTCAGCAAATGCCCCACGCCACGGGGAAGGTGACTTTAGCGCCATTATTCACGCTGCCTTGCAGCCTTGTCACCTCCTGCTGTCACCTCTGTGTCCCGTGCACCCCCCGCCGCAGCCCCGGCGCTGCAGGGATCCGCAGAGCAGCAGCCCTGCCCCTTCCCTCTGCCCGGGTAAGCTGCTCTGCTGCAAAGCAGCATTCAGCCTCCAGCCTGGCATGTCCTAGTCTGGCACCGCGGTGCGGTACCCCTCCGACAGCGGTCGGTGGGCTCGAGGATGTTTACTGGCCAGCGACTACCACAAGGAGCAAGGCAAGCGGTGGGAACGGAGCTGCGACACGTGAAGCTGCCCGTGATGGTGCCGGGCGCGCCGGAGAGCTGGCACCGGCACCGCTCGGCTGCTAGAGCCAATGACACAGCCCAAAGCCACAAGCCAGGCAGGGCCAGTCCCGCTCTGCCGTCACGTACACCAGCGCCAAAGTAAGGGGCTCCATCAGGCCACCAAGCACCCGCGGATCCTTGGTGTGCTGCACCACTAGCGTGTGCCCCTTCCCCAGCCACCGGCTGGGCTGCCTCCCCGACGTGCCAGGACTGCCAGTCAGACACGGCTGAGACACCATCCACGGCACCAGCCACCCCGGCACTGCACTCACCTGGCTCCGGTGCTGGAACGGCGATGTGCAGTCAGGAGGCAACAAAAATGAGATGAACCCCAGCTGGCAGCAACCCGGGAAGCGGCGCCGGTGCCGGTGCCAGTGCGGAGCAGCTGTGACAAACACAGCGGGTGCCGGTTCCTACCCCATTCCAGCTCCGTGCCCGGGAACAGCTGAGTGCTCCGCGCCCCGGGATGCAGCAGCACCCAGGGATGCTGCAGAGCCGTGTCCCTGCCGCTCTTACATCCTGACTCGGCAACTTTGGCTCCGTGCAGCCGTGGCGTGTGCCGTGGCGTGCAGCCCGGCGCCCCGATCCTGCCGGTGCCTTAACTGTGTCGGTACCACAGCCCACCACCGTCAGCACGCGTGGGCGAGCGAGAGGCTGCCACCCGCCGCCGGTGAGAGGAACCTCGTCCGGTGGCTGCTGGACGTTTCCGTGGTAGAAACGCCGTGACACCACGCTGGGTGTTTTCCCTAAGGGATAAAATCAGGGCAGCCACAGACGGAGCCGCGGGGGCAGTCCAGACGCCGTGTCCCCCCTAGCCGGCCGGTCACTCATCCTCCTCAATGTGTGCCAACTGCTCTTTCTCAATGCCTTTTGGCCATCTTGGGCCAAAAAACCACCCCGAAGCGTGTGGCTTGGGGACATCCTAGTAATTGGAGCATGCTGGTTGCTGGCAGAAACACAGCACCATGATCCTGGAGCGATAACAGCACTGACACAGCTGGACTGAAGATGAAAAGCAGAGGCCAAGCCAGCACAAGGGGTCAGGGAGTGTGCCACAGCTTTGGTGGCATTTATAAATTAGGAAAACTCAGTCAATCTCCATCTAACACATCCCACTCAAGCAGCATCCCCTGCCCTCCTGGCACAGTTCTGTCACTGCCCGCTCTGAAGCATTCCGACGCTGATGGGGACCATCTCAGCACTGGGTGACCCCAGCAGGCTGCCTGCTTTCCATGCTGCATCAGCGACAGGCCAGGAAGGCCATAAGCCCTGTCCTGTTTGGGGAGCATTCCTCAGAACTGGCACAGCAGTGGCTTTGCTCCCACGTGCCAAGTTCTGCTCTTGCTCTGCCAGGCATCTGACCCACAGACCTGCATGCTGAGAATGATGGGCAGCCCTGCCACCCTCCTCATTAAACAGCAGTAATAAATAGTAATTAAAGCAGCAGCTCTTGAGTATCTCTCATTAGCAGCTGCAAGCTCCTCATTAACAGGCCAGAGAGTCATTGCATGTATACAGCACCTATAGAGATGCAATGTATGCTGGATGGCTGTTACCCATCCTACCTGCCCTGGCAGTGCCCTAGCACTGCCCCACGGCACAGCGCTGTGGCTCCCAGTGATGCTTTGGGAAGAACCCTCTATCTTCTGGCAGCCAGCTGGGTGCCTTCCCCACCAATGGCCAGTCTAGGTCCCAGTGGCGAGGGGCATGGCTCTGCTCCGCTGAGCGTCTTTCACCAGGCCAAGCGCCCATGCCAACAGCCTGAGGTGCCTCCGTTAGCCACGGGACTACGTTGTCCCGACTGCGAGGGCTCCCTGTGTGACATAGAATCATAGAATGGTTTAGGTTGGAAGGGACCTCAAGGATCATCCAGCTCCAACCCCCTGCCACAGGCAGGGACACCTCCCACTAGAGCAGGTTGCTCAAGGCCTCATCCAGCCTGGCCTTAAACACCTCCAGGGAGGAAGCATCCACAACCTCCCTGGGCAACCCGTTCCAGTGCCTTACCACCCTCACTGTAAAGAACTTCCTCCTAACATCCAGTCTAAATCTCCCCTCTTCCAGCTTAAACCCATTCCCCCTCGTCCTAACATTACTAGACCGTGTAAATAGTCCCTCCCCAGCTTTCCTGTAGGCTCCCTTCAAATACTGGAAGGCCACTATAAGGTCTCCTCGAAGCCTTCTCCTCTCCAGGCTGAAGAGCCCCAACTCTCTCAGCCTGTCCTCATAGCAGAGGTGCTCCAGCCCTCTGATCATCTTCGTGGCTCTCCTTTGGACCCGCTCCAGCAGTTCCATGTCCTTCTTGTATTGGGGGCTCCAGAACTGCACACAGTACTCCAGGTGGGGTCTGACGAGAGCAGAGTAAAGGGGGAGAATCACCTCCCTTGCCCTGCTGGCCACACTTCTCTTGATGCAGCCCAGCACTCGGTTGGCTGTCTGGGCTGCATGTGCACACTGCAGGCTCATATTGAGCTTCTCGTCGACCCAGACCCCCAGGTCCTTTTCCTCAGGGCTGCTCTCCAGCCATTCACCACCCAGCCTGTATCTGTGCCTGGGATTGCACCGACCCAGGTGCAGGACCTTACACTTGGCCTTGTTAAACGTCATGAGGTTGGCCTGGGCCCACCTCTCCAGTCTGTCCAGGTCCCTCTGGATGGCATCCCTGCCCTCCAGCAAGTCAGCTGTGCCACATGGCAAACTGCCCCAAGGAGCGGGGACTGATGGGAACCTGGAGCAGCAGGAAGCCCAGGTCTGAAGAAGGATGCTCACAGAGGGTGGTGGCAGCAGCTATCAGAAGACAAGAAGCTCTTAGCAGGGCTCAGGAGTGGGTCCTCGTTCCCAACAGCCCCACGCGCCATTTTGGTTAACGAAGCCGCAGCCTCCTGCAGAAAACGTGATGCTCTGGTTCCACCGTGAGCAGTGGGGCCGGGATTAGAGACCGAGATGATGCTTTGGGGAAAAGCCCCAACATTTCCATGCTCCTGCCTCCTGGTTTGTGTGTTACAGGGGTTTGAGTGCTGCGGCTCCCTGCTGCAGCGTCACCGGGCCGCTGCAGTCGGAACACTGACTGCGGGATGCCTTCGCCTGGCTAGGGACCACAACGGCGCAACCGCCCCGATCCCGCGGGCACCGCCGGGCCCGCGCCTGCGCCCGCCGCCCCAAGACCGCCCGGCACCATTGGCGGGTACCCAGCACAGCGATTGGAACGGTCCTCCGCGAGCTAGGGCAGTCGGGCTACGAACCGCCGCTCCCGGGCTATCAGACAGATTTTACGGGGGCACCGGCGACGGGCGTGTGGCGGCGTGGCCTCACCGTAGCTGAGCCCGCGGCCATGCCCAGCTCCATCACCCCGATCACCGCCTCCATCACCGCCCCCACCGCAATCTCCGCCATGCCCGCCCCGTCCCGGTCCCGGTCCCGGTCCCGGTCCCGCACCTGCCGCCGTCCGCCGCTCCCCACCGCTCCGCCGCGGCGCCCTCGTGGGGGGCAAGCCCCGCCCCCACCTCCGCCAATTGGTGGCGCCGCCCGCCCGTCCCGCCGCCGGCAGCGCCGTGCCACTGCTATTGGCTGCAACGCCGGCGGGGCCCAAGGCCTAGCTCCGCCCCCCGCGGTGCGGCACCATCGCCCTAGTAACCCGATGCTGAGGCGGGCGCGACCACCTGCGTGGGGGGGGCGGGTCCAACCGCTACCGCCTCTCGCGCCGCCGTCACCGCGCCCCGCCCCGTCCTGGTCCTGTCCCTCCTCCGGCCCTTTCCGCTGCCCGCCGTTAAACAGCGCAGGAGAGTGAGGGGCCGCGCGGTAGCGGCAGAGGTGGGGCTGTGATCCCCCTGGCCCGGGACGAGGATGGTGGTGCCCGACAAGATGGCGCCGGGGCGCGGTGAGTGCGCGGGGGG
The DNA here is from genome assembly GCA_013400475.1 of Tricholaema leucomelas. Lineage (NCBI taxonomy): Eukaryota > Metazoa > Chordata > Aves > Piciformes > Lybiidae > Tricholaema lacrymosa > Tricholaema leucomelas. Next base: position 654,083 of record WAAF01021109.1, read on the forward strand.
GTCGGGTCGGCCAGGCTCAGCCTGCGTGGGTGGTTGTGGCTGCTCTTAGGTGTTGGTGTGGGCGTCCGTGGCCCTGTACAGGCTTTGTGTGGGCACGGACTGAGCCGTGCTGCTGTCCCGGGGCTTCACGTTGCGGCGGGAGGCCAACCCGTGTGTGTGCATCCCTACCGGGGGGGGATGTATAAGGCCGGTGTAGGGGGTACAGACCCGTACGGCCGTGGTGCCGTTTGTAGCCACTCGCGGGGGTGGGAGCCTCGGTCCGTAGCTGTATCTGGATGTCCTTCCGTCCACAGGCACGCGTGTGCCCCGCTCTCTGCGTGTACGCCTCTGGTCTCTATGGATACCTGCGCGTACCGGTATGGGGCCTTGCCTCCACGCGTACACGAGTCTGTAGGGGCCCTGTGCTATCGAACGAGCTCGGGCTGATGGAGCTATAGGCCCACCTGGGCGGGGGAAGCTGCGGGGCCGCCCGGAGGGGCGGCTGGTGCAGTGTGTGTTTCCCTCCGTATCCCAGCCAAGTGCTCATCCTAACCGACACCGGGCGGCGGAGGTGAGCTTCCTGAGAGCGAGATGAGCGAGTGGCAGAAGGTGTTTCGGCAAAACCTCACCGTTCCTCCGCACTGCCAGCGCAGACGGGCTCGCTGGGCAGGCTCCACTCCCTTCTGCTGCGTGCTGAAGTACCTGGAAGGAGCTGTCCTCACTCAGGTAGGATGAGCCCAGCTCCGGAGGAGAGCCTGACGCTGTGCCCCTGGCTTCTGCCGGCTGCAGTCTCGTGGTGCCACTAAGGCTGGGTTTGAAACCTCCACAGAGGTGGAGGTTTCAAAACAAGGCCCCTTTCCTGAGCGGGGACTGTTAGGTAGATCTCCCAGAAACACAAACCAGAGCCGTGTCCCAGTTCCGTGCATTCCTCTATCACAGATGACATCCAGGTGTCCCACCTCTTGGCATGTTCAACCTCTGGCTCTCAGACCAATCATTCTGGGTGCAGGTTGCTGTGCATGGGCACATGTCTGATTTGGGCACAACCTCCCCCAAGTGTTAGTTGTCCTCTCTTCCTGAAGTGTTTTCTGCAGCCTTTCCCTGATGCCCTTGTCCTGCCATGCCCTGCAGGGAGCAGAGTACCAGCTGCGCCTCTCCCTTTTTGATGCCACTTACCACCACTTCTTTGGGAGGACGTGGAGGAGCAGCTGGCAAGCTGCCCGTGCCACTGCACTGCGCCCAGCCAGGGCAGCTTTCAATGAGGTGGGTGCCTGGGGGCTGTGGGTGTGTGGCTGGCATCTATGGACCACTAGTGTGACCTCATGATTGTCCAAGTGCTGGCAGCTGGGGTTTGGAGTCATCTTCAGTTTTTTCAGCCAGAAGTTTGAAAAGCAGAGACTGCCCCAAATCTGGAGAACTTGGGGCCATGGAATCATGGAACTGTTTGGGTCTGGAGGGACCTTCTAGATCACTGGGTCCAACCCTCAGCCAGGGCACCACCAGACCATGGCCCTCAGCACCACATATCCATGGCTTTGAAGTCCCACTAGGGGTAGGAACTCCACCACTGCCAAGCAGTGATGGCTAAGCAGTGCCAGAGGTCATTTGCCATAAGCCACTGTCTGGAAGCTGTGGTGGACATTGTGGTTGTGCCATTGGCTGTCCAAATGCAGGTGTTGTAGCTCTGCCTGCTGCCAGCTCTGACATCCTTGTTCTCTCTTCTTTCCCATCTCAGACTGTCTACTTTCATACCTCCTTGAACCACCCTGGCATCACTGTTGTTGTGGAAGTGGTGACAGTGGCTGGAAAAGGGGATGAGGGCTCTCAGCATCTCTCCTGTGGCTTTGGACTCATCCGCCTCTTCAGCAGCAGGTCGGAGATGACAGACCTGGTCACTGAGGACAGAGCGTAGGTCCCTCTGCTGCCCTGTGATGGGACACACTGGGAAGGGGGGTGGCACTCTATATGGCTATTCTGGGGGCGGAAAGCCAGCGCTGGGGGAGGAGAATTGGTTCTGGGGTTGCAGAAGCAAAGCCAGCATCTAGAGAGCTGAGATTCCTTGGTGCTGGGGAAGAGGTGCTGTGTTTGTGGGTGACCTCTGCCCTCTGTGGTTGGGGTTTTACTGTGCATACAGAGTAGAAAGGTGGCCTCTGTGGGTAGGGTTTTACGCTGGGTACAGAGCAGGAAGGTGGCCCCTGCTGCTGAGCAGAGGCACTGGGGAAGATGATTTGCTTCATCACTGTCAGCTGCATCTGTGCTCTTTGCTCTCAGGCTGAAGCTGTACCATGGGACCCCACGTGCCTTACTGCACCCACGCTTCCAGGACCCTGTGGAGAGTAAGCAGCTGCAGGATGCTGTCTTGCTGCTTTCTTGGTGGCCTCTCCTCTCCAAACGAGGGTCGTGTGTGTTTGGCTGGTGTGATGCAGGGTCTGTGACCTGGCAGTCCCTTGCTGCCAGCTGGGAAAAGCCTGGCTGGGCAAACCATGCTCTTCCATTGCTCCCAACACTTGTGCTCACAGACAGGGATTCCTTCAGCAGTGGCATGGCAAAGCTTCCTCTGGTTCTGTTCATTTTGGGCTGTTTCCTTCAGAGAACAAATACCTGATGGTGATGGAGAAAAGCCACCTGCAGTATGCCCTGAAGACCCACCAGCCCCTGCAGATGGTGTTCCACCTCCTTCCTGAAAATCTGCTGGTGTCTGGCCTGCAGACCCTGCCTGGCTTGCTGCCAGCCCGTGGGGACACAGGTAAAGGCTCCCTGCCCTTCCCTGCTGGGTCTCCCTGGGCAAGCTGGGATGAGCAGTCCCAGTGGTGCCTCCACTTCAGCCACGCTGTGACCTGGGGTCACCACCTGGCCTTTCCAGGTGACTGCTTGCAGAAACCACGGCTGCTGAAGCCCGTCTCCTGCTATCTGGAGGGGCTGTCTGTGCAGCTGGCCCCCTCCCTGGAGGAGTTTGAGGAGGAGCTGCTGGAGCTGCTGAACAGTGACCGCTTACTGCAGGTATGGTGACAGGGCAAGGCTTGAGTGCTTGTTCTGCTTGGAGCCTCCAGTTCTGCTGTGCCAGCTCTGTGCTTGCTCTGTTGCTGGGGCAGCCTGTGGGTGTTCCTGGTGGGTTTGTTCTAAACAGCTGGACTCTGATAAGCAGGATGTGGATTTAGCTCTGCTGTGAAAGGTGCAAAGATGTAGCTGTGCTGCTTGTGTGTCTCCTCAGGAGCAGCAGTGCTTGGTGCCTGGTGGAGATCACCACTGCCCAAGTCCTCCTTTGCTTGCCAGATTTGCACCAATACTGCCAGGGGAGGGTTAGGTTGAACATAAGGAAAAAATTATTTGCTGCAAGAGTGGTCAGGGATTGGCACAGGCTGCCCAGGGAGGTGGTGGAGATGCTTAAGAAACATGTGGCCATGGCACCTGGGGACATGGTCTGATGGCTGTGGTGGTGTTGGGTTGATGGTTAGGGTCAGTGATCTTAGAGGGCTTCTCCAACCCAGGCAGTTCTAAGATTCTGTAAGGATGGAGCTTTAAAGTCCATTAGCTGCTGGGGAGGGGCCCTGCGCCGGGGGTTCTGCCAAGGGCTGCTGTTACCTTGGATCCCTCCCTCGTGGCAGGCCAACGCCGCGCCGGACGGTGCCGGGTTGGTGGTGCGGGAGCGGCGGCTGCACGTCGGTGTCCACAACGGCCTGCGCTTCCTGCAGCCGCCACAGGTCGCCGTGCTGGTGCCCCAGGCGGAGGCGGCACAGGGCACCTGCCCGGGGGTGCCCAGCTCCGGAGCCAGGTAATTGGTGACCCTTTGGTGTTGCTTCCCTCTTGGCTTGGTTGCTGCCCACAGCCACTTGTCCATCCTGGCACAGGGGTGTGGGCCAAGCCCTGGTCCTGAGGAGCCGCATCCACCTGAGCGAGATGGTTCCACGCCCAGCTGTCAAGGTCTGCTTCCAGCTGGAGTACCTCTGCTGCAGCTCGGGAGCAGCTGGTGGGAAGGTAGGGCTGGGCAGAGTGTGCCTCCTCATCTCTGGAATTTAAAATCGTGGAATAATTTTAGTTGGAAAATGCTTCTGGGGCCATGGAGGCCAAGTATTGGGTTTAACTTTTCCAAGGCTGGGGCTAAACCGTGGCTCTGAGCACCACAGCTCTGTGACTTTTGAACCCTTCCAGGGATGGGGATTCAACCCCCTCTGTGGGCAGCCTGTTCCACTCTCCCAGAACCCTTTCAGGGAAGAGATTTCTTCTGATGTCCAACCTAAAGCTCCCCTGGTGCAACTCTGTCCTACCACTTCACTCAGGAGACGAGGCCAAGCCCCACCTGCCTCTAGCCTCCTTTTGTGGAGTTGTAGAGGAAGGAGGTCTCTCCTCAACCTCCTTCTCTCCAGAAAGAGAGTGGAGATCCGTGGCAGGGGAGCAGGTCCTGCCGTGACCTCCACCCTCTGTCCCACCCTGCAGCTCCTAGACCCTGCTGCCTGAGGCAGGGCCCCGTGGGCGGGCAGGTGCTGCCTGTGGCACTGTGCAGGGTGCCCACGCTGGGCTCTGCCTCGTTTAGCCACACATGGTGCCAGCTCCCCACTGTGGCTGTGGGGGACGCAGCCTGCTCAGTCCTGTCGTGTTCTGCAAGCTCCTTTGGAAAATTCCAGCTTTTGAACCTAAAAAAGGCTTTTCCTCAAAATGTAACAGCTCTGCTCAGAAGTTGACTCCTCCTGCTCTGTGGGTTTTTTTTTTTCCCTGAAGGCTGAGGTTTCTCTGGGAGCTTCAGCCTGGTGTTCTCCACTCCTTCAAGGCAGGAGAGGTCCCTGTTGGCTGCACAGACCCTGCTTTGAGTCCTGTTTGAGTTTAACTTTTCTTTGGCTAACCCTAGCTTGGTGAAGGTCCCCTGCACCCTCCAGAGACTCTTTGCTTTTGGAGCTCCTAGCTTGGAGTGTGGCTGAAGGTTGTTAGGAGGCTTTAATTATTCTACTAAGGTGCTCCTTAGAAATGCAGCAGGTGTCTCAGCTCTTGTCAGAGCTGCTCAGGGTGAAACTAGGGAACAGGTGTTTGTCACTGGGATGTGTGTGCCAGGCCAGAGGGATCTGGGTGGAGTGGGCAAGAGAAGCTCAGCTTTGCTATCAGATATTCTCTGTTGGATTCAACTCCTCTGAAGAGCCAAAGCTGAGGAGCTGTGAAGGTTTGGGGCTTCAGTCAGATCTGAGTGGCTGTGCTAGGAGCTCTAACTGGAAGCTGGCTCCAAGGGCACGGAGGTTAATCCAAAGCTGCCTGCTCAGCTGCTCACCTTCTCCTGCCATAATTAGCAAGCTCTGAGGGTGGTTGTGGTGCTGGTGGGGATCTCAGTTTGCCTCTGCCTCAGTTAGGAGAGGCTGAAGATGTGTCTGGGTGAGTGGAAGCCTCTGTGCTGCCTTTTGCATCTGCCAGTGATTGCGGGGGTCAAACATACCTTAATGCTGCTTGAGTGGAGAGGGACTTCAGCCCTGGGGCTGGGGACTTTGTCTTAGCTGGTAAGTGCCAAATGCATGCAAGGGGTGAAAGCTGCTGCTCTTCAGAAACATTTTATCCTGGTTTTGTGTATATCTGTCTTGGTTTGGGCTGATGCATTGGAAGTGTGGTGCTGGGTTTGCAGCTGTGGCCCCCAGGTGTGGTCAGTCCTGGGGAGGTGAAATCCTGTAGGGAAGAGCTGGTTCTGCCTTGGAATGACGCAGACATGGGAGCTCTGTAAGCCTCTCTCTCACTGAGGGATCTCGTGGTCCTGGGCCCCCTCCTGGTGACCAGCATGTGCCCCTCCATCGGAAGTGTCCTTGGTGCTCCTCAGAGCCTGCAGAGGGCTGGAGCAGAAAGGTGCAGTTAGTGGAGGGGAAAAGCGGTTGCAAAAAGAGAAGGAGGCACTGGGGAGTGGGAAACCTCCAGAACAAGCTGAAGGGAAAGCTTCTGTAGGACATGAGAGCCTGGAACTGGTGGCAGCTACTCCCCATCCCAGTGGCCAACTGGTGTGCCCAGTACTCACAGTGCTCTCCTTTTTTACCCCCAGGCCCTGCCTGGCAGTGCCCGTGGTGAGGTGGGTGACCTGTGCTCGGTGTGCTGGGCTGTCTGGAGCCCAGTGTTTGGCACCAGCAAGGCTGAAGTGGTCCTGCCCCTGCATGGTGGTGCCCACCGTGGGCCCTACCAAACCTTGGCCTACCGGAACCCAGTGAGCAGCAGAAGCTCCCGACAGGTAAGGGCTGGCTTCTTTGGCCTGGGTTTGTGGGGATGCTGCTGGTGCTTGGGCAGAGGCTCTTTGCCCAAACCTGGTTAAGTGATGGGTGGGGGCTGAGTGGGAGGCTTGGCTGATACAGCTGCAGACTGTGCTGCCATCCAGTGAGACATGGACAGACAGAGCTGGGCACAGAGGAACCAAATGAAGTTGAACAAGTGCAGAGTCCTGCACCTGAGGAGGAATAATAAACTGCAGCAGCACAGGCTGGGAGGTGACTGCTGGAGAGCAGCCCTGTGGAGGGGGACCTGGGAGTGCTGGTGAATAACAAGTTAACTAGGGACAGCAATGTGCCCTTGTGGCCAAGAAGGCCAATGGGATCCTAGGGTGTGTTAGTGTGTCCAGCAGATCAAGGGAGGTTCTCCTCCCCCTCTACTCTGCCCTGGTGAGACCTTATCTTGAGTACTGCATTCCGGTTTGGGCTCCCCAGTTTAAGAGGGACAGGGATCTGCTGGAGAGGGTCCAGCAGAGGGCTATGAGCATGATGAGAGGACTGCAGCACTGCCTGATGAGGAGAGGCTGAGAGACCTGGGATGACTTAGTCTGGAGAAGAGAAAACTGAGAGGGGATTGAATCAATGTCTATAAACATCTGAGGGCTGGGGGTCAGGAGTGGGGACAGGCTCTGCTCACTGCTCCCTGGGATAGCACAAGGAGCAATGAATGTAAAGTGCAGCACAGGAGGTTCCAGCTGAGCATAAAGGGGGAACTTCTTTCCTATAAGGGTCCCAGAGCACTGGTACAGGCTCCCTGGAGAGGTTGTGGAGTCTCCTTCCTGGAGCATTTCAAGGCCTGTCTGGATGTGTTCTCCTGTGATCTGTGATAGATTGTGTGGTGCTGCTCTGGTAGGGGGTTGGAATTGATGGTCTCCTTGGGTCCCTTCCAACCCCTAACATCCTGTAATCCTGTGAATGAAGAGGAGGGTGGCAGCCCCCAGCCCCTGCTAGTGAGCAGCTAAGTACTTGGTGTTAAGTGCTGCCTGGCTTCATGGAAGCAAAGAATGGTTTTGATTGGAAGAGACCTTTCAGATCATGGAGTCCAACCCTTAACCCAGCACTGCCAGGGCATCACCAAACCCTGCCCCTCAGCACCACACTTCCATGGCTGTGAAACCCCTCTAGGGATGGGGACTCTGCCACTGCCCTGGGCAGCCAGGGCCAGGCCTTGACAACCCTCTTGGGGGAGAAATTGTTCCTCGTGTCCAACCTAAACCTTCCCTGGTGCAATGGCTGGGCTCTGATTGTAAAAGTCTCTTCCAGCCTAGATGGCTGTGCCCAAAGTGAGCATCTCCCTCCTAAGTGTTCCTTGGCAGAAGGAGGTTGGAGCTGGGCTGAAGGAGTCACAGTGGCATGGCTGAGACAGAGCTGTGGTGCTAAGCTCCTGTGTTGCTGTCTGCTCTGGATGGATGAGTGTCTGCAGAAGCTGCTCAGTGAGATCTTAAGCCAGGTGGCAGATTGTCTTCTCAAGGACACGGGCACTAAAGTACAGCCCTTTGGCTCTGCCTTCAACTGGCACTGCTGCTGCTCTGGCTGCAGGGCAAGGAAATCATTCTTGGAGGTAGCAAGGAGGCTGCCTCTAGCCTGCTGCCTGAGAGCATTTGCCTTGCAGCTCCAGGAGCAGCAGGTGGAGTCTGGGACTATCCAATTCTGCTTTGCCACAGACTCGGAGGAACATCCTGTAACTGCCGCTGAGCTGCTGCGCAGCGCCGGGGACGAGCCGGCGCCCACGTCGGCACTGAGTGAGTGTTTGCCAGCTCGCTGACATTTCAAATCTAGGGCCTGGCACTCGTGTGCCGGGGAGGGAAAACACCCAGCTCTGCTCCGCTCCCTCGGGAGTTACTGGAGCTAGCCAAGCTTCAGCCACTTCAGTTCAGCTCCTGCTTTTTCGTGTACCAAGTTCCCCTGCGGTAGCAGCTCTGAGCCCTGTGTAGTGTTGCCAGCACAGCCCCGGCTCCCTCCTGCTCTGGATCACCCTGGGTTTGGGTTCCACACCCAAGGCAGCCAGTGTGATGTGGCTGTACCAGCAGTGAGTTGCTGCATTTACTTGTCTCTGGAGCCCTCCAGATGTGAAGGCAGGAGAGGTGGCAGCTACAGGCAGAGGGAGATGATGCCAGTCTTATGGTGAGGCTGGTCAGAGGGCGTGAGAGCAGTGCCTGTTGGGTCAGAAGGTACAGGCTGTGCCACTACCTGACTGATGATAGCCAGGCTGTGTGCACCTACACATCTGCCAGAGCTGGTGGCTGATGTCTGTGGGGTTGGGGTTTCAGCACTCATCTCTTGTGTGTGTTGGGGGCAGAATGAAAACTGCATTGAGTTGGGTTTGGGCACAGAGTGCTGTCAGTGCCCAGAGCTGCTGGCAAGCCTCTCAGCTTGCCTCTAAGCCTCGCTGTTGTGATCAGAAGGAGCCAAACCTCCCTTTTCTCTGCAGTATGCCTCCTGCTCTGGCTCCCACGCAGGTCTCAGTGATGCTGCAGGTGCCTGGCAGTGTTTAAACACCCTGTGTAGGCTGCTCAGCTCTGGGTGCTGCCAGGCACGGGTGAAGACGATGCCCAATGCCGACTCCGGTGCTGCTGTGCCTGCCACAAGATGGCAGTGGAACCATGGCTTTGTCACCACGAGGAGCTAGGCTTGTGCTGTAAGGACGAGAGCAGGCTCTGGGACATGGGGGATGCTTCGAGTTAGCTGCTGGCACCTTCCTGGTGCTGCTTGGAAGGTTCTTCTGGACACCAGGGCACTGAGGGAGTTGCAGTGTGGTGAAGGGCAAAATGAGTGTGTGCTGATGGTGAGCAGCCAGCTTGGCAGTGGACTGGCATGCTTTGCCTTGTGGGGAGTGCACTGGAGCACAGTCAGGGAGATGAGCTGGCTCTGGGGAGCTGGTGGCGTCAGGGAGAGCTTGGGAAGTGCAGTGAGGGTCCTGCAGCTGTGCCGTGAGGCGCTGCTGGGAAGAGTGCTTGGTGAGCTTTTGGTAGGGCTCTGCTGGCAGGCATGGCGCTGCCTGGCGCCTTTGGCCAGGTGAGGCTGAGTGTGTTGCCTGTCAGCTCAGCTGGCAGTGGTGCTGGTGGCTCTGTCCAGCGTTTCTTTCAGGCTGCCAGAGCCATCCCAGCAGGGAACAAGTGGTGTCATAGATGTCAGGGAGGTGACGTGGTTTCCTCTGCACAGCAGTCGGCATGACAGAGCTGAAATGCAGGCAGTAGTGAAAGCAAAATAAGGTCTCGGCATCACATGGAGGCAGGAATGGAGCATTTGTCTCTGCTCTGCAGGACCCGTGGCACTGCCAGTGCAGCTGTGCCAGGGTGCAGCCAGCAGACAAATCTCATCCTGAGGAGCTCACACGCTGGTGGGGCACAAAAGCAGGAGCAGGTGAAGGGAGCGGCAAGAAAACAGCACAGGGAGGGATGGAAACTTGAAGTGTCCTGAAACTCCCACATCTCATGAAGCAGCACTGCATGGCTGGTGGGAGCTGTGTCACCAGTGGCAGCAGTCAGCCCCGTTCTCAGCAAGATAAGGGTTGGGGCTGGAGCTGGCTGCCTTAGCCCTACAGGCAGCACTCACACCCGGGAGATCAGGCAGCTTGGGGCTTGGGCTGCGGTGAAACCTCCTGGCTGAGCTGGCTTCAGCCCTGGGATGTAAAGGGGCTGATGGGAGGTTGGAGAGGGCTGATGGTGGAGGCTGCAACTGTGGCAGCCAGGCCAGGGACAGCAGCTCCACTGCAGCATCTCTCCTGTCCCTATCCACAGGCCTGCCAGCTCCTCTACAAACAATGACCTCCCCACGGGGACCAGGGGTAAGTGCCACTGACACAGCCCACCCACTCAGGATGTGCTCCCACTCCCATGCTCCTGCTGCTTTTCCTGGCTGCTGTGGCCAGGAGGCACCAAATGTTGTGCTCAGATCCACCTCCTCTGGGGCACCAAAATGGAACCTGCCCAGCACATACCAGGGTGGCTGCCCTGAGCTCTTTTCACACCCCAGATGTATTTGTCAGAACAGTTCTGGGTTTGACAGCCCAGATCTGCTGGGTGCAGCTGCCCCTGCTCTGTGCTGGCAGTGACACAGGGCTTCTCCTGTGGAGCTGCTGGCATTTAGGGAGAGCCATGAATCCCCAGACCCCTCTCTGTGCTCTTCTGGTATCCTGGTGCAGGGATCAAGGCACACAAATATCTGGGGAGGCAGGAATTAAAGGTCTCCTGGGGCTGCCTTCAGTGGTTTGATTTTCCTGCTGCATTTTATCACCCTCCTGCCGGGGAAAAGGCAGCAGCAGGGCTGGGGAACCCATGGGCAGCCAAGCTGTGCTGCTTGGTGGAGTGGTGATGCCAGAGCTACTCTGGCAAGGAGGGGACTGCTGCCTTAATGCAGGGCTTTGGGCTGGCCCTGGACACTCAGGTTGGCTGTTCCCTGGCAGCTGTCGGTGTCTGAGCTCTCGGCCTCACCACGGGGCAAGGATGGGTTCCTGGTGCCAGGCAGCTCACAGCAGGATGCAGGGATCAGTCACCTGAAGTCTACTGCAGGGATCACTCACCTGGAGGCCAACCTTGGCTCACCAGACCCAGAGCCCAGTGCCAGCGACCACCTGCGGGCGTTGCCCTTCACCCCTCTGCATGTGCCCATTGCTGCCGTGGGGCTGCAGGCAGGCAGGTGATGCTCAGCCACCCTTTCCCTGCTCCTGCATCCCTGATGCTGGGTCCCTCACAGCTGCTTCCGTGTGACTCCCTCTGTGTCCCCTGCAGGTCCCACACGCTGCCGTCCCGTGCCACCCTGGCACGCCTGCACGCCGCTGGCTTCCCGCAGATCCTGGACCGCCATCAGCTGCCGGTGGAGATCTCGGAGCCGCCTGAGCCAGCGAGCGTCAGCCTGCGGCTGGAGGAGTCTGACCCTCTGCAAGGCGACGAAATCATCCTGCAGTTCCTGGCCTTTGGCAGGTGGGGTGGCAGCTCCTGACGTGATGCCTCCTGTGGGCAGCTCCTGGGGCAGAATCCCTTCCCAAAAGCCTCCCCCCCACCTCCATCTGCTTGAGTGGGAGAAGTCCCTGCGAAAGTGTCTGCCGTGGAGGCAAAGCCTCAGAAGGTTTTACAGTGCTGCCTTGATCCTTTCCAAGCACTCTCTTAAATCAGATTCCCAGGATTTTTTGCTGTATCCATTAGCCACAGCGTGGTGGAAAAGCTCCTTACTTGCAGAGCTGCTACGTGCATGTGGAGCTGAGAGGCAGAGCCCATGGGGGTGGCTTTGGCTGGATGAGGCCACACTGGTAGCTTTTTGTGCTGTGCAGAGGTAAAATGCTGCCTTCCCATGGCTCCTCCGCTGCAGCATATGGTGGGAGACAGCTGGAATGATGAAGCTTTTTGGGAAGGCAGAGCAGGCCATATGCTGCTGTCTTCAGAGGACTTCAGACACTTGCGGTGCTGCTGAGCTGCTCTCATTCTGCTGCCTCCCCGCACGTGCCAAGTGCTGGGGGAGCTCGTGACGGGGAGCAGCACTGCTCCGAAAGCTCACCAGACCCCTCTCTGCCTCAAGGGACACCCGGGATGGCACAGAGGAGCCGTGGCCAGGCACCATATTCCTCACCTTCCAGTTCTACCGTTTCCAACCGGTCACCACGGCTCGGCTGCAGCTGGTCAGCGCCGAGCCGGGGACAGCGCAGCTGCTGGCGCGGGTGAACAAGGACGGGACCCTCAGCACCGGTAAGCCCTGCGCAGCTCCTGGGGCTGTGCTGCAGCTGTCGGACTCGGGTCTTGCCTCGGGGCTGAGGAATGGGGCCGTGTCTGCTTGAACAACAAACCCCTACCTGCTTGTGGGGCACATCCCGGAGAGGCTGAAGGTGCCCCACATGTGAAGCCAGACAGTGGGGAAGGGTTGGGCTGGTTTGCACCAGGGGGCTGCTCTGCTGGCTCCTGCTGCAGCTCAGCCCTTGGAGAAGGAAGGCCATAGGTGGGAGTGCAGTGCCCAGGGTGAGCAGCTCTGTCCTGCTGGCTAAGTGCTGCTCTTTCTTTCTGGCCGAGACTCCAGGCTCTAGCAGCTGCTGAAGTTCCTTCTCCACATGGAGCTGGGAGAGTCTGCCCAGACAGCATGTCTGCGGGGGAGGGTGAACCTTGCTAATTGATGGGCTCATTAAGTGATGGAGGGTGTCTGTGCGGGCCAGCGGGCTTCAGGAAGTGTCCTTGTCCCAGCTGCTGTGCTGGTGGCAGCTTCATTCCTGTGCCGCAGGGCCGCCAGGGCTGCAGCTGCGCTATGTGGTGGATCCGGCGTCCCTGCGGCCCGGCGAGCGGCGCTGGTTTGTGCGGTACCTGGCTGAGCACAGCCTCCAGATCGACGTCTGGGACGGAGACTCCCTGCTCCTGGTTGGGTCTGCTGCTGTTAGACTGCAGGTACTGGCCAAACTGGGTGGCACTGCCCAAAATGGAGCTCTTCCTCCTTAAGGACAGCTGCTGCAGGAGACCCCCTTCAGTGTGAGGGATAGGGTTCAGGAGTTGATGCCTTTCACTTTGGAGCCCTGTTGAGGTGCTGCTGTGTTACCCTCGTGTCTCTAGGGATCCAGCTGCCATCAGCCCTTCTGTAATCCGGGCTGATGCCAGCCTGGCAGGCCCCTTGTGGTGGGATTTGTCTTCTCCTTGGAAACGATGGCAGAGCCTTGACTTTGTCCTACTTCCCTGGAACTCCTGTGATATTCTTGGGCTAAACCCCTGCCCTAGGACATCCAGAGCCACCCTTACCTCAGAACCCCTTTACCTTCCAGACCAGATTCCTCAGTAACTGCTTCCTTTCTCCCATCCTTGCGTGTCCCCAGCCCCTGCTGCGCCAGGGCCGGGAAGCTGTCAAGACCCACCATGAGTTGGAGGTGACTACAACAGAGTATGAGCCAGATGTGACAGTGCTGGGATCAGAGGCTCTGAGGCACGGAGCCCTGCGGCCCCTTGGTGTCCGTGTGCTGGTCAGGGGCCACCTCCACCTCTGCCTAGCCAACGTTGGTAAGGGTTCCTGTGACCAGAATGCCTGGGTGCTGGCAGCAGTGCCCCACAGCATGCCAGCACCCAGCACTGGGGATATCCCCAGTGCTGGCTGAGCTTCTCCATGCTTTGGCAATCAGACAGTGCAGGGCGGTAGGAGAATTGCCCAGGGCTGTGCCCAGCCAGAGCCCAGGCTGTGAGGACCTTGTTCTCCCCAGCTCCTGCTGGCTGCTTTTAGCTCTCTTTAATTCCCTGCCTGGTGACTCCAGGTTTTAAATCTTATCTCCCGAGCAAAGATTAGCTCCTTTATAAGGGCTCTGAAGCCCTCCTCTCCCTGCCTCGTCTGTAAAGGGTCGATAAGCTCCTGGGAAGGGCAAGCTGAGCTGCACAGCCCGGGGAGGGCTTTACTGCACCCTGCAAAGGAGAAGGAGCAGAGGAGCTGTGCCAGGATGGGAGCTGCCATGGGATAGAGATTTTCTCCCTTGTCCTCTTTCTTGAAGCACCAAAGTGCTGTGCTTTAAAACCAGCACTGCGAGCTTTGTGCCTTTGGGGATGGAAGCTGAGAGCTGGGTCAGTACCCAGCAGGTTTAGAGCCTTATCCAGCTCTGCTTGGCATAGTCTCTACAGGAGGGTGGCTGGCAGCAGGAGTTGCGGAGATCTGGCAGCACGTGGCTGTGGCAATGTCACAGCTGGGGATGAGAGCACAGGAATGACTCCTGGAGCTGGTGAGGGGCTTGGCAGTAGGTGATGCCCTGCTTTGTGCTGCTGCAGGTTTGGGTGGTTGGCTGTGTGGTGGCAGCAGCCATGGGCTCTGTGTGGAGCACTGCAGGGCTTGTGAAGCGCCAGCACAGGCAGACATTGGCTGAGGCTCCTCAGACCCTCTGTGCAGGGCACACAACTTGCTGTGGATTTCATACCACTCACCCCTGGCTCTGTTCATGGCAGGCCACCCGTGTGAGGAGACCCCAGGGCAGCTGCCATCCCCATTGCCATCCCACTCCCACCATGTGCCTGGAGCGGGCAGTGCCACCATCTCAGCTGGCAACTGGTTACCTCTGAACGTTGCTGGTGGTGAGTACTGCTAGGCTGTGACTCGGGTTGGCGGAGTTTCTGCTGGTCACTGCTATCGTGGTGCTAGTGCCATAGCCCAAGGGGCGTCTGTCCCCTTTCCCTGCCCCACAGCCTGGTGGGGGTCCCTGGTCAGTGCCGTGCTACTCTCTGCTCACAGGTGGACAAGTGTCACGGGCACGGAGGCTGGTGGAGGTGGACAGTGAGCTGGCAGCTGCCCTGCACAGCCTCCAGGCAGAGGCACAGCTGCCACCCCCAGCTGCTTCTGGCGAGGCTATGGCTGTTCGCCAGCGCAAGCTGCGGCGCATGGCGCTGGTGCGGCAACAGGAGGAAGCCAGCGGTGGGAGGATGCCCCAGCTCTCGGTGAGGAGAGAGGTGCCAGGTGGCCAGGTGTGCCATGCTGGCTCTGGGATGATGATTTTCTCCTTGCTGGCAGGAGCAGCGTGCCCGGCACTTGAGGTACCTGCAGATCGTCGATGCCTACCGGGAGCACACCAAGGGTGAGAGCATTGCCCGGATGCTGAGGCAGGCCATCACTTCCACCCACACCGTGCACGCAGTGCTGGGCACAGCAGAGTTCTTTGAGTTTGCCCTGAAGAACCCCTCTGGTGTCCAGCACACTGTGACCATTGAAGTCGACCAGCCTGAGCTCAGGTAGGGGCTAAAGTGTCTCCATGTGTGTGAGAAGATGCCAGGGTGGCACCAGATCCTGAGTGGTCCTCACCAGCATCTCTGCTGTTCACCCTTCCAGCGTCATACTGGACCCAAGGGAGTGGCGCCACTTCAAGGAGCTGACCAGAAGTGCTACACCGGTGGAGGAGGAGATGTTCCACCTGCGCCAAGACCTCAAGCCTCAGGTCTACCTGCGCCCCAACGAGACCCTGCGCATCCCCTTCAAGTACCAGACCTTCTCTGCAGACCCTGTGCTTGCCACCACACAGGTAGGGCATGGCCACGTTTTGAGCTGTTGTCCTTGGCTGGGTTTGCTGCCAAGGTGGTACCACCATGTTGTAGCCGTAGCTGTGCCTCAGACCTCTCTCACCCCACAGGGGCCAGCTGGGATGGATACTGATGCCAGCGTTGCCACCCTGGGGAAGAGCGAGGGCAGGCAGACAAAGCACATCCAGGTGAGGGCTTGGGGTAGTGGCACCACTCAAGGGCTGTCTGAGGAGCAGCATCACTTTGCCAGACCCTGCCCCTCTCTGCTGCCCCCAGGTCTGCTTCCAGGGCAGTGGGGGGAAGCCTCTAGCCCTGCTGTGCGTGAAGGTGGAGCCGCAGCCCCATGTGGTGGACCAGACCTTCCGCTTCTACCACCCCGAGCTCACCTTCCTGAAGAAGACCATTCGGCTGCCCCCCTGGCACACCCTCCCTGGTGAGCCTGCAGCGTGCCTGGCGAGGCTTGGGCTCTTCCTCCTTAGTGCCCCTTGTTGGGGGCATTCCTGGAGCTGTGGTGGCATCTGTAGAGCACATCCCTGCTGCTTTGCCCTTCCACAGCTTCAGATTTCCTGCCTGCTCCTCACTTACCTCCCTGCACTAATTTGGTACCTGATCTCCTCACTGGTCCACCTGTGCCATTTGTTGGTAGCCCAGCAGGAGGGACCCTGGGCTGCAGCTGCTCAGAGCAGGGCAGACCCTGAGCCTGCTTTCGCCTTGGTCTCTCTTCAGGGGCACCGGTGGGGATGCCAGGAGGGCAGCCCCAGATGTTTGTTCGCTGCAGCGACCCCAACATCATTTGTGAAACTAAGGACATGGTACTGGTTACACCTTGGCATCTCTCTGTCCTTTGTGTCATCCTGCTGGGGGTGGTTTCTGTGGGCAGAGATCTGCCCTGTGCCCACGGAGCCTCCCTGGTGACCAGCCCCTGGTGGTGAACGCTGCTGCAGCTGGAACTACTCCTGGTTCAGAGGAGCTGCAGTGTTCATACAGCCAAGGCTGAACGTTGCACCTTATTGTGCCATGGAGTAGATTGCCCTGGCACAGTCTGAGCCAGCTCCAGGTGGTTTTGCTGCTGGGGAGAAACAGCTTTTGCCTAGGTGTAGGATAGACCTTCCCTGCTGCTCGAGGTGCCTGCTGGTGGGGGTGGGCACATCCATGGCGTTGGTCCCATGTCAGCGATCTCTGTGCTGGGTGACAATGGGGCAGTGGAAATGGTTGTGCCATGGGCCAAGCCCTGCCCAGTTTGCTCAGTGTCCTGCCCAAGCACAGCCATTGCCATGCCCAGCACAGACTTCTCAGGCTTGCTTTGGAGGTGAAGGGTGGGTAGGAACCTGGGCACATGTGAGCAGATGGTGAGGGAGGGTAGCTGCTGATTGCCACTGCAGAGATGTTGCCTGGGGCGGATTGGATCAGGGCTGGGTAGAGAACCTGG
Source organism: Tricholaema leucomelas (assembly GCA_013400475.1). Taxonomy (NCBI): domain Eukaryota; kingdom Metazoa; phylum Chordata; class Aves; order Piciformes; family Lybiidae; genus Tricholaema lacrymosa; species Tricholaema leucomelas. The sequence goes on from WAAF01021109.1 coordinate 670,663, forward strand.
GGAGAATTCAACAAAATTTGATTGTGGATGCAGGCCTGGAAGGGCATTGTGGCAGAGCTCAGCCAGGCTGGGTGAGGACTTGATGCCAGAGCTGAGCTACAGGCTAGGGGCAGCTGCCCTAGGCTAGGGGAGGAGGCCCTGGGGTCCTGGCTGGGCTCTGGAGGTTGGCTGGTGGAAGGGTGCTCTGATCTCTGCACACAGGGGCCCGGGGAGCCGCAGGACATCTTCTTAAAAGTGGCTGGAGGGCCAAGCCCACAGATCAAGAAGTTCTTTGTTGCTATTTATATGTAAGTAGGACCTTGACAAGGGATCAGCACCGACCCTGAGCGTGCTGCTGGGCAGGAGGGCAGCTCACACTGCCCCTGCCTGGCTCCTGGCTCTGCTGGGCTGCAGGAAGTGGGCAGGAGGCTTCCCGAATGTTTGCAGTGAGGGTTTTCCATCGCTCTGTTTCCCTGAGCAGTTGGGTTCAGACTCTTCTCTGTGCCTCTTAGGGCTTTAGACTCTTTACCTCTGCCTGGTCAGGCTTAGGCTGCTCTCTGCTCTGAGCAGAGGCCTCCTCCCTCTTCCCTTGCACTAGGGTGTGAGGGCTCTGCACCCTTCTACCTGGCAGCAGCCAGGGTTCAGTGTTCTCTGCCTCTCAGTGCAGCTCTTCACCCTCCTCTCTTTTCCTCCCAACGCCCCCTGGCTAGAGCTTCTCAGTGCCCCAGCCAACTGCTCCTGAGCCAACTGGGCTCTTTCTGCCTTGGATGATGCTTTAGGAATGGGTGGCACCAAAATGGGTTCCTCAGAAGCTCACCCCACACTCGGGCTCCCTCCCTGGGCTCCCTGCTGGCAGCGAGCCGTGGATGAGCACCTTCTGCCTGTGCCACAGGGATTCCTGGCTGGCAGTGCCCACGCAGATTTGGCAGTTCTACCTGCACTCCCTGCAGCGCCTGGACCTGAGTGGCACAGTTGGGCAGCCTTCTCGCCTCTCGCTGCTGCTGCGTGGCACCGCTGCCCCACGCAGGGTGCAGGCATTCACCTCCCACCCACAGGAGCTGCAGGTAACCACCACTGGTGGACATGGGGCTGGCAGAGCCCAGCATGCCAAACTGGGGGTTGTCCTAGGCCAGTGCAGGAAGGGGAGAGGCAGCTCAGTGAAGAATTTGGTGCCAGTGTGTGTGGTAATTGCCCTTGGTTAGAGCTGTCTGGGTAGGGCAAAACCCCTGAGGGCAAATTCCCCTAGGGAGAGCAGCTGCAGATGGCACTGGCTTGAAGACTCAGGGGGCGCTGGGTGTGAAAGGGCAGAACCAAAGGCACAAACTCTCAGCCTGGCCTGGGCAAAGCCTGGGAGGGGGAAATCTCCATGCCAGGGAGGGGACCTGGATCTTGTCCCTCTGGGTGTGAAGTCCAAAGCCTGTCCTGGTGTGTTCCTGTGGATGGGATTCCATGGCAGTGGAATTCCTTAGGGGTGCAGGTGCTTAAGAGCAGTCAGCTCCAGCTTGTGCTCCGGGTGGCACCGTCACAGCTCCTGGTGGTATTGCCTGCAGGTGGACCCCGGCGGTGCCTTTCTTCTCCCTGCCAACGCCTTGCAGGAGCTGCACCTGGGCGTGCGGCCCCGGCGTGCTGGCAGCAGGTTCCTCTACCTCAACCTGGTGGATGTGGAGTCTCACCAGCTGGTGTCCTCCTGGCTGCTCTGCCTCTCCTGCAGGCAGCCTCTCATCTCCAAGGTACAGTGGCAGCCGCTTGGGGACGGTGCCAGACTGGTGGTTGCAGTCTGGCTGGTACCCTGGGGCTGCCTCCTGCCAATTCTGCTCTTCACATCTGTGGGGTTTTTGGTACCTCCCACTCTGGGCACACATTTAGTTCTCAAGTGATTGAATAATCTGAGTGCCACAGTAAAGCATCTTCCAGGCTGTTTGGAGGGCAGTGCCATGCTGAGAGTGTCACTAAAGCATTCCTAGTTGTGAGGTTAAAGCCACAGCAGTGCTGGTGAGGGCCTTGCTGCAGAGGTGGAGGATGGCACTGCATGGCTGATGTGCTGCTTTGAAAATGCTCTTCTGAAGCCCTTGGTACTGGCAAGGTTCAGACTGGCATTTAAACCAATGTCCTCGTGTCCTACCCTCTGGTAGCCCATCACTAGTGCCATGGGATGTTCTCTGAGCAGGCACCATAGCTCTCCCTGTGGATGCCCGTGAAGCAGCTGGGGGATCAGCTGGCCTGTGCCAGCTGCATCTCAGCCCTGTGTTCTTTGGATTTGTGAGTGCTTTGCCACCATGCTGCTGGCAGTACCAGGAGGATGCTTTGGCTCCAGTGGTTTCTTTGTACTGACAGAGACCAAATATGAGGCAAGGTGCTCCCAAAATGCCCTGGCATAGCTCTGTGCAGGGGTGACTCTGATTGGTCTGAGGGAGTGCCCATGGTTCCCCTCATGCTCTGGGCAACCTCTGCCATGGCTTCTGCTTGCCCTGCAGGTGTTTGAGATCTCTCTGCCTGTGGGTGGCAGCTGCACCAAGCGTATCACCTACACCAACCCCTACCCCTTGCCCCGGCTCTACTTCCTGGGTACCAACCGGCCTGACCTCCTCCAGTTCAAGGAGGACTCCTTCCAGGTACCTGGTGCCAGCCCCTGCCCGCAGCCAGGCAGCCCACAGGGTGCTGGGTTCGTGGCTGCCATGGCAGGCCCATGCTGGTCTGGGTAGGACAGAGGGATTGCTGCCAGGTCCTGCCCCATACCCTCTCCTCTTGGTGTTGCCCTGCAGGTGGCCGCAGGGGAGGTGTACAGCATCGGCCTGCGCTTTGCCCCTAGCCAGGAGGTGGGCAAGGAGGAGATCCTGATCCACATCAATGATCATGAGGACAAGAACGAGGAGAGCTTCTGTGTCAGGGTCCTCTACCAGTGAGCCTCCTGCCTGCCCCACATCAATGACCATGAGGACAAGAACGAGAAGAGCTTCTGTCAGGGTCCTCTACCAGTGAGCCTCCTGCCCACCCTGGTGCTGCGGCTGGGTTCCCTGTGGCTCCCATGGCTCTGCTGGCAGTGCCACCTCAGAGATGCTAGCATCTCACCCACAGAGGGTTGGGAGCCTGCTCCCCTTGTAGTCACCAAGGCAAGAGCTCTTGCTGCCTACCTGGATGCCCAGCAGTGCCATGAGCTCTGGCAGTGGCACATGGCTGCAGCCACACAAAGCGGGCAGGGCAGATGTTGGTGCCATGGCCCTGGGGTGCCTGAGGTTCTGTAAAGCTTTTGCTGTATTTTAGGCACTTTGGGATCTTTTTTAACTTCAAGTTTTCAGATTCTTCAGACTTTTAAAGCGTTTTGTACTCCACAGTGAGTTTTGCACCCACCGGGGGGCAGTTGGATACTTTTTACTCCTTGATGAATTAAAGTTGCTGCACAGAGCTGGATGTGGTGGCATTTCCTTCCGGGGGAAGTGGCAGCCCTTGATGTCCCTGTCCTGCAGATGCCAGAGCTGGGCTTGCTGGTCCTGTGGTGAGGGATCATTGAGTCACCTCAGGGCAGGGGACTGTGGAGGGCAGTGATGGGGAAAGGAGGTGCAGGCTCTGGGGCTGAGGGATGTTGGTCTGCCCCACCATGTTATCCTGAGTGTTGAAAAGTCCCTTCCTCGCTGGTTCATAGCACAGCTCTCACTGTGGTCTCCAGGCTGTTTGGCTCACTGTGGGGAGGGGGAAAAAAACAGAGAAGTGGGAAAAAAAACTTGGAGGGATTGGGGAATGTGTGTGTGGAAATCTTTCCAGTGAGGATGATGAGACACTGGCACAGGTTGCCCAGGTAGGCTGTGGATGTCCCCTCCGTGGAGGTGCTCAAGGCCAGGTTGGATAAAGCCTTGAGTGACCTGTTCTAGTGGGAGGTGTCCCCTGCTCATGGCATGGGCTTGGAGCTGGATGAGCTTTAATGTCTTAAGCCAACCTACTCCATGATTCCGTGGAAAAAGGAGATGAGGCAGGCAAAAGGAGGGATGCTCTCCCCTGAGGAGTGTGCCCTGCCCCTTTTCTCCTGGGCTGTGGGCAGAGCCCTGCTGGGTAGCCACTTTCCCCAGCTTGGTGCCCCTGGGGGCGCCGTGCCGCTTCCCTCGGCAGGTCCGCGGCTGGTGTGGTGGTAGCCACGATGAAGCCGCAGCCTGGCCCGGCTGATGGGAGCCGACAGCTCCTCCTTCACCAGCGCTGGTTGTGGCTGTGCTGGGTGATTAAAGTGGATTAGCTGAATAATTCTCATTATGTGTTCAGAGCAGCATCTTTCTGCAGGCTGTTGAAGAAGCTGCTGCTGCTGCACCCCGGGCTGAGGAAGGCAGCTCCAGTGCCAGGAGTTCACAGCCACTGGTAAATGATGTGGCAGGGGCATGGGATGGTGGCCTGGGCACTCGAGTTGAGCCATGCTGCTGCTAAATGTGACTCCCACAAAGTACAACTTGGACCCAAACATGCAGACCTGGCTGTTAAGAACAGCAGAAAAGGTTCCTCTGTGGGGAATGGAAGTGTTCTGTGTCCAGCTCCTGCAAGGGTGACCTAGGCACGCATGCAGCTCAACCTGGATGGTGCTGCCAGCATCCAGGAGCAAGAGCTGGGTGAGTAAAGCTTCTGGCAGGGCTGGTTTGGGAAGCTGAGTGAGGATGCAGTGGTGGGAAGGTGCTGTACAGAGCCTTGTGTGAGCTGCTGGCAATGGTGCTGTGGGGTGCGTTCTGCAGAGAGCAGCTAAGGTGAGGTGCATGGAAACAGGAGCTGGGCAGGCTGGGGTGGTGGCACAGTTGGTGATTTAAAACTAGGAGTTAGGAGTAAGTTACAGTGAGGGTGGTGAGACACTGGCACAGGTTGCCCAGGGAGGTTGTGGCTCACAGAATCACAGACTGTGATCAAAGATCACATCCTGTGATTCTGTGATCCACAACCTCCCTGGCATTGTTCAGGACCAGGTTGGATGAGGCCTTGAGCAACCTGTTCCAGTGGGAGATGTCTCTGCCTATGTCAGGGAGGTTGGAATTGGATGAGTTCTGAGTTCACTTCCAACCTAACCCATTGTCTGATTCCCTTCTCCCTGCATTTGCAGGGAGGGAGCAGGGCATGAGCTCTGTGACCTTCTCCAGCCCAGGACACCTTTCCTATGGCATGGTCAGTCCCAGAGTAATGAGACCTTGTCCCACTAGAGAGCAAAGACCACCCCCCAGAGGTGACAGCTGTACCAGGAGCTCTCCAGAGCCCAGTAGCACGGTGTGGAAACCACATCCCCTGGAACATCTGCAGCTGCTGCTGCACAGGCAGGGGCTGTGCTGGAGCTGCTCTTGGGCTCCTGATCCTTAATGAAGTCATCTCACTAATGACAAGCTCACAGCACCACGTGCCCTGCCTGCAGCTTGTTGTTCTCTTCCCATTTCATTCACGGCAGAGAAAAGATTGGATTCCAGATACAATTAATTCACCCTCAACATCTTGGCTCCCATGTCCTCACCAAGCATGCAGGGAAGGAAAGGTTGGGAGGCTCTTCCTGGGGTTTCCATAACTGCCAGGACCACTTGAAGACATCCAGCACTGTGGGTTATGGGCTGCCCTTGCCTTGGAGTGATGCTGGGATGCTCAGGAGGTGCTGGAATGTGTGGCACCACATCATCCCCTTCCCCTGCCCTCTTTAGCTGTGGAGAGGTGACCTGGGGACCTGGCGTGGGATGTTCCCCTTTGGCTTCTGCTCCTGCTGCCTCCGTGGGCTGCTTGCTTTGCCAACCAGCCCTGGCATTTCCCCTCCCCACCCCGGGTGGGGTAGGTGGAAAGAGCCATCCAGAGCCCTTTGCTTACTCAGGCAGGAGCTGTGCTGCTGCCGCAGAGACTGAACTTTGCTGATGCGCAGAACAAACAACCTGTGTGGGGCTGTGCTGGGAGTCCTGTGTAGGCAGGAGGCTCTGCCTGGTGCTTGTGCTCAGTTGCTCGAGCTGCCTTCCCACAGAGTGGGGCTGTCTGCCTGGCATTACTGGCTCCCCAGCTCTTGGCACAGGACTCGGAGGTGAGGGGCAAGTGGAAGGCACTGCAGGAGCAGCAGTGGAGGAGAAAAAGTGGGTGAATCCCAGCCCCTCAGCCCCTGGCCTTGTGTGCAGGGACAGCTGAAGAATGACAGAGAGAGAGAAGAGCATAAATGACTGTGAGAGGAAGAAGGGATCTGAGTGCCAAGGACTCTGCAGCAGCCCAGTGCCCCTTTCAGCCTGGGAGATGGGCTCTGGAGCTGCCTGGGCTTTAGCCTTGGCTCAAACTGTTAAACCCAGCTTGACTTTCCTTTTATGAGGATGGGATTACAGCTGCCTGAGCACCCTCTAATTAGAGCCAGGCTCACCATAATCTCTACTGGGAGCTTGCCAGCCTTGCCCCACAGTGGCACCCGCTCCCTTTATTGGCTGAAATGAGTACTTGGGGTCTCTGCCAAGCTGGGAGGTGGTGGGCACATTTGACAGTGGCACTGCAGCACCAAGCAAATGCTCTGCAACCTGCTGCTGAGGTTTGGCTGTGGCACAGGGTGGCTGCACCCTCAGTTTGGCCCCCCTAGCACAGTATGTCAGCTGAGGCCCTTCAGAATCCAGGAACCTCCTGAGCATCTCTGGGGCTGGGGTCTGAATCTGCTCCCTGCAGAGTTTCCCCCCCAGGAGGTGCCAGCAGTGCCCAGTGCTGTAAAGCGTTGCCCTGGCATTTCCAGCAGAGCTGTTTTGATTCTGCAGCCCAAAATGAGTTTTTGTTTTGAAATGCATTATTCATTTGCTTTTGAAAGGTCAAAATCTAAATGAAACATTTTAATTCACCTGCCATGAATTTATTAGTGTTTGGCTTTGGCAGGCACAGGGTAACTCAACCTGCTGCTGCGTGCCAGCATTGTGGGGGGCAGTGCCAAGCGCTGGGCTCGGCTGGCTGTAGCTCTCCCCATCACCCTCCCATTGCCTCTGACTGCATGGTGAGAGCAAAAACGTGCTAGAAGGTGAGGTGAAGTTGTGGGAGCTGCTGGCTGGTGTTGCTAAAGATCATCTCAATGTTCTCTTGCTGTTCCTGGCACAAGTTACTTGTTCACCCCTGTCAGCTCCTGTGCCAAGCAGCTGGCAGGGTGCTGGTGAGATCTTGCAGCCTTTTCCTTCAGCACCGCTGGACTCTTTGCTCTTTGTTACAGAAAATGCTTCAGGAAACCCATGGGAGTTCTCTGCAGGGAGCTGTTGGGCTTTGTGATGACCTCATTGCTGGTACTGAGGACTCGAAAGCTTCAGGATGAGCAAATGACCCCAGAGGTGAGAGCACAGTGCAGGGATGCTCCCCATGGGGCGCGCTGGCTCCTTGGCAGGGTTGGGCAATCTCAGCCCAGGCTCTGCTCTCCTCTTTCCCCAGGAGAGTTTTCCAGAGGAAAATCTGGAAATGATCCACTGGCTGCAGTCAGCATCACAGCTTCCTGTGCCCAGCTCCAGCTCACCCCAGGGAGGCTGCCAGCTCCTTGCCTTTTATGACAATCTTTGGTTTAGAAGCCTTAGCTCTGAGGATCATGAATTTTCCTGCTTGAGAAGGAAGAAAAGGCACTTCCAGCAGGCTGTGAGCCTGTTGGCCAAGCAGCTGCCACTGCTGGGCCCAGTGGGTGCCTGGTGTCTGAAGGCAGATGTGATCCCTGGTGTTTGCCTTCCAAAGGGAATAGGCTCAGGAATATTTATTAGTCCAGTTAGGATTCATCTCTTGTCCCCTAGAAGCTCAGACCCCCTACTTCTCCAAGATGCAAGATGCTTGTCCATACAGAACATCCCCATCTGGCCACTTGCATGTGGCCCAGATGTGGCACAGCAGCCCTGTTATGGGATTTTGGGAGGCTGATCCCTGTTTCTCCCACACACATCCCTGAAAGCACAGCAGGGACTTGCTAAACCCCAGATTGAATGGCTACAAACCTGGAGATAAAGCTGCTCTTAATGGATTTCTCTAAGATCAAGGCTGTCAAACACCAGGCTCAAAATCCTTTCTACAACAAGAGCAACTTTATTAAGGGCACTCAATCAGAGCCTGGCTGCAGGCTCCGGCGGTGCCTGCAGGAGATGCTCTTCATTAGCATCGCCGGCAGAGGAGAGGCCTCGGAGCTGCGACTGCTGCGCTCCTGCTCGACTGGGATGGATAAGATGTGAAGGGCATTGCCAGGGCTGCTCTCCACTGGGTCCTGCTGGCAGGAGGTTGCTGGCAGCCACCTCTTTAGGCTCTGAGGTGGAACAGCACCAGAGTGGCCTTGCCTGGAAGGAGGTTGCTGCTCTTGGGGTGCAGCTGCACAGCCAGACCTGGTGAGGGAATGTGCAGCTGGGGACGATGCTTACAAACCCACCTCGGGCCCCTCCCTGAGGAATGTTGGTGCCTGGCCCTGGAGTCAAGTGAGGCTTCCCTGTCTGCAGTGATCTGAAGGGGCTGGGGGCTTTGGTGGGACTTGTGCAGCCATCAGGGGGCCTCTCTACCCTGGCTGCTCGGTGTGGATGTGAGTTGGGTAGCGATCCCCAGCTCCATAATGAGCCATTTGTAGCATTTCTAGAGCTGGGTGGTTTTAAATCGCTTCTCCTCTTCCTGTCCCAGGCTTGACATTTGATGAGGGCTGCAGGCTTGGTGCTCATTTACCAATTAATTTGTTGTAGAGCAGTGGGAGGCAGCAGCCACCATCGAGAAGGTCAGAGGCACTGAGGGCTTGCTGTGACTTCCAAGCTTCTCAGCTCCCAGCATTCAGGTTCTTAAGCTGGGTGGGTGCCATGGGCAAGAAGAGCACCTCTGGGGAGGCTGCTCCTGCAGCAGCTCCCAGCAGAAAAATTCCATCCTGTGAGGGCACAGAGTCCTGGAGCAGGCTGCTGAGAGGGGTTCAGAGAATCAGTCAGGGTTGGAAGAGACCATAAGGATCATCTAGTTCCAAGCCCCCTGCCATGCCCAGGGACACCCTACCCTAGAGCAGGCTGCACACAGCCTCAGCCAGCCTGGCCTTAAACACCTCCAGCCATGGGGCCTCAACCACCTCCCTGGGCAACCCATTCCAGGCTCTCATGCTGGAGAACTTTCTCCTCATGTCCACATCTGGGTTGTGGAGTCTCCTTCTCAGGAGACGTTCCAACTCCACCTGGGTGTTAGGGTCCTGGGCAAGCTGTTGTGGCTGCCTCTGCTCTAGCAGGGGCGTTGAACTGGGTGAGCTCCAGAAGTCCCTTCCAACCCCACTGCGCTGGGGTTTGGAGAAGTCAGTGTCTGGCTCACGGGTAGTAGGTCTCCAAAGCAGATGTCCCCTGCTGGCCCCAAATTCACAGCTGGAGAGCACTTGATTTTAGGGGTGCCACAAGCAGAATGCTGCCAGCTACCCCTCACTTCCCAGCTTGGATTAACACTGAATCTGTGTGCTGCTTTTCTCCAGCTTGCCACCCCTGTGCTCCTCCATCAGATGTTGAACTGAGCTACCCCAGGACCCATTCCAGGGGCTGGGTTTTGCCCCCTGCCGTGGCTGTGAAGCTGCTGGGTTGGTGGCTGTGAGGAGCGCAGGAGGCGCTGGCGGCACAGCTCAGCAAACGTCACCCAGATCCTATCGCAGGCAACCAGGCTCCAGTAATTAAATTAGAGGGGAAGTCCTGGGATGCAATCCTCAGGGGCTGTGGCCTCCTAGCTGCCTCCAGCATGTGGCTGGAGCAGGAGCTGGGGATGTGAGATGCTAGGCAGCCAGACCAGGCTCTGCCAGTGTCACTGTGCTGCTCCATACACCACAGAGCATCCCAAAGCTCTGCCGTGCTTTGGATTCATGAACGAATGTAGGGAACAAAGGAAGAGTCAGATCTGCTCCTGGGTAATCTGGGCATGGAGAAGGGGGCCAAATGGATGAAGTCAGGCCTTGGCTGTGAGGGCTCTCCCCACTCTGCTCCCTGCTGCCAACAGCAGGTTTCCAAGCCTGATGGTGTCAGAGGCTCTTTTGGCACCCCTCTCGGTGCTGCATCCCATCCCACCCCTGCTGCTGTTAATGCAGCTCAGCTCCTGCCGATGGCTCCCAGGTCGCAGCCGAATCAACACTTCCAATTAAAGCCTTCTCCCTGCTCGCCTGCTCCCTGTGTTTCCATGGAGATCTGAGCAGATGCTCCTTCCTCCTCCTCACGATGGAGAGGGACCCTCCTGGGGACGGTCTGGGGGTGGGTCCCAAGCAACAGCTCCACAGCCTTATTTGTCATTGAGGTCTTAGTGCTGCTGCAGTTTGCCTGTGCTGGGCTGGGTGCCTGTCTCCGCTGGCACCAGAGCTGTGTGTGAGCAGGAGCAAGGTCAGAAGGAGACAGAGGAGCTCCCAGGCCTTCTTCTTGCAAGGGGCATCCTGTGCAATACATCATCTACTTCCACAGCTGCATTACTCCATGTCACTGCCAGCACTTTGTCCACACCAGCACATTCCAGGGGGCAGCTGCTGTGGGCACATCCACCTGGCCCAGGCTCTGGTTGTCCTTACACATGGGAGCTGATCCCCTGGCTCCTTATGGAGCCTGGGCAGCAGCAATCCCTGTCTCTGCTGTACCAGGCTCAGGCTGACTTGGCTGTAGCATCTTTCTTTAAACTCTGGCTCATCTCTGCAGTCCCAGAGTGGGTTTCCTGAGTGCCGCATGTAGCTGCTTGGCCAGGGCTGGGCTGTTGTGGGCTGCAGTGGTGGCAGTGCCCTCACACGTGTGGCTGAGCTGGCAAAGAGCTGTGAGATCTAAGAGCTGTGGTAATTACAGCACAAAATTGTTATTAATGTACTGCCTGGCTTGGGAGCTAGGCTGGATGTAATTACACTGGGGTCAGGGTGAGGTTAATGCCTTTGCCTTCCCGGGTGCTTACAGACACTTTGAATTCCTCTTCCTCCCGCGCAGGAGATAAGCCTGGCTGTGCCTGGGGACCTGGTTGTGGAACCATCCAGCCCTGTGGGTCCTTGGACACAGGAACAGGAGAGGAACCAGAGAAGGTTTGTGGCTCTGTTGAGGGCAGTCAGCAGAAGCAGCTCATGTGCGACCCCAGCAGTGCCTCCCGCAGGGCATCCCAGGCTCGGCTGCTTGGAAGCAAGGTCCAACAAGGTCTCCGTGGTGAGTACATCTAAAGCTGAGCTGCCCTGGGTGAGCAGTGTTTGCCTGCCTGGAAATACCCTCCTAGTCTGGTTGCCAAGGTAGTCACCATCCTTGGAGGTGTTCAGGAAATATGTGGTAGGCCAGGAGGTGGTTTAGTGGTGATCTGAGCAAGTTTGCTGATGACAGCAAGCTGTGTGGTGCAGCAGACAGGCTGGAGGACAGGGATCCACCTAGAGGGACCTACGCAGGCTGGAGAGGTGGGCACAAGCCAACCTCATCAAGTTAAAGTAGACAAAGTGCAAGGTCCTGCAGCTGGGTCAAGGCAATGCCAAGCACCAATCCAGGCTGGGCAGTGAGTGGCTGGAGAGCAGCCCTGAGGAGAGGGACTTGGAGGTGCTGCTGGAGGAGAAGCTCAACAGGAGCCAGCAGTGTGCACTTGCAGCCCAGAAAGCCAAGCAGAGCCTGGGCTGCAGCAGCAGAAGTGTGGCCAGCAGGGCCAGGGAGGTGATTCTCCCCCTCTGCTGTGCTCTGCTGAGACCCCACCTGGAGTACTGCATCCAGTTCTGGAGCTTCCATTACAAGAGAGATGTGGAGATGCTGGAGAGTGTCCAGAGAAGGGCCTCAAGGATGCTGAGAGGGCTGCAGCTGCTCTGCTGTGAGCACAGACTGAAAGAGTTGGGGCTGTGCAGGCTGCAGAAGAGGAGGCTCCCAGGTGACCTTCTTGTGGCCTTCCAGGATCTGAAGGGGGCTACAAAAAATCTGGGGAGGGACTTTTGAGGCTGCCAGGGAGTGCCAGGAGTGGGGGGAATGGAGCAAAGCTGGAGGTGGGGAGAGTGAGGCTGGAGGTGAGGAGGAAGTTGTTGAGCATGAGAGTGGTGAGAGGCTGGACTGGGTTGCCCAGGGAGGTGGTTGAGGCCCTATGGCTGGAAGTGCTTAAGGCCAGGCTGGATGAGGGTAGGTTTAAGGCCAGGCTGCTTTAGGGTAGGGTGTCCCTGGGCATGGCAGGGGGGTTGGATCTGGCTGCTCCTTGTGGTCCCTTCCAACCCTGACTGATTCTGCGATTCTGCAATGGAGGTGTTGGGTAGAAGGTTGGACTTGAGGATCTTAGAGATATTTTGCAGCCTTAATGATTCTGTGGTTCTAGCCTGTAGCCATGCAGGGGTGGCAGAGGCTGGCAGCCAGACCCACTTAACCCCTTAAAACTTCAAAGAGCTTGGAAACCTCCAGATATGGGTGAAAGCTCCTGCCTGGGATGATATTTTGCCCCACGCTGTTCCCTTTTGAGGAGTGGGAGAACTCAGCTGCAGTGCTGGTCCATGAGATAGTCCTTAGCAGCCACGAGTGCCCTAGAAATGCCAGGCTGGAGCATGGCTACTTGCTGGTGGGTGGTGGGAGCCTGGGGAGCAGTGAGTGGGCACAGAGGCATGCACAAGGCCACGTGCTGCAGCCCTGGGACAGGGGCTGGATGGTGCCCCAGGACAGAGGCTGCAGTCACTCTGTCGTGGGTGAGGAAAAGAAAAAGCAGGGCAGGATCTGATGGACCTCAGGAGGTGCTCCAGCTTCTCCCCCAGTGCCTCCAGAGCTCAGCCCACCTTTATTAGCATCACCCTGGGAGCTGTCAGCTGCCCTTGCCAAGCATCCTGCAGCACTGAACCTTCCCGGCTGCAGCGGACACCCGCAAACCGACAAGCTGGCACAGCACGAGTGGCTGCTGAGTGTCACTAGGGATATTTCTCCTGGTGTCTCACCAGGAGGACAGCAACAAGCTGCAGAAGGTCAGAGCAGCCCTAAAAGTGCCTCTGTAAGAGCACGTTTGTGTTTTTGGCTGCTTCATCATTGAGCACAGGCACTGCTGGTGTGAGGGCTGCAGAGCCCGGAGCACAGGTGACCTTTGTGAGGGGCTGTGAAGGTCACAGCAGCCCCTGAGGATCTCTTGGCTTGGCCCTGTGCTAATTTAGAGGGAAATAAGTGTGTGAGTGCTGTGGGGACCCTGGCAGCAGCCCCTTTGCTGCAGAGCTCCATGATCATAGAATCAACCAGGTTGGAAGACAGCTCCAAGCTCATCCAGACCAACCTAGCACCCAGCCCTGGTCAATCAACCAGACCATGGCACTAAGTGCCCCAGCCAGGATTTGCTTGAACTCCTCCAGGGACGGCGACTCCACCACCTCCCTGGGCAGCCCATTCCAATGCCAATCACTCTCTCTGCCAACAACTTCCTCCTAACATCCAGCCTAGACCTCCTCTGGCACAGCTTGAGGCTGTGTCCCATTGTTCTGTTGCTGGCTGCCTGGCAGCAGAGCCCAACCCCACCTGGCTACAGCCTCCCTTTGGGTAGCTGCAGACAGCAATGAGCTCTGCCCTGAGCCTCCTCTTCTGCAGGCTGCACACCCCCAGCTCCCTCAGCCTCTCCTCACAGGGCTGTGCTCCAGGCCCCTCATCAGCTTTGGCGCCCTCCTGTGGACACCTTCCAGCACCTCAACATCTCTCTTGAATTGAGGAGCCCAGAACTGGACACAGCACTCAAGGTGTGTGCTGAGCAGTGCTGAGCACAGGGGCAGAAGAACCTCCCTTGTCCTGCTGCCCACACTGCTCCTGAGCCAGGCCAGGATGCCATTGGCTCTCCTGCCCACCTGGGCACACTGCTGGCTCACATTCAGCTACTCTCTACCAGTATCCCCAGGTCTCTTTTTGCCTGGCTGCTCTCAGCTGCTCTGTCCTCAGCCTGTAGCATTGCTTGGGGCTGTTGTGGCCAAAGTGCAGAACCCTGTACTGATGGAATGAAGAGATGGAGAAACCTGCCCACCAGGTGATGATGGAGCCAAGCAAAGTCCTAGAGAGCTGCCAGGGAATGAGGGCAGATTTGTTGCCCTCTTGGAAGGTGATGGGCAGGTGGCTCTGGGCTGTGCCTCAGAGCTGCTTGGCCACCTCCTGTAGAACCATTGCAGCAGCAGACAGGAGTCTGAGTTATTGGGGTTGTTCTTGCTGTTTGCACACGGCTGGATTTCCTGATGTCAGGAGTGAGTAACTGCACCAGGTTATGCAAATGAAGCACTTAATTAAGTGGGAGTCACACAAAATAAATTCAAGCTCCACCAACTGCCCTCTGATTTACCTGGGATGCTTCTGAGAGATCAGCTCTGACTGGCAAATCCTCTTCCTGGGGGAGTGATGCTGCTGTTCCACTCAGGCTTGGAAGCAAGGTGAGAAGAGCTATCCCCATCCTCAGAGCAGTCCCTGGGCTGTCCCTGCTGATCCCTACTTCAGCCTCTCCAGCACAATGCTCTGCTGAGCCACCCATAGCTCTCCTTCCTCCTGACCCCATTAATCACCCTGGAAGGCTCCTCAGACTTTATCAGGCCCAGATGTTTCCCACTGTATGCTGCAAATGTTAATTATCTCCTAATTACTTATTAGCAGAGGCTGGGCTGGCACAGAGAGGGGTGAACATCAGCCAAGGGCATTTCCAGCCCCGGGGGGTGGTTCATGAGCCAACAGCTGCTTCTGCTGGGGAGGTTGGTGGAGTTCCTGCTGGTGCCCCCTGACTCTCCATCTTGTGGGATGCTTCCTACATGCTCCAGAGCCTTTCAGGGGCTCCCTGGGCTCCCCAGCAGTGGGTACCACACCAGATCCAGAAGCAGGGAAGGTGTGGGAGGCTCAGGAAGGACTCTGGAGGAGTTCATGGAGCTGGGAGCTGCTCTGACAGAGTTCTTAATTTGCAGGCAGCATGGCACAGAGGGGCATGAGGAGCTGTTTGGATGCCCCCCATGCACTTAGCATGCAAAGAAACAACCCCAACTGCTGGCAGTGGCTGATGGGGGCTGAGAGATGTGCCTCTGGCCCCTCCTCATCTTTTCCCCTTCCCCCTCCTGACAACATTCCCTTGCTGCTCCCCTCCAGAGGTGCTTGTTCTTATTGCTGTGGTTAAAGCTGCCGAGGACAGGGGGCACATGGGGACAGCAGGTGCCATGTGGCAGTACCCTGGGACAAACTCTGGCCCTTGCCTGTGGCTGTGACCTGAACCTGGCACTGGGTCTTCGTGCCAGTGCTGGCAGGTGGCAAAACCCACCTCTGACCTACATGGCTTTGAAATGCTCCATCTGGCAGCCTGAGCTGTGGAATGACTTTGGATTTGGACAGCTTCCCTGTCCCCCAGGAACCTGACCCTGCATGGGCTGTGGTGGGTCTTGAATTGCTTCCTCTCTTGAGTCATCTCCTCCCCAGCATTCCCTGGGGTGGGATTGGAAAAGCTTAAAGGGGGAAAACAGCTCACCTGGGGAAGCTGCAGCCCAAAGTGATGCCATCTGTGACACTGTGCAGCCTCTGCCACCCAGCAGGGCCTCCAGCTGTGCTCTGTGCTACATCTCCTCACTGTGGTGGCTGTGCTCATGTCACCAACCTCCACCTGCTGTGGCACCACTGGTCCCCGGGCAGAGCATCATTGGGATGGCTCCTGAATGCAGGCTGGGAGAGCTTCAGCTCCCCTACACCTCCAGCTGCACCTGACCAGCTTTGTCAACCCCAGACAGCCCCAAGCAGGCAGCCAAAGGAACAACTCTGGAGGAAGTTTTATTTTTAGCTCTCTCCAGTGCAGAAAAAAGCTGAACCCCAAATTAAAGGAAGTGCCAAGCCCCACCCCTGCCATGAAAATTGTTGGGAGCCAAATGTCACTGTGCCTTGGATCCCCTCTGGAGGAAGCTCTATCAGTTTAGCAGCGTTGGATTTGCATATTCATGGCCCTTAATTTGCTCTTTGGGGGCTGAAATCTAGCAGCTAATGGAGGAAGTCTTCCTGCATGCGAGGAGGAAACCCTGATTGTGTCACCGGTGCGTTAGGAAAAGCAATCAGGCATGGAGAGTGTCCCAGGGAAAAGAGGAGGCAGAGAGAAACTCAGCAACAAAAAGCTCTCCTGTGCACCTCCAGGGCTTGGGCTGACAGATCTGTCCCTGTGAGGGCAGGAGGTGGCCATGGGTGACATAAGTCCCCAGTGCTAGGATGCGCCCTAATGCAGGTGGATGCTGGGGGTGCTTCAGACCTGCTCAGCTGCACAGCAAACTGAGGTGTGGAGGCACACAGGCGGGGCTTGGGGTTTGGGGGTGATGCTTTGAGTGCTTGGGGACCCACCAGCAGGGGCTGAAGGGGCACGGGTGGGGACTGGACTAGCAGCTGCCTCCAGCAGCCACCCTGCCAAGTGATGGATCCCTTCTGTTCACCCTTAATTAAATTTCTTTTAGCAACACAATAGCTCAGTTTCATGCCTGCCATTTATCAAGAATTAGGGTTATTGGCATGGCTGCTGGCAGGGGATCGATCAGGAGACAGCCATAAAGCCCAGGGAAGGCAGCGGCCACCTGGCATCCTGCGGCATGCCCTGAGCTCCCCCTCAAAACCTCTGCACCACCTGGATCTGCTGCCACTAGTGGGGTGTGTGGGGATCCGGTGGGACCCCTGGATTTAAAGCCAATTTCCCATGGCTGGGAAAGCTGAGCCCCAGAGAGGGGTCTGGGCTAAGGGGCTGCCCGTGGCACATTGCGGCGTTGCCCTCCCACTGCCACCGGAGCAGGGCTTGTGGCTGTCTCGGAGAGAGAGGAAGATGCTCTGGGCTTGCTCCACGTGTTCCCTTGTGCTCTTTCCATCGTGGCTGTCAAGGGCTGCAATTACAGACATTGTTGTCAGCAGCAAATAAAGATTAAGCTGTCAAAAAGATCGAGAGGCCAAGTTTAAAGCTGCTGCCCAAGGTCGGAGCTGTGTGGCGCTGAGAGCCGCCGGAGCGCCAGGCGCCGGCCGTGCTGCCTGCCTGCTAACGCGGGGGGTGAGCTCCCCGGGGAGCCCTGGCAGCAACGGGGCTGGAAAGCAGCAAAGCCAGGCACAGCTCCCGGCAGCCTCATGGTGCTGAGCTGGAGCAGGGATGTGCCCCACAGCAGTTTGCCAGGAGGGAATCACAGCCACATCCCTGCTGTGGGCTGGGGCAGGTGGGATTTTGGTGCTGCCTGGAGACGGAGACATTTGGCCATTTTCCTTCAGAGAATCAGAGAGTGGTTTGGGTTGGTGTTCATTTATTGGTCTGATTTAGCTTCCCCAAGTCCAAAATACCTGACAGAACAATACAATAATAGGATGCTTTCCCCTCTTCCCCCCTTTGGAAAGAAAGGAATTAGACTCAGAGAGGAGGAAGAGGTAAAACACCCAAAGATGTCTTGCTTCCATTTGGAAGTTAAAAGAAAAACTTTAACAATAAATAAAAGGTATTTAAGGTAAGGGGAGGTAGAAAAAGGTATGGGGAAGGGAAACAAGATACAAAATATGTATACAACCAGATTGATGGCAATGGATGGAGGGAGATTCACGAAGGGATTGTCCCACCATGTGGTGGGGTGGCCACATGGCAAAACCAGGAGCAGCAGGAACAAGGGTGGTGCTATCAGGGCAGGCAGGTCAGAGAGAAACAGAAAGTTCCTCTGTTTTCATAGTGGGTCTGGACAGGAAGTGGGAGTGGGCTGACCACTGCACCTGGGGTCAGGTTAAGATCACCCCCAGGGAGGAGTCAGGAGGAGCTGGGGTCAGAGTTAGACCAACCCCAGGGAGGAGTCAGGAGGACCTGGAGCCAGGTTCAGATCTCCCCGAGGGAGGATTCAGGAGGAGTTGGGGTTAGAGTTAGACCAACCCCAGGGAGGAGTCAGGAGGAGCCTGGGGTCAGGTTCAGATCACCTCCAGGGAGGAGTTGGGAAGACCTGGGGTCAGGTTCAGATTACACCCAGGGAGGAGTTGGGAAGACCTGGGGTCAGGTTCAGATCACCTCCAGGGAGGAGTTGGGAAGACCTGGGGTCAGGTTCAGATCACCTCCAGGGAGGAGTTGGGAAGACCTGGGGTCAGGTTCAGATTACACCCAGGGAGGAGTCAAGAGGAGCTGGGGTCAGATTCAGATCACCCCCATGGAGGAGGCAGGAGGAACCTGGGGTCAGGTTCAGATCACCTCCAGGAGGGTTAGCCCTTTAGAGTAGGAAAAGCTCTCTAAGATCATCCAGCCCACACCTCAGTGGCCTTCTAACCATGTCCCCAAGTGCCACGGCCACAAGTTCCTTGAAGAGCTCCAGGGTGTTCCCTGGGCAGCCTGTTCCAATTCTTTTTCCTTCCTTTTCAGGCCTCCCTTCCACCCACCGGTGTGATGGCCACCCCCAGCCTCTGCTCCGGCCTTCCTGCTGATATTTCCCACGCTGAGCACCCACCGCACCCACTCCTCTCCCGTGCGGCCATCCCGGTCGGTACTGCCTGCCTCTGGAACGCTCCCAGCACGCACCCTGCAGGACAGCTCCTGCTCCTCCGGCGCTCGGACCTTCGGCAGCTCAGCGTCGCCCACGCCTCAGGTAATTAGGGCCAGAGCACTGATTGGGGGAGCTCTTTGGGCTGTGACACCTGCGTGTGCTGCGCTGCTCCTTGCCGCTTCCACCTGGGATGCGTGGCCGTTAGTGGCACCCATCCGTAGGGCTGGGAAGCTCCGGGTTGGCAGGTTGCAGGGCGAGGGCAGAGCGCTGGGCACCCCAGTGGCACCGTGAGAGTGCCAGGAGCAGAGCTGGGCAGGGGCTGGCTGCGTCACGCTCGTTTCATGCTCCTCAAGCAGCTGCCCTATTTAAATTGCAAATCTTGGTTCTGCTCCCAGACTGATTCATCCCAGCATGGGCTGAGTTAAAGTGCAGAACAGGATTGCAAGCAGCCAAGTCACATTTGATTGAGAAGTAGAAAGGGCGAGGGTGTCTGTGCTAATAAAACTGCTCCAGACTGATTACTCTTTTTTTTTCTTGGAGTGCTTTAGCAGGGGAGCAGCTTTAAAGCCTTAATCGACAGAGACAGGGGAGCTGAGGTGTCTGTTCTGCCTTGCGAGGAGCGGCGTGGCCCAGCCTCAAAGGTCTCTGCTGCTCAGGGACAAGGTTAACTCTGACTAAGGATTTCAGGAGCCAGGATTAGAAAGTAAATCTACTACTGCAGAGCCACTGGCTCTACTTCTACAGACCCTCTGGCTCTGCTCCTGCTGCCTGCTCCACTGTGGGGAACCTCTGACACCACCAAACTTGGTCAGGGAAATTCCCACCCTGCCTGAGCCCCAGATTCCACTGAGAGTTGCTGATCAGCCCAGGTGGAAGGTTTAGCTTGGAGATTAGGAACAGTTTCTTAGCTGCCAGAGTGGTCAGGCATTGGAACAGGCTACCCAGGGGGCTGCTGGAGTCACTGTCCCTGGAGGTGGTCGTGGTGTGGACATGGTAGTTTGGGGCATGGTTTAGTGGCCACGGTGGTGTTGGGTTGCTGGTTGGGCTCTGATCTCAGAGGGCTTTTCCAACCCAAACAGTTCCTTGATTCTCTCTCTGGGTTGGAGCAGAGACGTCAGAAGCGAGCTCCTGGGTGACGTTTATCTGCCTCTGGCATCAACTGCTCTTAAGAAAATAACAAAGGAAAAAAAGTCCTCTGCTCCCTTCTCTTTCAGCTGATACATTTTAAAGACATTATGCAATTAAAACCATTCCAAGTGTAATTGTCTCCCCTATTGTGCCAGAGTTGCAAAGGACCATTTATCAGCAGAGCCGGGACCGAGATTCCTGTGTGCTGCTGAAAGCTTTTTAATTCTCTCAATGGGAAACACTGAGCAGAGTTGATTAAATGGGAGCTGGTAATTCCTTCCCAGCCATCAGCAGCTCTCAGGCACTCTCAGGAACTTTGGGGCCAGCTGGGGCAGTCTAGTCCCCTCCTCTGTCCCTGGTCTTTCCACATGCTGGCCCTCACCAACCACATGAAGTGGCTCTGGTTGACTTAAGGTAGGCAGGATGCAAAAGGGACCTGAGTGCTACCTTGGTGCTGGTTCTGCAAACACAGTCCTAGGGGGATGGATGAATTATCTCCTCCTACACCCATACAGGGCATGACAAGAACCCTCCTGGCTCAGGAGCTCAGATGCTGCTTGACATGGACTCACCCCAGGCTGTCCCTTCCTCAGGATCACTTCAGATCCCACAGATGCCCTGTGGTGTCTGTGGGCATCTCTTCCCTGCTATCCCTTTGCAAAGCCTTTCTCAGCCACAGAGTTGTCCCTCCTTTGCCCGGGCCAAGCTGGCAGCCACTGTTTGTGTTCCCAGGCTGTGTCTCCATGTAGGCACTCTTGTAAAGAAGAGCAGAATTGCTGACCCTGGTTTGCCCCTGGCATGAATCACCTGGCACAGAGGAGCTGCCTCTCTGCGCTGCTCTTGGTGGAGATCTCGGTAAGGACTGGCGGTGGCACAGCCCCAGCAGCTCGATGGGAGGCAGGCAGGCATCAGAGAGAATGATGGGGAATATAGGGAAGCATTTGTCTCCCCTGGAGAAGGGAGAGTGGCAGAGGAGAGCCAGACCCTTAACTCCTCATCAGCCAGTGGTGGCTGCTGCTCTTCTGGAGCTGCTGAGGAGCCAGCAAAAGGGACTCAAGGAGCAGAGGGACAGAGGAGAGAGGGCATTGCCATGCTGGCATGTTTGGGGTGCTTAAAATGGATACTGGCTGGCCTGCAGAGCAGTTGGCATGTCAGCATTTGCTTGCTTTGCTGTCAGCAGTAGCAGTTTGGAAAGGGACCAAGGTCCCTCGATAATGAATCGATAATGAATGAAGTGGATTTGGCTTCATGTGTGGCATCCTCCACCTGAGGTCCTGGGGGTGCTGGAGGTACCACAGAACAGCACTTCCCACATGGGCCAGTGATGGAAGAATCCACAACCCCTGAGGAATCAGGGCAAGAGGAGCCCCAGCCCCTGCCCAGAGCTGCCCCTTCCCCAGACACTTTTGGACCACAGCAGTGCCTCTATCTAGATTGGCTCTGGTACCTGCTGCCTGGCACAAGAGGCCTCACCACCCAACTTGGCAGCTGGGCCAGGCCTAGACAGCCCTTTTGGGGAAGAAATTGTTCCTCATGTCCAACCTGAACCTCTCCTGAGGCAACTTGAAGCTGTTTCCTCTTGTCCTGTCACTTGTTCCTTAGGAGGGGAGACAGAGACCCACCTGGCTCCAGTCTCCTTTCAGGGAGTTGTAGAGAGCCAGAAGGTCTCCCCTCAGCCTCCTTTTCTCCAGGCTAAATAACCCCAGGTCCCTCAGCTGCTCTAGACCCTTAGTTGTGCTCCAGACCCTTCACCAGCTTTGCTGTTTGGGCATGCTTCAGCACCCCAGTGTCTTTGGGGTGGGGGGAGGAAGCAGTGAGGAGCTAGGATGTTGGAACCACATCTCTACCATCACAGAAGTCCCTGGTTCCTTGTGCCAGGCAGGAGCCAGTCCTGCTCCCAGCTGTCTCGTGAGGTGGGCATCAGTGCTTTGTGATGGCTTTTGAGTGGGCAAAGCAGCAGGAGAGGGGAAAGGAGAAATGAGGCAGAGCTCTGCCTGACAGCAGCCCCGCACGCAGCGCCAGAAAAATGCTCTCACTGTTCTCCATCATCAGTTCTGGATTGGCCCAGGCCCTGCTGCTGCTTTCCAAGGCACTCTTTTATTTTATTCTTTTTTTTTTTTTTTCCCAAAATAATGAGGCTATTTATTAGCAGCAAGGAGGCTGCAGAGGGAGAAGAGTTGAGATAGTTTCTATAGTAACTCCCCACCAACACCGCTGACACTCACCCCAGCTGGAGCCCTTCCAGTGCCATGACTGCCAGGATGAGCCAGCAGACCCTGGGCAGAGGTCTGTCTGAGAGGTCCCCACACTCATTTTGCTCCATAGAATCATAGAATCAGTCAGGATTGGAAGGGACCACAAGGAGCAGCCAGTTCCAAGCCCCCTGCCATGCCCAGGGACACCCTACCCTAGAGCAGGCTGCACACAGCCTCAGCCAGCCTGGCCTGAAACACCTCCAGCCATGGGGCCTCAACCACCTCCCTGGGCAACCCATTCCAGCCTCTCACCACTCTCCTGCTCAACAACTTCCTCCTCACCTCCAGCCTGACTCTCCTCACCTCCAGCTTTGCTCCATTGCTCCCAGTCTTGTCACTCCCTGACAGCCTAAAAAGTCCCTCCCCAGCTTTTTTGTAGCCCCCTTCAGATCCTGGAAGGCCACAAGAAGGTCACCTGGGAGCCTCCTCTTCTGCAGCCTGCACAGCCCCAACTCTTTCAGTCTGTCCTCACAGCAGAGCTGCTGCAGCCCTCTGAGCATCCTTGGGGCCCTTCTCTGGACACTCTCCAGCATCTCCACATCTCTCTTGTAATGGAGGCTCCAGAACTGGATGCAGTACTCCAGGTGGGGTCTCAGCAGAGCACAGTAGAGGGGGAGAATCACCTCCCTGGCCCTGCTGGCCACACTTCTGCTGCTGCAGCCCAGGCTCTGGTTGGCTTTCTGAGCTTCAAGTGCACACTGCTGGCTCATGCTGAGCTTCTTGCCCAGCAGCACCTCCAAGTCCCTCTCCTCAGGGCTGCTCTCCAGCCACTCACTGCCCAGCCTGGGTTTGTATTTCCCACATACACAAAGGGTGGCCACCAGGGGAATGGAGACTCCCTTTTTACAAGGAGTCCCATGGAAAAGACAGGGGTGATGGGGACAAGTCACTGATGGGGAGGTTCCCATTGGCCTCCAGAGGAAAACATTTCCCATGAGAGCAGTCAGAGTCTGGAATCCTCTCCCCAGGGGAGGCAGTGGAGTCCTCACTATTGGGCAGTTCTAAGCCTCAGTTTGACAGGCTGTTGGGCCAGCTCAGACCAACTCCACCATCACCTAGAAAGGTTGGAACAGGTGATCCTTGGGGTCCCTTCCAACCTGGCACTCTGGGATCTATCATGGGATGTGCTTTAAGCCATTACAAGCACCCTGCAGCCCCGTCAGAGGGGCAGCACCTCAATAGTGGGGTTTACTTGGTAGCATTTTGCCAAGATATGTGGGTGAGTGTGTGGGGAAGGAGGCTCAGACCCTGCCAGCCCAGCACTCATGATGGGCTGCTGGGCATGAGGGTGCCCAGCAGCTTTCATGCCCTGTCTGGTGAGATGCTCCTTCCTCCCACTGTGTCATCTTTCCATCTTATTCCATCTGCAGAATCACAGAATGGTTTGGGTTGGAAAAGCCTTCTGAGATCATCTAGTCCAACCAGCAACCCACCACCACTGTGGCCACTAAACCATGAACCCAGGTGCCATGGCCACAGGTTTCTTGAACACCTCCAGGGTTGGTGACACCCTGGGCAGCCTGTGCCAGCACCAGGTCACATTTTCACTGAGCACAAGCATATATTCTGACTGCATTCCTCCTGAGAGAGAATCATGGAACCATTTGGGTTGTAAAAGACCTTTAAGATTGCTTAAGAGGAGCAGGAGGGAGCTGGCCAGCTGAGCACAGCCTGAGCATCCTGAAGCACACCAGGAGCAGTGGGCACCCTGCTCTGCAGAAAACAGATTCAGGGCTCTGGCTGCTCTCTGCGTGGCAGCAGAATTTCCAGAAGTAATTGGATTTGGCTGTTCAGTCACTTCCACAAATAAGGGGAAACAGAATTATTCCCGTTCACAGGCAGGCGTGCACAGCTCCCATTTTTCTCATGCACAGCTCTGCGAAGGGTTTCTATTGAGTTAGCAAACAATCAAACCCTGGCGCTGTGCTGCTCAGACCCTCGGGGAGCTGGAGGAACCGAGCAGCCCGTTGAAGAGCTGCAGTGCCTCCTGTTGTCCTCCCAACGACCAGCTGGGACCGCTAAGCTCCATGGCAGAGCATCCCACCATCCGTGGTGGGACTCTGGGTGGCTGCCGTCCCTTGGCGCTGCCTGGCTGTGCCAGGGCTGGAGGTGTGATGTGGGATGTGGTTGGCTCTGGGCAGGGCTCAGAAGCTCTCCCAGCAGGGACCAGCTCTTCTGCCCACGTTCGTGGGTGCAAGAGAGAGTTGGGCATGGCTGGGAAGGGAGGGCTGAAGACCTGTGCCTCTCACCACCCAGATCTGTGCGGGTAGCAAATAAGTCCTTGAAAGCAGGAGGTGCCCGAAGATGAAGAGGAGGCTGAATCTAGTGAGGAAGCCTTTACTCACTGGGCCCCACAGGAGAGCTGGACAAATAGGGCTGGGGAAGGAGGATAAATCAGCGCCGGCCCGTCGGTGTTTGCAGCGGGAGCGGAGCCTCCAGCAGCCGCGCTCCGGCTCGCCGGCTTCGCCCGTCGCCCGCGGTGCCGTTATTGAAGCTGGCAAGCCATCAGCAGAGATCAGGATTGATTGTGGCGGAATTTCCCAGGAGGGACAGAGATTAATGCTGGGGACAGCGGAACCAGCCCTCGCCTTCTGCTTGGGGAGCTGAGATGCTCCTCACCCCCCGGGGCCATCTGCTCCTGCCAGCAGCTGGCAGCGGGCAGCCAGGGGGCACGGCACTAGGGCTTCTTCCCGACCCTACTGGAAGCCAGCCCATCTCAGGAGAGCGTCCCAGAGCATCCTGCTTGGGCAGCTCAGCACCTTCACACCTTCATCTGGATGTTAGGAGGAAGTTCTTCACAGAGAGTGATTTGTCGTTGGAATGGGCTGCCCAGGGAGGTGGTGGAGTTGCCGTCCCTGAGGCGTTCAAGAAAAGACTGAATGGGGCACTTAGTGCCATGGTCTGGTTGATGGGATAGGGCTGGGTGCTAGGTTGGACTGGATGATCTCAGAGGTCTCTTCCAACCTGGTTGATTCTGTGGTTCCATCTGCTAACCGGGCAGAGTGGTGCTAAACCTGGCAGCAGCACAACCTGCTAGGGCACAGCCACAGGTTGCACAGGAGTTTGGCACCATGAGGGCTCGGGGGTGTGGGATTTAGGGGATGGTTTTCACCTAGTAAAGTTTACCTGGAGAAGTGACCACACAGACACGCAGTGCTGGGCATCCCTGGGGGTCGTTGGCAGTGGGAGGGCAGCTGCCCACACGGGATGGCAGGGAAAGCATCCCTTGGATGCAGACCCCCTAGAACCAAAGTCATAGCTCCCCAGTCCCTGCCGTGCATGAAATCCTTGCTGGCTTTGATGGTTATTCGCTGAAATCAGAGGAGTGCTGAGAGCTGCTCCACTCGGAATCGTTTCCCTCTCTCCTCTCCTGGGGGCAGATAAGGGCTCCCTTTCCACCTCCCCACCCCTGCCCCCTCTGTGGACTTCAGTAGGAAAAACAGAGATATGTCAGAAACCCTGGAGGTGTTTCACAGCCTAGAGACCCTCCCAGGGATTATCCAAGATCAATCATGCTCTGAGGAAGATGTCCCCACCCACAGACCAAGACGAGAGGGCTCTCATGAGCCTGTTTCTATTAGTGCTGTTCGTGGGTGCCCTTTGCAGTGGGAGGGGAGGACACACACACACACACACACACAAACAGTTATGCTGCACGTTTCAGTTTTGGATGCAGAACCTCCATCATTATCATTTCAATTAAAATTGCTCTTTGAAGCAGTTTGTCTTCAGGCTCAGCCACATGAATCTTTGCTTTCATGAACATAGAAAACTTGAAAAACAAATCTGACCCTGATTCCATCCACCCTGCTCTCAGCCCCAGGGCTGCTGTCGATGCCCAGCATAGCTGCATGGGAAACATGGCTATGCCATGGTGTGCAGCTGGGCACATGCGATGTGCAGCAAGCTGGGTGCTTGCTGTGGTGCTAGGTAAGCCAGCTGGTTGCCAGTTTGCCCTGGCAAGGCAAGCAGTCAGGCAGGGCACCATGCTTGGCAAACCAGCAATGGCTTGGCGGGGCAAAAAGAGGCACAGCAGAAGTTTGGCTGCGCTGGTACACAGTGGCAGGGTTGGGGTGGATTTGATGTGTGGTATCCATGGTCTGAGTGCATCCCTGGCTTGCTCTGGAGCAGGGAGGAACAAGATCAGCACTTGTGCTGGCACCACGCTGAGGGAGCTGCATGCAGACCTGGTAGATCCCGCAGGCTCAGAACTGTTTGGGTTGATAAAACCCTCTAAGATCATCGAGTCCAACCATCAACCGTCACCACCATGACCATGAACCACATCGCATGTAAAGGGAGATAAACTGGAGTGAGGGCTCTGCCAGTGCCCTTTGGGTTTGGCTCCTAGGCAGTGTCCAGCTCATGCTGGATCTCAGTGAATTGATGGGACCCCCACTGAGGTGTGTCAGGAGAACGAGGTCTCTTCTGTGACCGTTCACGGGCCCCAGCCCAGGATGGGTCACAGCGAATCGGTGTGGAGGTGCTCAGCGGCTTCCCTTCCCTCTGCTGGGGATCCCGCCTGGCCCATGAATATCCATGAGGAGCAGATTATTCAGCTCTCCCATAAACCCGGCTGCTGTTCGACACTAACGCACGGCTACACCGAATTACCTAACACCGATGTAAATGGGATTTCAAAAGGGATAGCAGGAGAGGCTCCCACCCTCGCCTCGATCTCCTTGCAGAGCAGCAGCAGCAGAAGGAAGGTGACAGGAGCTGGGTAATTTATACACCTGGATCCCTGCTCGGTGCCCGGCGGCGCCGGCAGCCCTGCTGCCTCCCGCCCTTCAGCATCGCTCCAATGTCAGCTTTTTAATGAAAATTAAGTGCTTGGCTTGTGCAAAGAGGAGCTGCACGGCCACGGCTAATTGCAGAGCTGGGAGCTGGCAACCTCGTTTGGAAGGAAGCGAGTCCCGGGAGGCTCCGGCGCGGTCTCTTCAAAAACAACAGACGCCGTGGACTTAGAAGGACTAAAAATATTTTCCTTCCATCTGTGCGAGCCGTTTCGTTTCCTCTTCATTTTCTCTAATTTTCTTTGTCTTCAGCTTTTACCGATTTGATGCATCCTAATTACGAGCACATCTGCCTGCTCCCGCAGCGCCCCGGCTGACCTGTGCTGGTGCCAGGGCCGGGGAGGAAGGGCTGGAGGGATGGATGAGGAAAAGTCCTTGCTTAGCGCTGCTGGTTGCCCCTCTACAGGGACTTGGGGATGTCCTAATCCTGCCCGCAGTGAGCCCTGGCTTCTGCCCAGCCAGCCCAGGGAGAAGGTTTTCCACGCGAGGAGGTTCCCGTGGGGTGATCCTGAGCTGGGCCGGCCAAGAGGTTTTCCCATGCACACAGTCGCTTTCCCAGGAGCTCACGGCACGGCCGGGATCATGGCTGATCCGCTGATCCCAGGTTTAGGACCGGGACTGGCTTTTTCGTGTTTGCCATCACCGAAGGAAAGCCTGGGAAAATCCAGTGCTCAGGAGTCGTTTGTTCTGCCTCTAATGCCTGGCAGCGTTTTCCTTCCTGCTCTTAAGGACAAATCCACCCTCACGCTGAAGCTGAGTCCCTGGCAGGATTAGAGCAGCCCGGAGAAGCCCAGCCCCGCGGTTACCCAGCGCTCCTGCGGCCATTTGTCTCCTGGCACAAGGAAACCAAAATCCCTTCGCAGCCGTTGAGGGGACGAAGCAGCTCCGGTGCAAGGACAAAGCCCACGCAGAGTCCTTGTTTCCTTCAGGCTATTGTGCAGCAGCTCTCACGCTGATGTCTCCTCCGTGGTCCATCAGCCTGTGGAGCTGAAGGCGCCCTCGATACGGTGCCGTTCACCTGAGAGACCCAATTACAAGCAGGCTGATGCCAAATGGTGCCAACAAACACCCCCCCACCCCCTCAGGCCCCCCAGCGCCCACCACAGCAAAGCTCTGTTATGGCACTGCCATGACAGGTGAGCAATGCTGGGGCTCCGGGGGACAAAGAGGGAGGAGAATGGTGAGTCCTGCTCCCTTCGCCTCTTGGGAGGGCTCAGCGGCGGGCAGGACGTGTGAGGGCACTGGGCTACCCCAGCCCAGAGGCTCAGCTTGCTCCTGAGTTGCCCTTATCAGCTGTGGATGTTCCCAGGACCACGAGTGGGCATGTCCCCAGAGAGCCCAGCCTGTACCACTGGCAGTCCCGAGCCACCAGCCAGTCCCCTTCACCAGGACCCGCCCTGGGATGAAGGACATAGCTTCCCACAGCGCTGGGATGCCCCAGCCCGTCAGGAGTGGATAGATGCAGCACCCTGACGAGAGGCCGGAGGACTTCTGGCAATCTCCAAGGGCTGTGAGATAAGAGGGCTGTCAGGGAAAAAGCCGCCGGAGAGATAAGGGAGCTTATTCCCTTCAATTATTGGGCAGATAAGGCGGCAGAGGAAGCCTGGCGCTGCTAATCCCTCGCAGCCAGCCGGCCTCTGCCGAGCCGAGCATGCCCACGTGGCTGCTGCGGCATGGGGCAGGGGCTGGGAACCTCCTGCGGTGGGCAGAGCCCTGCCACCCCATCTCCTGCCCGCGGCTTTACGAGCTGGGACCGCTCGGCCTCGTATTTCTTGTGAAATATGGCCCTGGCATTTCCCACAACCTTTGCACAAAGGTTAGGAGGCAGCTTGATGAGATTTGCTCAGTGGCTGGGAGTTGGGATGCGCTGTCGGCAGGGATGATGGAGCTCTCTCCCGGGAGGCAGAGGCTCACCCGCGGCAAGGAGAGGCAGTGAGCAGCACAGACAGACCCAAGGTCACCCTCCTGCGGTGGGAAACGCAGAGCAGTGATGGTGAAATGGTGCTGGGGGCAGGTGGACCCACCTTGGGGAGCAGTGTCAGCCTTTGGGGATAAACAGCAGTGAAATGGACTCCCAGACTTTCAAGGTCAGCCAGTCCAACCCCCTCTGCAGCCAGCAGGGACATCTGCAACCAGAGCAGGCTGCTCAAAGCCCCAAACAACCTGACCTGGAGTGATCCCAGGAATGGGCATCTCCCACCTCTCTGGGCAATCCAACGCCTTCCTCAGCAGGGGAGGACTGAGCTGTGCAGGAGCCTGCAAGGGCTGTGCAGGGATGGGCCAGGAGCAAGGCAGGGAAGCCACGCAGGAAATGTCCTCCTCTGGCTGTGGTTTCACCTGGGTGCCTCTAATTTACCCGCACAATTAATTGGAGCTGTAAATCTGCTGCTGCAGCTAGCTGCAGGCACAGGGATAAAGGTGGTTATTGAAGCCCTCCCTGTGCCACCTTCCTCATAGGTGGCCAAGATTGGTCCTGGGGAGCAAGGAGCCAGAGCCAGTATGGTTCCAGCCCCATTACCATCCCCACCCTCCCTCCCCAGGTCATGGCTCATTTAGCTTGCCCTTGGGGCCAAAGCTTGCACTTGGGGCCAAACTGCTGGTGAAGGGTTGGGTGATAGGTTGGACTAGATGATCTTGGAGGTCTCTCCCAACCTGGTTGATTCTATGATTCTGTGCCCCCCCTGGGACTGCCCTCCCTGCAAAGTCATTAATTAGTCACAGGAGACCATAAACACACAACCCAAACCCTCCCCAAGCCATCCTGTGGCTGGTTTGGAGGCACAGATGGGGCTTCTTTCTGCGCAGGCTTGGATGGGCCCAGGACTCAGCATCGTGCTTTGGGGAAACTTCCTCAGATTTTTAATTATCACAGGCAATTAAGACTTTAATTCTGCCAGGCTCCAGCTGCTGCAGCTGGCATGGCTCCAGCAGCTCAGCCATCCTCTCCAAAGGCTGCTGGGCCCAGATGAGAAGCTCCAGAAGAGGGTCTGGTCACCAAAACCACCAAGTGACAAGGTCTGCTGGTGGGAACAAGGTCACCCTGCACGCGGTTCTGGGTGAGCAGCTGGGGAAGCAGGTGAGGAGCTGCTGGGATGCTCCCAAGAGCCCAGGGCTGGGGGATCAGGGAGCCAGGGCAACTGCAAGAGGAGGATCCATAAAATGCCAATTCCAGTGTGAAAAGTCAAGTATTTTATAGGAGGCAGAAGGCTGGGGAGATAAAAACAAGAGCAGCATTAAAAATAGATCAAGGTAAGGAGGTGAGAGAGGTGGCTGGGGAAATGGGAGCCTCTGCAAGGAGTGATGGATGGGGATGGAGAGGAAGCACTCAGGCAGGTGAAGATGGGGGCACAAACTGGTGCAGCCCCCAGGGAAACACTTCCAGGGGCTGGGAACCTCCAGACATGCCACAAATCCATCTGGACAGCCCTGGACAGAGCTGTGCTTGGGTGGGGATGTGAAATGCAGAGAAGCCAATGAAGAGCTGCACTCTCGACAGCCAGAGAGTGCAGTAAAGCCACCTGGGTGCCAGCACAGCAGGTCTGCTCCTGGCAGGCTGGAAATGCCTTCCCTCGCTGACCCAGCACCAGCAGATGCAGTTGTGATGAGCACGCAGGGGGCTGCATCTCCCCACAGCTGCCTCCCGCCTTACCACAGCCCAATACTGCTGCAAAAAACCTGGGAGGAAGCAGGAGCCCAAGCCTCAGCTGGCATCCCAGGGTGTAATTAGCGAGCACACATCAACTGGAGCCTGAAATTCGGAGCGCAGGAAGCGGAGGAGCTCGCCCAGCCAAACGGAAAATGAGAACGCCTGGCCCAATGAGGGAGCTCTCTAAATATAACCAGCGCTGCAGATCCGTGTCAGGGAATAATTCACACGCAGGAAAACAGCTCCCGAAGTTGGTGGAAGCAGGAGCAGCTCTGCTGAGCAGGCCTCGAGGAGCAATAAGGAAGCTGCACAGAGATGACGACGGCAGCGCGGCAGCAGCGGAAGCAGTGGTGGGAAACGTTTCAGATTCCACCGATTTGGAAGGGACCCTCAAAGGGCATCTTGTCCAACATCCTCTGCAGGGACACTTCCAGCTAGAGGAACACTGCAACAGGCTGTTCGGGGAGGTGGTTGGGGCCCAATGCCTGGAGATATTCAAGCTGAGGCTTGACAGGGCTCTGGGCAACCTGACCTAGTTGGGGATGCTCCTGGTGGGCGCAGAGGGGGTCAGACTGGATGAGCTTTGGAGGCCACTTCTAACCCAGACCATTCTGTGATGCTAGAGCAGGCTGCACAGGGCCACATCAAGTCTGATCTTGAATGTCTCCAGGGATGGGGCTTCAACCACACCCCTGGGTTCCAGTGTCTCACCACCCTTGTTGTGAATAACTTCCTCCTGATGTCCAGCCTAGATCTACCCTCCACAAGGTGCTCTGGCACGGAATCAAAGAATCAATCAGGTTGGAAGAGACCTCCAAGCTCATCCAGACCAACCTAGCACCCAGCCCTGGCCAATCAGCCAGACCATGGCACTAAGTGCCCAGCCAGGCTTGGCTTCAACACCTCCAGGGACAGTGACTCCACCACCTCCCTGGGCAGCCCATTCCAATGCCAATCACTCTCTCTGCCAACAACTTCCTCCTAACATCCAGCCTAGACCTCCCCTGGCACAACTTGAGACTGTGTCTCCTTGTTCTGTGGCTGGTTGCCTGGCAGAAGAGACCAACCCCACCTGGCTACAACCTCCCTTTGGGTAGCTGCAGACAGCAATGAGCTCTGCCCTGAGCCTCCTCTGCTGCAGGCTGCACACCCCCAGCTCCCTCAGCCTCTCCTCACAGGGCTGTGCTCCAGGCCCCTCATCAGCTTTGGCGCCCTCCTGTGGACACCTTCCAGCACCTCAACATCTCTCTTGAATTGATGAGCCCAGAACTGGACACAGCACTCAAGGTGTGTCCTGAGCAGTGCTGAGTCCAGGGGCAGAATAACCTCCCTTGTCCTACTGGCCACACTGCTCCTGATTCAGGTATCCCCTAGAAGGTGCTCTGGCATCCCCCAGGAGGTGCTGGGACACCCAGCAGCTGTGGGTGTGGCTGACACTTTGGTTGAAGTCCACTGCCCAGGGGCAGCATTTTCAGCAGCTGTGGCACACAGAAGTTGCAGAGCAACCCCGAGCAGCTCTTTGGCAGCAGAGTGGCACAGCTGGGAGGGGCAGCAGGACCTGGAACGGCTCCTGTGAAGCATTTGTGTTATCTGCAGCAGCGATGATGGCTCCTGGAATGGGGATGTCAAACGGCTCCCTCGCAGCGTTCCCTACGCCTTTAAAACTGAAATGGGCTGCGCTGATGCCTTCAGCTGCCTAATGGGTGCTGGGGGTGTAAAAGTGCCACTTCATGCTCCGAGATGTCGCTACATTAAATCAATCCCATTTTCCTTGCTTATAAAAGGCAAATATTTTCCCAGGGCAGAGAAGGAGGAGGATGGGAGCTGGGGGTGGCTGCTAAAGCTGAGCGCAGCTGGGTTGGCTTCTTGGTTCAGCACAGCTGGATCCTGTATCCCATTGAGGATGTGCAGAGGGGCAGAGGTTGAGCCCCCTCCATCCCCCAGTTTTTACCTGCATTGCTCAGCACCACAGAGGATCAGGATATATCCCAGCACAATCACCCCCAGCCTCACCCAGGCTTGTGCATCACACTGGAAGATCTCTTGCTGTGTGTCTCTGGTTTAAGCCCTTGGAAATAGCCTGGATGGAGCCAGGGAAAGCTCAACAGGTTGGTGCAGGTGAAAATGATCTGCGGTAGTCAAATGGGAGGAGTCCTCTCTGAAAGGCCTGGAAGGGAACGTGAGTGACAGCCCCAGTGTGCCACTCACACGGCTGGGGCTGGGGGGGGACAAAACTCCCCATGCTTGGGCCTGGTCTTTCAAGGTGTTTGGTGCCATCAGTAAACATCAAGACCTTGGTGCAAGGTGAGGTGAGCAGCAGAAAGGGCAGCACAAGCAGGGGCTGTGCCCAGGGTCTGTGGGACCCCTGAGATCCCAGAACCATGTGGCCCTGGAGGTGTTGGGTAGAAGGTTGAAACTGGTGATCTTAGAAGGTCTTTTCAACCTCAGTGATTCTGTGTCCAGTTCTGCAGACACAGGAGGAGCTTCCTTACAGAGAAGAGAGATGGGCAGCTCCTGCTTCCACAGCCAGCAGTGCAAGTGCCTAGTCTGGAGCAGGAACCAGCTGAGGAGTGCAGGAGGTTCCATGACCTTAACACCTAACAGCCTGTGCTGGCTCCTGCTCTGCAGTGCCTGCGTCTCAGTGACTGATGTGGTGTGACCAAAGGGACTCTAACAGCAGGGCAGTAAAGTGAGCCTTGCATTTCCCTATTTACTAATCTCCAGCTTCTCCCTGTGCCCTTTCCTTCAGCGTGCTCCAGCAGCAATAATGCTCCTCTCAGAATACATTCCTCTGATTATTTCCCAGGGCCCTGCCTTGCCGTGTGTGACGGGCCCTGGAGTGGTAATTTGTTCTCTTTCCTGGTAATTGCAATTTTAGAAATAGCTTTGCCAAATGTTCACTGCCTGATGCCTCTGGAGAAGGCATTTCCTTCCTTTTCCCCACCCTGTGACAGAGCTGCTGCCCACAGGAGTGGTGGTAGGACAAGCCCCGGCGGAGCAGGTGCTGCCCTACCACAGACCAAGAGGTCTGTGCCACCCTGGGAAGCTGCATCTCCTGCTCTCTTGGGGGTGCCCACACAGTTTCAGATTAACACTTGTTAATTCCATTTGCCAGTGAGATTTGGTTATTGCAGGATGGGAAAGAAGTTAATGAGATATGGAGGGAAAATATCCCAGGGATGGCAGTGGGAGAGCAGGAGAGGGACCTGCACTTGGAAGCAGTTGATCCCTGAGGCACAGAGCTGGGATGCACATCATTGTCCATAACTTAGTACAAGGATCATTCCTGCATACAGCAAATGGGTTTGGGATCTGGACCTGGGACAAGCCCAGCAGCAGCCTTCTACAGGTCCCTGAAAGGAGGCTGGAGCCAGGCAGGAGTTGGTCTCTTCTCACATGCAACCAGTGACAAGACAAGAGGAAAGAGCCTCAAGCTGTGCCAGTGGAGGTTCAGTTTGGATATAAGGAAAGGTTCTCAAGCACTGTCACAGGCTGCCCAAGACAGGTGGTGGAGTCTCCACCTCTGGAGGTGTGCAACTGACAGATGGATGTGGTGCTGAGGGATGTGTTTCAGAGGTGGTGGCTTAGCAGCAGTGGTGGGACTGGGAGCTCTGGGTGCGGGCTTGGACTTGGTGCTCTCAGAAGCCTCTTCCAGCCTTTACACTTTTATGGTTCTATGGCCTCCTATGCCCAAGGGAAGGCCCTGGGCTGGGGGGCAGCAGCTCGGTACCCACAAACAAAGCACCTCTAGCATCAAGTCTTTGCTTTGGGGAGCAGACAGGGTGCACAGCACAGGATCCTTTTGCCGAGAGAGATGCCCTGGGTGGGCTATGCTCACCAACCAACAAGGGCAGGTCTCATTTGGGCGATGCTGCAGCCCCCAGGCTCTAACCTTTTGTAGCCAGTTCAAAGCAATTGCTGGTGATTAATTTAAGCTGAAGGTTAAGAGCCAACATAAGCTAGAAAGTCAATGACTAATCTATTAAGCTCCCCAGTAACTTAATTTACATGTTTTTAATGATTACTTCCTACCTGGCCACTCTGAAAACTAATTGGACTTGAATCGTTAAGTGCATTCCGAGGTGGACTCAGATTAATAAGTACCACTCATGTCTGCTTTTAGATGCAGAAGGAAATCAACTTTGGTTTCAGGAGCTGCCAGAACACCTCATTGCTATGCAAATGTGGCTGCCTCTCCTCATCCGAGGGGGATCTGCTCTCTAATAAGCAGGATGCATTAGCCTGGGGAGCCAGGTTTGCTGGACCTGCTGCCATTTAGGAATTAAAACCCCAATTAAGGGCTTGATGCACTTCTTGAAAATTGACTTTTTCTGTTGGTCCATTGTAAAAGAAAAACCTGCTCCAGGCTTCAAATGGGGCTCAGGCCAAGCATCACTCCCCATTAGTCGGCGGTGGTCTTGGGCAGCTGAGGGACCAGAGAGACTGGCTTGATGGTTTCTCTGCTGCCAGGTCATGAGCACAGCCATCCTTCCTCCTCCTCCAGCACTTCAATTGCTGTCTCCATCAGTGACAGCCTTGATCCACCTGCTGTCACCATCACCTGGGAGCAGCAGCTAATGGGGACACAACCCAGTGGCACAGCACAGTGCTGGCACAGTCAGAAGGCCAGAGAAGGTGCCCTTTCCTCCCAGTATCCAAGACAAAGAAGAACACACTGAAAGTAGCCCACCAGAGCCTTTCTGCACCTTGTCTGCTTCCCCAAAGCCTTTCCTAACAACTTAGAGGGATCCATAGCCAGCTCCTGATTTCCAGCACTGCTGCTGGAGAGGGTGCAACAGGAAAACATCAGCCTCAGGAGGCAAGTGTGGCTCTGGACAAACTGCTGTTTGCTTGGCTCTACTCAAGCACTTTAACTCCCAGGGGATGGAGGAGTCACCAGGGGCTGGGGGAGACCCTAGGCTGCTGCACTGGGGGAAGAGCAGAGCAACCCTATTCGGATTCCCATGGGAAAGAGGTTGTGACTCTGATCAGAGCATCCCGTTGGGGCTGAAACCTGTGTGAGAGAAAGAGCTGAGATGTCTTCTGCCAGGATGCAAGGGAAGCTCTTGCTTTGAGGAGAGAGAACTGGTAGTAAAGGAGGAAATGTGGCTGGAATGAAAAGCACCTACTTAGGAGATAACATGAAAGCCCTTTTAATATAATTTAATGGCAAAAGGCAAAGTGAGGCTTTGAGATGCAGCACCAGCTCCCTACTTAAGGCAAGGATGAACACTTGGATGGGATCAATCCACACGAGGACAACAGAAAAAAACCCAGCACGATGTTTATTCACCTCAGAAGTCCAGCAGCCTCCTGGCAGCTGCAGGAGGCAAAGTGGATTTGCTGTCCTTGGGTGGCTGAGCAAAGCTGTGTGGGTGGGACTCCATCCCCCATGGAGCTGCACAAGAGGTCAGGTGCAAGATCCAGCTCTGACTCCACCGCTCCATGGAGCACCCACGGAGGGCACCAGCCAGGGCACATCAGGCTGCAGGAGTTCACCATAGGGAAACGGAGAAGTTGAGCGTTTGCCATCAGTTAATAGCTGAGCAAACAGAACACGGTGTTGGTAGCGGGGAAGACGGTTCCCCTAAAGAACCGTTCTTTTAATGAGCCTCATAATCACCCTCATTAATTTGGGTATGGCTGAGTTTTCAGGTTCGCGGACCAGGAAGGAAATGGCTTTGCATCAGCGTTGAGTCAGACACAACAGCTTCCCTGCTCCTCCTAAGCCTCAGGTGGGTCTTTGGGAGCTGTTTTACTGATCAAAACAAGTTCCTCGGAATACATCTGGCAGCCTGGCACAGCCCAGGGCTGCCTGGAGCAGCAGGCAGCTGTGGCAACGATGTTCTCGAGGTCCTGCAGCCCTCGCTGCTTCCTGCCCTCTGCACCTATCCCACTGACTGCATCCGAAGCTTTATTTTCTCACAGCAGCAGGGTTTGCAGGTCAGACACCTGCAGCACCATCATGGCCCTTCCTCTCATTTTGCAGGAGCAGCTCCCTGCCCTCTGTGCCACAGGTGAGGTCTTGTCTGGCTCCTGTTCCCCAGGGACAGGGCATGGAGCTGCCTCTCTCCATACTGTGCCATATAGGACCTCTGGATACCCATCGGAGCTGGGAGCAGCAGGAATCATCTTTCCCTGGCCCAAAGAGTGAGGGGAAGTCTCACTCAAACCTGCCAGGCTCTCCTCCAGCAGAAATCACCACTCTGACGAGGAGCACAGAGCTCCCTCCCATCCCGGGAGGGGGATGGAGACCTTCATCCTGGGCTTCTTCATTAGTTCCCAGTCCAGGAGCTGTACAGATGCTGCCTGCTTCCCCCGATGGCAAGGAAATTATGCACCTGGGCCAGCAGCCAGCATACAGAGGATTTATGCTTTTCAAGGTCTTTTATTAACTTGACAACATATGGCTCTATCCGCAGAGCATTTCCTCTTCCTCCTCAGGCTGCTGGGGCTGCACTGGGCTCTCTCTGCTGCCCCGGGCTCTCTCTGCTGCCCCGTGCCCCTTCACCTGGCTGTGGGCACCTGCTCAGAGGACAGGGTCCGTTGGGGATGGCTGGCATGCTAATGAAATGCCACAAAGCCATTTTCTTACTTAAAAGTTCATTTGAATCCCCTTTTTTTTTCCTCGCCCAGATGCCAACCCAGGCTTTATAAAGAACAGGAAGGGAGATTTGGACTGCTGAACGCTTTTCTTTGTGGCAGGTACCTGTGTTTGGGCAGACCCCTGGGACCCAGTGGCACAGGGAGAGTCTGGATCCCGCAGCTCTCCATGGAAACCTGCCCAGACGATGCATTTCTGACTACCTTGGGGCACATTCCCACACTGACGGGAGCTGGCCGCGCCAGCAGCTGCACCTTGCAGAGGATCCTGCCTGTTCTTTGCATTCCTGTCTGATTTCGGTGCTTGCAGATGCCTATCACGACGGTCCTAAGGGTCCCTCCGGACGCGGCGGCTGCCCGAGCCGCTCCAGCGCTGTCTGCAGGAGCCCACACTGGCAGAGCTGAGCACAATTGATTTTTGTCTTTAAGATTCAGGAATTGATTTCTCTCAGACAGGAGCTTTGCATCTAATGAAAGGCAGCGATCCTCTTGCAAAGGCAGCTGGCACCGGGCTGCGGCCGGGGAAATTGCCCTCATTTTTACAGCTTTTGAGTAACTCCAGAGAAACCCCAAAGGGCTGGGGCTGTGCAGTGGAGGAGAGGGAGGGAGGTGGGCAGCAGCTTCAGAGAAGGCAGCTGTGCCAAGCAGAGACCTTGCCGGAGCGTCTCTGTGCCTCGATGTGTGTAGGAGGAATGTCTAATGATGTTGAACTTCAACTGGCTGGAAAAATGTCATTCTGCTGCTGGCTTTAGACGTGCCTCTTCCCTCTTCCAGCTAAAGCACCGAGCTGAGGCCCTCCTTACTCTCAGAAAAGCCAAAACACCAGAGGCAACACAGACTCTCAGAGCTGACAGCCTCCAGCTCAGCACACATCCCTGTCCTGGGCACATCAGCACTTTGTCATAGGAATCACAGAATCAGTCAGGGTTGGAAGGGACCACAAGGATCAGCCAGATACAAGCCCCCTGCCATGCCCAGGGACACCCTACCCTAGAGCAGGCTGCCCACAGCCTCAATCAGCCTGGCCTGAAACACCTCCAGCCATGGAGCCTCAACCACCTCCCTGGGAAACCCATTCCAGCCTCTCACCACTCTCATGCTCAACAACTTCCTCCTCACCTCCAGCTTGACTCTCCCCACCTCCAGCTTTGCTCCATTCCCCCCACTCCTGTCACTCCCTGACAGCCTCAAAAGTCCCTCCCCAGCCTTTTCATGGCCCACTTCAGATCCTGGAAGGCCACAAGAAGGTCCCCTGGGAGCCTCCTCTTCTCCAGCCTGCACAGCCCCAACTCTTTCAGTCTGTGCTCATAGCAGAGCTGCTGCAGCCCTCTGAGCATCCTTGGGGCCCTTCTCTGCACACACTTCAGCATCTCCATATCTCTCTTGTAATGGAGGCTCCAGAACTGGCTGTAGTACTCCAGGTGGGGTCTCAGCAGACTGGAGTAGAGGGGGAGAATCACTTCCCTTACCCTGCAGGAAGGGGTGCAGGAAGAAGCCATGGCCACACACCAGCACCTCAGCCACAACCCATGAAGGAAACCAAGGGGTTACCCTGGCTACTCTTCCCTCCTATTGGCAGGGAAGGTCTGAAACGCTCTTGAGAGGCACCGGTGGGAAGCAATTCCATCAGCCCCTGGTGGGCTGTAGTGCTCTGGAGATCAGGAGTTACAGAATCACAGGATGTCAGGGGCTGGAATTGGCCTCAAAAGGTCATCTAGTCCAATCCCCCTGCCAGAGCAGGAGCTGCCTTTTGCAGGTCCACAAAATGTTCCAAATTGATCAAGGTGAGTCCCAAAGAAGCCTTCTGCCATCTGGCAGGGGCACCCTGACTGCCTGCAGCTGCTTACCAGCAACCTTGAGGCCAGCTCCATCCCAGTGCCAGGATTCCAGTGGTCCAACACTATCCCACCCAGCTATCAGACCTTGCAGGCTTGGCTCTTCCCTTTGCACATCCACACGTTTTCCCAGCGTTTCCCGAGTGCCTGTCGGGGCTCTGCCTTCACATCCCGACCTGCGGCGCGGCTCCCTTCACCTCCCCCCGCCCCGGCCCCGTCCCTCAAACTGCGGAGCGTGAGGCAGCGATGGCATCTGAGTGGCCTCGAGTGCTGTCGAGAAGATTGCACCCGCTGGAGCGCTAATTAATGTTTGTTTTGTTATCTCTGGGGAGCGATTGCCCAACAAGATCACTCAAATAAAGCAGAACCTGTTCCGACTGAGCTCGGTTTAGAGGCTGATTCATTGCAGCCTGGCCCGTGCAGAGGACTAATAATGAGGAGAGCAGGCAGAGGCAGGAGCAAACTCGCCGTTTATCTGCCTTTTATGTAATTAAAATGATGGAAATTATGTCTTAATGAGTGGAAATTGCAGGTGCTCTGGAGAATTCTGCGGATCTTGTTTTCCTGCTGAGCGTAGCCTCTGAGTGCGTCCCTCCAGCATGTCCCCAGCCTGGGGGCACAGCGGGATTGCAGAGGCTCTTCTTGGGAGGACAAAGGCGTTGGCTATGGTCCCTGCCCCCTGAAGGCTCACCCTCGATGGGCTGCACGCCCTGGCGTCCAAGTGGTGAGGGCTGGAGCAGGGCTCTTCATGCCAGGCCTCGATGAGTGCTGCTGCCAGTGCTGAATTCTGCCCTCATGTGCCGTTAAACGTCAGGTGGTGACATTTCTGTGTCCTGCACTTGGCAAGCAAACCCCAGTGAGGGTGGCACCTCCATCAGGCTGCACAACACCCACGGCCATGCCACAGCTCAGTGCTGAGAGATGCAAGAAGTGCGAGGCTGCTGTGCCGTGGGGCTGGGGGACTTGCTGGAGTAGGGTCCATGGTTGGACTCTGTGATCTCGAAGGTCTTTTCCAACATGATCCTATGGTGACAGAGCCCCAGAGATACTGTGACACAGTAGGAGCAGGTAAGACACGGCAGGACTTGCCCCCTTGTTTCATTCCTTCCTCTTGTTTGCCAAACTGGAATTCCCACAAATGGAGGGGGACAAATTCTCCCTGTGCCAGGATGAGCACCAGGCAGGACAGCAGGGCCCGGGCAGGGATGTGCTCTGCGGTGATTAAATGGTCAGAAGAACACCAGAAAGTTGTTCTCCACCTCAGCTGTGCATCCCAACGTGCTCATTTACCCAGTGAACTGGTGGTGTCCTGTGCCATCAGAGACCATGGAGGCAGAGCTGAGGAGTCACGGTGCCAGCACTTCCAGCCTGCCAAGGAGCCTTCCACATGCTGGTGGTACCAAGAAGACCCACGCAGCTCCTGTGCCAAGGGACAGCTTCCCACTGGTTCCTCGGGGAGCACCTTCCACAAGATGGAGCCTGCGGGCAGACGATGCAGGGCCAGGAGGAGGCGGGACGGTGAGGGGCTGTCCGTGTGTCTGCCTGCCCGTCTGCTGCCATGCACGGTGCTCTGTCTGTCCAGCTGGCCCGCAGGCAGTGCCTGGATGCGCTGCAATGTGGCTGTCTGTCTCTCCATCTGTCTGTCTCCCTGGTGATGCTCAGCCAGGGATGGAGAGTGGCCGTCAGGACTTGTCAGGCTTTGTGACACAAGCTGGCTGGGCAGCCAGCACAGCCCCTTGGACACGTGTCTGGGCATCTCTGCCACATGTGTGTGCCCTCCAGAGCTGCTCCCAAGAGGACCTTACAGTGCCAAGTCCAGGGATGCCACTCCAAGGTAAGCCAGCACCAGGCACAGCCTTTAACCACAGGTGGCTGTGCCTTTGATTGCTCAGTGCTTAGAAAGTCCACCAGTGACCCACTGGTTTGGCTGCTGGCAGTGGCAGCCTGGTGATGCTGGGCACAGATGGGGTCCTGTGGTGGGCAGTGGCGAGGATCTTTTAAGGTGAAGCCAAGAACCTTTTGGGATGATGTTGAGAACCTCTTGGAGCAGTTCTGTAGACCATCTGAGACAATGCCAAAGGCTTTTCAAGATGAGCAATGCCAAGGGCCTTTAGGAGTGATGCTGAGGAACTTCTGGGCCAGTGCTGAGGACTGGTAGCTGGTGAGGCTGGTGGCTGATCCCACAGAGCAGAGGCAGGAATGCATGCTCAGACTGCACACTACTCCCCAGGCTCCTGCTCTCACCTCTGGGAAGAGGAGGTCTGGTGCTGGTTGCCCACCACGATGCTTGGCTCCTCCAGAGTACCCTGGCACCACTAGCCTTTGTCTGCAGACACTGCCATCACTGGGAGCAGAACCACTCTGGGAAGGAGCTGGTCTTGCCCTCCACAAACCTCTCCAGCCAAGCTCCATGCCAAAACATGCACAGAGGAGGTGAGGAAGAGACAGATCGATAAAACACTCAAGGAGTGAAGAAAAAAAGACCAAATAATGAGAGCCTCATTTGTTTGCTTCCTTTGCAGGTCACCTTAGCAGCAGGATGACAGCAGAGAAACATCAAACACCTGATAAAAACCAAATAGCTGCAGGAACAGAACTGCCTCACCAGCAGCTGGAGTGGGGCTAAGCAGGCAGAAAGCCTCCATCTCAGCTCTGCAGTGTGGGGTGAGCCCTGACTTGGCCCTTTGCCTCAGCTGGATGTTTATGGGGTGCTGGGACCTGAGGTGGCACCAGATGGGTAAGAGTGTGGTGGCAGTATGGGATGGCAGCATTTCACCAAAGCCAATATAAGTGGAAAGAGGATTTGGAGAGCCTGAGGAGACAAAGTGGTGAGAGGGACTGCAGAGCCCCAGCCTGGGGAAATGGGCACAGCCTTGCTGGGGATGCTGAGAAGATCTCTTTGGTCTGGGGTGCTCAAGATGCCTGGGCTGGCACCAGCAGGGATGGCAGTACTGGCACAGTGTGGGCATTTAAGGGCTTGTCCTCTGCTTCCTAAAAGCCTTTTCCATTGGCAGAGAGCAGAGGGAAAGCTCTTTGGCCTGAGCTGAGGGGAGCAGCCAGGGAAGGTTTCTCTCACTGCTGTGCCAAGCAGAGCCAGGCTCAAGGTTGCAGCCCAGGAGGTCCCTGGCTGGTGGCAGCAGCTCTACCCCCGGCTTCTTCCCAGGGCCACCATCAGCAGAAGCCACTGGTCCCTTGGAGGGAGCCAAGCTCAGAGCTGCCCTTGTCTGAGCCTTCTTGAGCAGAGACACTGTGATATGGGACCACAAGGAGAGGGCTCTGCTGGCATTGTGTCCCCTCTCCCACTTCAACCTCATTTATCTTGCCCTTCCCTGCCAGGCCCCCATGGCACACAGGGCTTGATTTAGCAAATGCTCACCTCTGCTGGGACAAAGGCTGCTGGCAGGGCAGTGATTAATGAGTGAGAGGAGCCCTCCTCTGCTGCTCTGTCACCCCTGAAAGCTGTCTGTTGGCACATGCTGAGTGGGCAGGAGCTGGAGGGATCTGAGTTCTTGTGCTGTGCTTCGGGCTGTGACTGCTGACACCAGGCTGGGCTTCACTGGAGGAGAATTTTGATGTGAACAATAGGTCAGGTGCAGACTCACCTTGCTCCAGACACAGAGTATTAGCTCCAATTTTAGGAGGCTTTCAGCCTTCCTGCAGGAAGAGAAAGAGAGAGAAAAGCCTCCCTGCCTAATTGTGCTGGTTACAGGCAATCAGGCGCTCGCCCATATTCGGACGGCTTTTATTTGACACTGATTGATTGCACTTTAATAGCTCCCCCAGCACTTTGGTGGTGAGGAAAGAAGTTCTGGAGAGTTACACCAAGCATTATGAGCTCATAAAGAAGACATCCTCACAACCAACGATTCCTCACAGCGAGGGTGCTGAGGATTAGGGAACTTGTGGCTGCCCCCTCCCTGGAGGTGTTCAAAGCCAGGCTGGATCA
Organism: Tricholaema leucomelas; assembly: GCA_013400475.1. Lineage (NCBI taxonomy): Eukaryota > Metazoa > Chordata > Aves > Piciformes > Lybiidae > Tricholaema lacrymosa > Tricholaema leucomelas. The sequence continues at coordinate 713,161 of WAAF01021109.1, forward strand.
GACCTTAAGTACCTTAGGCTAGTGGGAGGTGTCTCTGCCCATGGACAGGGGGTTGGAACTGGATGATCTTTAAGGTCCCTTCCAACCCAACCCATTCTAGGAGTTGATGATTTTATGTTGGCATCCTAAAGGCTGCAGGCTGGCATCTCTGACAGCTGCATGTTGGCATTGCCTGGCAGGGGCTGGAAGGAGAGACCTCCAATAAGCAAACGTGCTCTAAGAAGCCCTGTGGAGAGCTTGTGGTTATCTCAGCTGGGAACACACCCAGCTCCAGATATTCTGGTCTTGTAATTGAATTATTTAGGGCTGGCCTGGCCTGCTGAAATAGGCTTTCTTCCTATTTTTAGGTTTCCATCTACAGGGCTGGAAATTACAGCCATTAAAATGTTCTATTAGTAATGATATATAAAGGGGGGGGGGGGAAAAAACTGATCAGACTTTTCTAGTGCATGGAGAGCATTAGGATATCATTAATTTTAATGACAGAGCCCCAAATTACAAAGCTATTACAATCAGACTGGAAGTTTCTGAAAGAGAGAGGAAAAAAAAAAAGAAGAGATTGGTTCTAAATTATTGCTAATGAGTAAAAAAAAAAAATATTTAAATCATATTTAACAGACCTTAAATTTGCAGCCCATGAGGCCATGAGCTAATGATGGCTTTGGCTGGTGCTGACCGAATGTCCCATGCGAGGGCTGCCCAGGAGGGTTTGCAAGGAGCAAGTCTGGAGGGTCTGGAGCCAGAGCCCACACTGCCAAGAGATGCTCAGGGCCCTCTCTGGGAAAGGAGTGGGGGTGGGTGTGGGCACGGCCCCAGCTGATTTGCTTGGGAGGTGTTTTGGTCTTCTTGAGGGTTAAAAATGGTCCTTCGGCTGCTGAGCAAAAAATACCCTTGCCAGCCCTGTCAGCTCTGAGGCAGCAGCAATTAAAGTCCCCGGGAGAAAGGGCAGATTTGGATCTTGGTTTTCTTTCACAAAATAAACGACTAAGGAACAAAGTCCTTTGACAAAGGGGATGAGGAGAGAAGGGCAATCCCTGAGCTGAGGGTGGCTGTGGCAGCAGCTTTGTCTGCTCCTCTCTGTGCTTGCTGCCAGGAGGGAGCAGTGGCTGCAGCTCCCAGAAGAGAAGCTGGGAATCCCCCGAACCCTATGAGCCCATTTTGGGAGCTCCTCTCCATGTCAGGAGGGAGCAGGGGTTGGGAGGATGGGCTGCAGGCCCCAGTAAGGCAGCTGGGATCTATGTGATCCAGGAGAGAGGAGCACGCAGCAAGCACTGGGAAGCTGCGTTTGAGACAAGGGGAGCATCCCCTGACCGCAGAGCTGCCACTCTGCAGACACAGCCCCAGCCCCTCTGGAGCAGGGACGATTTACTGCCTTGCCCTTGAAAGCTTCTCTTGTCTCTAAGCCACCAAGCTGTTGACTTCCTCGTGTAAAATTCTCTTTCATTCAAAGGAAGCACAAAGTTTGCTGCTGGAGCTGCCTGCTGAGCTTCATTTCACTGAGCCCATGTAGAGCCAGGAGGAGAAAACCCCAACAAGCAGGGGAGATACTGGCAGCTGTGACTCTGGCTGTGCTAACCTGGGGGTGCAATTTCTATCCCTTAACAAACCCTGGGTGTCCTTACCCAGCTGGAGCCAAAGCATAGAAGTCTCTTCCAATCTCTGCCCAGGTGATGCTGAGGGTTGCCAGCACAGTCCCAACTGGATCCAGGAGCCAGAGGGGTGATGAGCTCAGCACCCACAGTCCAACCCTTGCCCAGCACACCGCAGGGACCTGCAGCAAAAGTGCAGATGTGAGAGGATCTGCCTGGGGCAAAAAGGGCTTTGTGCCCTTGGCAGTGTCTCCAACCCTGCAGAGCAGCTTTGCCCAGAGGAGGGCTTTGAACAGTCAGCTCCTCATGTGGGTGTAGCTTCTTCGTGGCAAGGTGGCTGCAGCAAAGGGCCAAAATGGGCTTGGAAGTAGCCCCGGGGGTGGCCAGAGCCCACACATGAGCACTGCCTGGGAAGATGCTGCTGGCACCTGGAGATGTCACTGCTGGCGTTGCTGGCACTGCTGCTTCACCTGCAACAGCAGCTGGCAGCTGTTAAGCAGCTTAGCAGCCCGTGGTGCCCTCTGATGGAAAAGGCAGATTTATGCTGGTGACAAAGGCTTTGTTTCCCAGTACCCTTGTGGCCAGCACTGACCTGCTTTCCCACAGCTGGCAGGGCCACTGTGCCAGTGTGCCCGTGTGAGACCTGCAGCCCAGTCAGCTGCCACTGACATCTGCCTCACCCTGCCCTGACCCCACACTCAGCACTGCCATCTGTCTTCTAAGGGGGAAGGCACTCACAGGTTGGCTTCTGCTTGCCTTCTTTGCCCCCTGTGCCAGGGAGACTTCATTTCTTTAGGCCCTTTGGAAGGAACCATCAGAGTGGGCAGCTCCTTGGTGCCAGCCATGCCATGAGATGGCAAACCTTGGCATGAAAGCAAAGCCAACTCTGTCTCTGCCTGCAGCAACTGTGACCTCCAGCCTCACAGCACAGCGACATGCCTGGAGACATGGGAGAGAGGGAATGTGGGAAAGGAACATTAAGTAGAGACCTATCCCTAGGGACAGGCTCTGCCTGCTGGGTCTCCCTCTGCTCCAGCTGCTGGCTGCTGTCCCAACGTGCCAGGAAACATCTCCAAGCAGCACAGCCAGGATCAATCCACAGCCTCATAATGGTCTCTGCAACATTAAAACTATTTTCCAGGTAGCTGAGATTTGAGAGGCTGCCATAAAAGGGTCAAAAACTTTTCAGATTCATTAGGGCTGCTGCTGGGAATCTCTGCTTGGTTAAGCGCCGGAGATGGCCGAGAGGCGAAGCAGAGCCCTGGAGATTGGATGTGCTCTCAGTGCTGATGAATGGCTTCTCCGTGGCAATTCCAGAGTTGGCAGGGGGAAAAACAGTATCCCACAGCTGAGCAACCTGGAGTGCAGTGCAGGAACTCTGAGGAGCAGCCTCGTCCAGAAGGAAGCATTGCTGCAGGCAGCAAAGTGACCTTTGAAGAGGGGCTGCAGGCGAACATGCCAGCAGTGTGGGAGGACAAAGCTCTGTGTCCTTCCTTGGTGCAGCCACTGACCCCAGTGCCTGGGGGTCCCTAGTCTGCTGGGCACACAAAGCTCTGTGTCCTTCCTTGGTACAGCCACTGACCCCAGTGCCTGGGGGTCCCTAGTACTTAGAGGTTCCCAGATTTCTAGGGGTACCCACTGCCTGGAGGTCCCCGGTGCCCAATGGTTCCCACTGCCGAGTGGGTGTCATTGTCAGTGAGTTCCCAGCACCCCATGGTCCCTGCACTCCTATTCCTCATCTTTCAGCTGCCCACAGCCACACACAAGGCTGAGGAGCAGCCTCTCTGCCCACAGCCACACACAAGGCTGAGGAGCAGCCTCTCTGCCCACAGCCACGCACAAGGCTGAGGAGCAGCCTCTCTGCCCACAGCCACACACAAGGCTGAGGAGCAGCCTCTCTGCCCACAGTCAGGTATAAGGCTGAGGAGTAGCCTCTGCCCACAGCCACGATGGGACCAGCTCCCTCTTTCCTGGGGTGCCATCAGAACCACATCCCATCCTGCTGCCTCCAACTGGGGTGGCAGCGACTTCGGTACGGGAATAAGTGCTGCAAGAAGTCCACACTGCTCATCCTCCTTCCTTCCCTCCCTTGGATTTAAACAACCCAACACAGCCACCTGACCTCTTCCACAGGCAGAGAGGAGTCACAGCCTCAGCTTCTGCATCCCTAAGGAGTTGCCAGGGAGTTCATCCCGGTCGGCTCCGGCTGCAGCTCTGGGATGCGCAGTGCGCCACGGCCCCGACCCGCCGGCCCCTTCCTGATGGATCCGCGGGGGGATGAAGACAGAGGATTTTCTCTGCCCAGGGTAATAGAGTCAGCAATTCCACTTGGCTAAGCACATGGCTTTTACGCCGTCCCCGCGCGGTGCGGAGCGGCAGCCGCCGGTGGCAGGAGATGGATAAGGCTATCTGCAGAGCAGTCTATTTCCTAAATGGAAGCTTGTTATTTAAAAAGAAAGCACTTTAACACTTTGGAAAATAGGAAGGTCCCCAAAGCTGAATTTTTGAGTGCTCATTCCGCAGCCTCCCGGCAGCTGGGTTCATTACCCGGCAGCAGCGGGTGGCACGGGGCCAGGCAGCACTTAGTGTGTGCAGAACTTTGAGCAGAGCCGCGGCCCCAGCGCGATCGGAGGCAGCACTCACAGCCTCCAAGCTCAGCATCTGCTCAGCTGAGGGTTTCACACTAAACGTCTTGGGTTTGCTTTTGACACCAAGACTGCTGCTGGATTTGTCCCTGGACTCACCTCGAGTCTGTAAGGCAGCTGTACCCAGGGGCCTCTCTGTCCCTGGAGGTCTTCTTGTCCCCAGGCATCCTGCACTCCCTGGGGNAGCACACTCAGTGTCCCTAGGGGTTCTGCTATCCTTATTGTCCTGGGGTCTCTCCCTTGGAGTCACAGCCCTGCCATCAGTGTTCTCCATGCTGTCCTCATTCCACCACACCAAGGTGCTTTCTGGGGAGAAGAGGCTGAGCTGGAAGCTCCCTCAGCTCAAGCACATCCTTCATGAGATGTTCACTCTCACTGCTCCTGGCCAGCCTTTGGGCACAGCCTGAGCAGTGCTTTGGCAGAGCACTTGCTCTTCTTGAAGAGGTTAGGGGCAAAGATGATGTTCTGGGAGGGTGCACATGGGAGAGCCTGACAAGAGAGGGCTCCACAGCAGCTGGTGGGAGCTATCAACTTTCCCCCCAGGAGCTCAGCACCCGTGGGTGCAGGAGCCTGAGCAGCCTGGCAGCAGGTGGGCAGGAGAGCGGGCTGCAATGGGCAGGGGTGCACAGACATCTGAGGGGACTTATTGCAACACACATTGACCCTGGTCCTGTGACAGGCTGGCACAGGGCACCTGTCAGCATCAGCTTTCCAGCCACTCAGCTGCAAGGCTTTTTAGCCTGGTTCCACTTGTTCCCCCCCCCCAATACTCTTTGCAGCTGTCCCCCTGAGCTCAGACACCTTTCCCTGGCACCCTTCCCCACGGTGCCACACGACCTCCAGCAGCTCTGCTGTCCTTGTCAAGCAGGAGAACGTTCAGAACCTTCATCTCCTCTTCTCACCCTTGCTGCTGCTGCAATCCAGGGCGAAGCAGCTCACCCAGGCTCTGCAGAGCTGCCGGCCCAGCCACGTTCTCCCTTGTCCCTCCAGCACTCCCAGGCAGCACCAGCCAGAGGTTTGATCCAAATCCACTCTGGTTTGGGAGCCAGCAAGCTCCATGGCATCCATGAATCCAGGCTGGGCTTCACCAAATCTATTTGCTTGATCAGATTTATGTAGCAATTCCAGGACGAGGTGAATAATGAAAATGAGTCATGAATATTTCATGTTGATAAATCACATAATTCAGATCTATTCACAAATATTTGCTTTGCCTTATAAACCTGATGAATAATTTACAGAAATATGCAGCAAATATTTTAAAGAAAAGATGAAATTCACTGACTACATCAATCAACAAATAATATTCAACTGATATTGGTTCAGCTGCCTGACAGGGAAACTCTCTGCTGGGGAGAGGAGCTGGAGACATTCCCGTGCTAAGCCACTGGGAGCTGAAGCTCTTCCTTCCCATGTCCCAGCAGTAGAAAGGCCAAAAGTGGCATTTCTCCAGCTCCCCTCTTGCATTGCTCTTTTCTGTAGTCAGTGCTGCACAGCACTGCTGTCCCCAGCTCACTCCTGTCATTGCCATCCCCAGGTACCTGCAGTGCCCAGGGCCCTGCCACCCATCACCTGGTACTGCAATCCCCAGGTCTTTGCTGTCCTCTGGTCCTTGCCATCTCCTGGTCCCTGCTGTCTTCTTGGTTCCTACCATCCCCAGGTCGCTGCACAGTCCCAGCCATTGCCCCTGGTCCCTGCTACCCTCAGGTTTCTGGTGTCCCCCATCCCTGCCATCTTCCTGGTCCCTTCTGTCCCCAGGTTTCTGTCTTCCCCCTGGTCCCTGTGATCCCCTTGATCCCTGCAGTCCCCTTGGTCCCCATCACCCCCTTGGCCCCTCTCATCAGCTGGTCTCTGCCAGCCTGAGGTCCCTGCTGTCACCCTGTGACCCAGGGCAGTCATTCACGTGCACCCAGCAGCTGAAAGTGAGCAGCAAATAAGTTGTTAAGTTTCTGATCTTACAGCAATTCCCTCAATTATTCAGCTTTTGCTAAAGCCCAGCTGCTTACCCAAAGCATTAAGCAGGTGCAGGAATCCACCTGGATCGGGATGATAAAGTCTAATCCCAGCTATTAATGCTGCCATGGCTTGGTGAGGAGTGTCCCGAGGGAGCTGGGGGCTTCGCTGAGTGGTGTCCTGCAAAGGGCTCTGTCTCCTGGACTGGTACCAGGAATGCACAGGGACAGTGTCCATCTCCTCCTGGGAAGATCACTCCTGATCCATTCATCAACCAGCTCCACAGAGGGGCTCAGGTGCTTCTCTTCCTTGCTCCTGTGGGTTTAGAAGCACCACAGGATAAGGGAAGGAGGGGAGGAGCTGACATTTCCCTTGGTTCTAAACCGTTCAGCAGTGGCCTCAGCCCCAGAGGCCCAGGTGGTAGCAAACATTTCACCCTCCTGCTTCTCCTCAGAATTTTGTTCCCTGAAAGGTCTCCTGAGGATGGAGAGGGACAGGGACACTTCATGTCAACACCTCACATCCATGCTGATGACGCTGCTCAGAGATAGCCCCTGCCAGGCACAGCACTGGGGTGACAGAGACACTGTCAGCTCACACTGTTGCAACCCAAATATCAAAGCGTGGAGGCAGTGCCAGCAAACCTGCAGGTGAAGTTAAGGAGAAGCCCAGCTGATGGAGCTGAGGCACTTGGTGACCATGGGAAAACCAGGATGTGGTGGGGAAACTAGGATTAGTGGAGCAGGAGCTGGCTCTGCTGCCCTGTGATGCAGGCAGCAAGGAACAGAGCAGCTCCTTGACACCCAATTGTTTTGGGACTTTCCTATCTCCACCAAGTAAGACACGCACAAGTAGAAGGGTCTGGAGGGGTCCTCAAGGAGTGGGGTGAGGCTGGCACAGACCTGTATGAAGGAAGCAAAACCCAACCTCCCTTGTTAGCATTCCTGCCCTTCACGGTGTCTCCAAAGCCACTCATCTGGAACGACTGTGGGCCCGCTAAGAGGGAAGCACAATTTCATAGTCACAGGTAGGGGATTAGGCAGATCAATTCCTGCCTGGAAATGGGCTGGGAGATAAAATCCATCTCCAAATGGAGCTGCAGAAGGGGTTTGTTTCCTTGGTTTATTGAGCTGCAGGGGTCCTGCATTCAGTGTTCTCATTAAGAGAGCAACAAGTTCATGGGTTGAGAGGTTCAGTGGGGCAGCTGAGGGACCCAATTTGGGGAATCTCCTAGGGGGAGAGAGTCAGTGACCCTCCCAGTGGTGCCCCAAGGGAGCTGGCTGCAGAGTGACTTTATCCCTAACCCCTTCCCATCTCTTGGGTTCAAGCCAGAAGTGCTCCCTCCCAGGAAGGTCATGGCTGCCTGGCACAGCCTGTGCTGGCGTAGAGCACTTTCATGCCAGCCTGCCCTGGCAGAGACTGTCAGGGTACAAGCTGGCATGCTGGGCTAGGCTGCAAGAAGAGGCTGTCAAAATACTTAGCAGCAGAATTAAACTGAAACCACCACATCTGAGATAGGGAATCCTGCACCACGTCTGGAACCCCCTCAATCACTTGTGAAAGCTGTGGGCATGGCTGGGCAGAGATGCTCCTCTGTGTGCCAGCCCAGCCCCAACCGTGGCTGGCAGGAGGTGGCACCGCTCCTGTGATGCTTGGTGCAGATGCAGGCACAAAGCCACTTCTTGGGGGTCAGGTTGATGTCAGAGCAGCTGATGAGCAAACTCATGTGGAAGGTGATGGCTTGGGCCAGCCAGCTGCATGATCCCAGCATGTGGGGGGGAATCCTGCAGCTTCTTCTGGCAGCGTCAGCAAAGGGCATCACCAATAACCATCATGGCATCCAAATGATGTGGGGGGGTGAAGGGGAGAAACTGGAGCCTGTCTAGTGAGGCTGGGACAACAGCAGGGACATGACTGAGAGGCTGCTGGGACAGCGAGAGGACACCAACCAGTCCCCTGTGCCTGCTTCAGGAGGGGCCAGGGCAGAGCCGCCCCACGGTGCCCATGTGCTCCTCAAGCCTGCACACAGGAGCTCTGGTGGAGAAGCCTGCATTATTTATGGGCTGCTATCATCCCCCAGGTATTATTTGTGTAACCATTAGTTCCTGTAAAGTGTATGAAAGAAGCTGTAAAATATCAAGCATCTCCTCACTTCAGCTCCGAGCTGATTATTTTCCTGCCTGATTTACCAGGCTCCATCTCAGCAACTTAACCCTTTGTAACCCCCCAGCAGTGGAAACCTGTGGGGACCCGGGGGTGTTGTCAGCTCTCAGGAGAAGCTTCCTTACCTCATCCCTATGGGAAAGGCAGCCTGAGATCCAAACTCCAGCTGAGGCTATGACAGGAGAGGAGGCAGCTGGACTGTGTGCTCCCGCGCTGGAAGCTTTTGTCCTCACAGAGGTGCTCCAGGCTGGGAAGCAGTGACTCTTCCCTGGGTAAATACATTTGGGAAGAAATGCTTTAGTCAAGGGCATAATGAATTTGGAGCCTTTTAAATGTGACAGTGGCTAAAGCAAAAGCAGCCTTCTGCAGCCTTAAATGTCAGCTATAAAGATCAGGCTTTCTCCTCCCTCCCCCACGCTCCTGGGCCACCCAGTAATTTACAGCTGGACTTCAGAGAGGATTGGGGCAGCAGCTGCAGCTGTGTCCCTGCATCCTTGTGTCCCCACATCCCTATGCCCCTGCATTCCTGCATCCCCAGGTCCCCACATCCCAGAGCACTGCCCACACAAAGAGGAAGAAAAACCAGGGGAAAGGGCTTGGGGTGAGGGAAGCAGGGGAATAGTGAAGAGGTGATTGGGTACAATCAGCATGGCTTCACCAAGGGCAAATCCTGCCTGACAAACCTGGTGGCCTTCTATGAACAGGTCACAACATGAATAGATGAGGGGTGAACAATGGATGGCATTTACCTGGCAGGAGCAGCACAAACACAGGGATGGGGGCAGGGAGCAGAGCGTGGCAGGAGCAGCACACACCGGGACCAGGACAGGGAGCAGCGTGTGGCAGGTGGCAGGAGCAGCCAAAAAAAGGGGCTGGGGACAGGGAGCAGAGTGCGGCAGGAGCAGAGCGTGACAGGAGCAGCACAAACGGGGACCAGGACAGGGAGCAGAGTGTGGCAGGTGGCAGGAGCAGCACAAACACAGGGATGGGGACAGGGAGCAGAGTGTGGCAGGAGCAGCACAAACAGGGGGATCAGGACAGGGAGCAGAGCGTGGCAGGAGCAGCACAAACAGGGATGGGGACAGGGAGCAGAGCGTGGCAGGAGCAGCACAAAGCCATCAGTCAGCGCCCGGGGAGTAGGGGCTCAGCCAATCGAACCAGAGGAGCCTTCACCTCCCGCAGCCCCCGCAGCTCACCGGGGCCGTATTTCCTGCCCCGGTACCGTTCCACTGAGCCGTTTATGTTCTCCTTCAAACACCATCCTTCTCCTTCCCTCACTGCCAGGGCTGACGTTGGCCTTTTTGTGAGAACGATTTTTCTTCGGTTCAGCTCTTGCCACCACCACTTCTAACCCCAGTCTCCTCCCTGCTTTCTGCTAGGGACTTCTGTGCTGGAAAATGGAGTGGGAAAAAAGTCATTCAGGAGAACCATTAAGAACCAGCACAAAAGCCACTGCTCTTGCCCGACATTGTTCAGCTGATGGGATTACTGCCCACAGGGACCAGAAATTCCCTTCAGGAAACTTCATTCCCCAAGTGCTGGGTGAGCACTGCTGCAGTGGATGAGTCCAGCACTGGGACTCCTGCAGCAGAGAGGATGCTTGGACCATTTGGGGCTCTTTCCTCTCCTTTTCCTTTGGTGCTGCCTCAGTCATGCTATGAGGGGACTTTGCCCTCCCATGGCTCATTGCTTGGGCTGCTGCCAGTCCTGATCACCATGGGGTTTTCTGGCACTGGTGGGAAGCAGAGAGCCACCAGCCATGGCAGGACCCTGAGCTGCCCTGTGTGCTGCAAGAGGAAATGTGGCATTTGAGTACAATTATTCCTAAAGATTCCAATTATCCTGCAACAGAGTTTGACAAGGAAAAGAAATGGGAAAGCTGAGCAGCAGCAGCTGGCTCTGTGCTCATTAGTTGGTCTTATCTTGGACTTAGATTAGCCCTGGCAGTGGTTGGATGAACCCCAAAACCTGCAGGCCAGAGCCTGAGAGTGGGGCTGAGGCTGCAGAGCTGTGCTGAACACTTCACTCTCGCAGCCTGGGCTACTGCTGAGTGTTCCCAGAGGTGAACTGAAGCAAAACCTTTTAAATCAGCTCTGATCCCAGCAAAGATTTTCTCTGGGCAGCAAACAAGAGGCGGCAATGACTGATACAGGTGACAAAAGTGCAATTGGGAAGTGGAGCTGCTGCTGAATACCAACAGGGCTGCAGGAGTTCAGTGCTTCCCAGAGGGACAAATGCTGCTGCAGGGCCACACAGCTCCAGTCATCTTCCTGTGGTGGGCATTGACCATGCTATGGGCAGGATTTTCCATCCCCACCCATCACCCTGCTGGCCAGGAAGCTGCTTCCTCAATCATGGTTCCCAAATTTGGCCTTTACTTCCATGAAAAAAAGAGGAGCCTTTGGAAATGCTCCTGAAAGGTACCCAAGAGGAAAACTCTTGGGGTTTGGGTGAGGATGGTGCAGGAGTAACACCATTTTGCCAGCAGTGCTGCTGGCAACACAGAGCAGTTCAACAGGAAAACTAATGCAAAGCCTTTACTCCCTGCTCCAGTTTGGTACTGAGAGGGAGCTGAGAGGGAGGCCTTTGCCTCAGCTTCCCAGAGGTGATGGATGCATGCACCTCAGGATGTTGACTTGCACAGCACAGGTTTCTCTCTTGGGATGCTCTTTCCCTGCCAGGCATCACTACCCTTGAAATCACAGAGTTGTTTGGGTTGCAAAGGGCCATGCAGTGAAACCAACCACCCAACACCACCATGGCCACCAATCCATGTCCCAAAGTGCCACAGCCACACATTCCTTGAACACTTCCAGGGATGGGGACTCTACCACCCGCTTGGGCAGCCTGTGCCAATCCCTGACAACTCTTACAGCAAAGAAATTTGTCCTAACCTCCAACCCAACCCTCCCCAGCACAGTTTTAGACCATTCCTTCTCCTCCCATCACCTGATACTGGGGAGAAGAGTCCAACCTCACCTCACTGCGATCTTCTTTTGCTGGACAGATCCTGGGCTGCATCAGAAGCGTGGCCAGCAGGGCCAGTCAGGTGATTCTCCCCCTCTACTGCACTCTGCTGAAACTCCACCTGGAGTACTGCATCCAGTTCTGGAGCCCCCATTACAAGAAGGATGTGGAGATGCTGGAGTGTGTCCAGAACAGGGCCAGGAGGATGCTCAGAGGGCTGCAGCAGCTCTGCTGTGAGCACAGACTGAAGGAGTTGGGGCTGTGCAGGCTGGAGAAGAGGAGGCTCCCAGGTGACCTTCTTGTGGCCTTCCAGGATCTGAAGGGAGTCTACAAAGAAGCTGGAGAGGGACACTTTAGGCTCTGAGGGAGTGCCAGGCCTGGGGGGAATGGAGCAAAGCTGGAGGTGGGGAGAGTGAGGCTGGAGGTGGGGAGAGTGAGGCTGGAGGTGGGGAGGAAGTTGTTGAGCATGAGAGTGGTGAGAGCCTGGAATGGGTTGCCCAGGGAGGTGTTTCAGGCCAGGCTGGCTGAGGCTGTGGGCAGCCTGCTCTAGGGTAGGGTGTCCCTGCCCAAGGCAGGGGAATTGGAACTGGCTGATCCTTGTGGTCCCTTCCAACCCTGACTGTTTCTATGACTCCATTCTATGACTCCTGGCTGGGGAACCATGAAAAGCAGCAGCTGAAACATAGGGGGAAATAGAAGAGGGAAAAAACCTCTACTTACAAATTCCCTTTCAGATTACTGAACCAACTGTAGTAACCTCTCCCCATTTAATATGTATGACCTGCTCCATGTGCTCCACTCCACTCCAACTGGTGGAACATCTTGTACAGCTCCATAAATCATCGGGGGGTGGCTGGAACATGAGGGGCCAGTTGTAAATGCAAGGAGAGGGAGGGAAAAAAACCCCACATCAGCTAGGCACATAAAACATGAACTAAATCTCTCCTTTTGGCTAAAGGATTTTAAAGGGAACCCTGCTCTGAGCACGTGGAAAATCCAGGTGTTGCTGCGGGACCCCGGAGCAGGGAACGCTCCAGGAACGTGGCTGAGGGCAGGAGCCTTTATTAGCTGCTACAGCAGAAACCTGCTCCTAACACCACACTCTTCAGAGCTCTCGTTTAAAGGTGTGCTGGAGCTTGCTGCTTCCTAATTACCTCCTATGTTCTGCATAATTTTTGTTTTTAATTTCAGATGGGAAAACACCACAAACTCGCTAATTAATTACTTTTTAACCCCGGCGCAGCAGCCGAAGCAGCCTCCTTGCCACGCAGCCTCTCCATGGGGAACCATCCCAGCACCAGCAGAAGGGCTAATTTTGCAGAGGTTTCACCCAAAACCCCCTGGAAATGGAAGAAGAAAAGAAGCCCAAGGGGCTGGACAGTCTGGGGTTGGACTCCAGCAGCAGCCACTCATTGAATCTGGGGGATAACAAATTACCCATGGCACAGCAATGTGCCCTTGTGGCCAAGAAGGCCAAGGGGATCCTGGGGTGTATTAGGAGGAGTGTGTCCAGCAGAGCAAGGGAGGTTCTCCTCCCCCTCTACTCTGCCCTGCTGAGATCTCATCTTGAATACTGCCTTCAGTTTGGGGCTCCTCGGTTTAAGAGGGACAGGGATCTGCTGGAGAGGGTCCATCAGAGGGCTAGGAGGATGATGAGGGGACTGGAGGGCATGGCTTAGGAGGAGAGGCTGAGGGACCTGGGGCTGTTTAGTCTGGAGAAGAGAAGACTGAGAGGGGATTTGATAAATGTCTATAACTATCTGAGGGCTGGGGGTCAGGAGGAGGGGACGGGCTCTGCTCACTGCTCCCTGGGATAGGACAAGGAGCAATGGGTGCAAATTGCAGCAAAAGAGGTTCCGCCTCAACACAAGGGGGAACTTCTTTCCTGTAAGGGTCACAGAGCACTGGAATGGGCTTCCCAGAGAGGTTGTTTGGTCTCTTTCTATGGACACTTTCCAGGCCTGTCTGGATGTGTTCCTCTCTGATCTGGGCTAGATAGTATTGTCCTGCTCTGCCAGGCAGGGGGGTTGGACTCGATGATCTCCTTGGGTCCCTTCCAACCCCTAACATCCTGTGACCCTGGCAGAAGAGCAGAACCCGTGGCTGAGCTGACACCAAGCAGTGATGGATGGACTTCATATTTTAAAAGCCTGTGAGCTGCTGAAGAGAAAATGTTTGGAGAATCTAAAGCAGCTCAAAGTACCACAGGAGGTGTGGGGGAGGAGTAAAAATCATACAATAAGAAGTCAAAAGGAGGGGGGCGGTGGCAGCGCTGCCAAGCCCAAAGCCAGCTCCTGGCTGGCTCCAGGGTCAGCTCCTGAATTCTCTATGCTGGGGCTTGCTCCTGAAGTTTCCAGAAGGCCCAGCAGGTTTGGCTAGCAGGCTCTGTGCCCTGCTCCTGTCAGCTGCCCTATTTTTCCTCACTGGAAACATCTGATTCAGTTTTACCCAATTCCATCAGGGGCCAACAACCCTTTGGGTTCAGGGCAGGCTGCTGAATCCAGGGGGACCTTCCCCATGAAGGTCTGGACTCCTGGGGCAGGTGAATCACTTGCTGCCTGGCACAGCCAAGCTGGGAACCCTTTTCTCCTTTGTTTTTATGAATCATTCATGTTTTCATCAACTTAAAAAGCAAACAGGCGAATGTAAACGTCGGAGTTTTAAATGGGAACACATCGATGTGAAAACAAACAGGGGTTTAATTTCCTTCCCTGTAATTCCTGCTGAATGCATGGTAATGAGGAGGGGGAGCTCAGTGCTGTTGACAGAAGCTGGGGTAATGAGACGCACGCCTGGACTGGTGATGAGGAAGAGGAGAGTGAGCACAGCCTGGCACAGGGCTGCCCGATGCCAATGCCATTGTCTCCATCCCACTCTGTCAGCACTGATGCCCCCATCCCACTCTGCCCAATGCTGCCATCTCACCCTACCCAATATCATCATCTCCAAGCAGGTCTGAGGGGGGTGTCCAGCTGACCCCAAGAGGTGTTGGGTCAAGGTGAGCCACGGATTGAGGTGGCAGAGCAGGGTCAGGACAGTTCAGTCCTGGGGCACATCTGCTGAGGACCATGGCTGTTCCTTCCCTGTGCCAGCTGCGTGGTGCCATGCGCTGCCAGTGCCTGGTGAGCTGTTTGCACCCCTCATGCTCCATCAATCATTTTTTCATAGAGTTGGAAGATTATAGCTCCTCACACAGTACCTCCAGTCCAGCTTGTCAGGGGAAAACTCCGGGGAGAAATTCAGGGAGATGTATTAAAGCCATCCAACACTTTCTCCATGGCAACTGGGACCAGTGCAAATCCCATCAGCCCTGCCTGGAGCAGGATGAGAGCTCCTCTGCAGCTCTTACAGACACCCAGATAGCAGCAGATAGAGAGAAACATCTTCATTAGCTTGAGACACTTCCAGACCACGACCCATGATAGCGCAGCATTAACGCCAACCACTTATCACTTATGAAATGCCCTCGTGTGGGGCTCCTCAGCAGCTCACCTCAGCCTCCTCCCAGCTGGTCTGAGGGATCTTCCATCATCAGGGACACATCCAGCCGCTGGAGCAGACAGGGCAGGGAGCGATGCTGTCGGGCAGCGTAACCGCAGCTGCAAGCAGGACAGCACTGAACTGCCTGGCAGAGATCAAAGGAGAGCATCTCCACAACAATGCATAATTAATGACACCATTATTAACTTCCGAGGTCCTGATCTGTTTATTGTGGCAGGGAGAGCCAGACAAAGCATGAGTAGGAGCTCCTGCTGTAAGGAGCAGATTTCCAGCGTTTGATACCCAAAGTTACAGCCCCAGAGTACATGGGAAAGGGCTTTAAAAATAGCCCCGGGTCTGTGTGACAGCCACTGCCAGCCAGAGCTTGTCCTACATTCCTGGCTGCTTTAATCCCTCAGACCGATGAAAAATCCCTGCTCATCCTCCTGGCAGGTGAGCTCCAAGTTCCAGCTCAGAGAAGAACCTTTCCTGTAATTAAGGGCTTCACCCTCCCCAGCAGCAGCAGCAGCAGCCTCTGCTCACCACAGGGCTGGTTTTGGCTGCTGCAGCCTCGTCCCTGTAGTGCCGCATCTCCTGGGTACCCACCACAGCTGGGCTTGGCCACAGTGGCAAGCAGGCCTCCTCAGGCCACCATACTGAGCTGGATGGCAACCTTGACATGCCACCACATCAGCTACACTGCCTGCACGAAGCCAAGAGGAGTGAGGTCACAAGGAGCAGGGCTCTGCCACTGCCACCCACAAGCCTCATTCTCCGAGGAGAAAATCCTGGTTTGAACCACTGGAGCAAATCTGCAATCTCACTTCCACCCAAGCCACCAGCCCAGCCTCTTTGAAGTCTGCCATGCCCAATCCATTATTAATCACTGCAAATCTGGTCTAATCTCTAGAAGCACATCCAGCTCCCCACCAGCAGCCCCAGTGTCAACGTGCTGCAGGGAGCCCTGCGCCAGGGCAGTTCTGGTGCCTCCTCTCCACACAGCACCTCCCGGCAGCAATATTCAAACAACAGTAGGCTCCACCTGGTGCAGTCCCTTTCATTTCAGGCCATGGTCTAATGTGTGACAGATTCAGTGCTGCCAGACAGCTTGGATTTGCATCATCTTTTCTTTCCAGTGCTTTTCTTTTTTGCTCCTAATAATCCCTGTGAGACATCAAATGTCCCCACTTGGGTTCCCAGCTTCATGCCAAAGCAGGAAAATGATGTTCTGCTTCCTACCCAAAACTTCAAGGCAGATCCTGAAGTTCTCCTGAACAGGAGAATGGCTAAAGGAATCCAGCAGTGCTGGCACAGGGAGGACTTGCTGGTTGAGAACTGAGAGATGTGGTGGGATGGGGAGGAAGAGAAGTCATAGAATGGTTTAGGTTGGAAGGAACCTCAAGGATCAGCCAGTTCTAACCCCCTGCCATGGGCAGGGACACCTCCCACTATAACAGGTCGCTCAAGAACTCGTCCAACCTGGCCTTGGACACCTCCAGGGAGGTTGTGCAGCACAGAATGTGATCAAAGATCACATTGGGTGATTCTGTGCTCCACAGCCTCCCTGGGCAACCTGTGCCAGTGTCTCACCACCCTCACTGCAAAGAACCCTTTCCTAGTATCCAGTTTCCATCTCCCCTCTGCCAGCTTAAACCCATTACCCCTTGTCCTGTCATTACAAGACCTTGTCAATAGTCCCTCCCCAGCCCTCCTGTAGCCCCCTTCAGATCCTGGAAGGCCACTATAAAGTCTCCTCTAAGCCTTCTCTTCTCCATACTGCAGAGCCCCAACTCTCTCAGCCTGTCCTCAGAGCAGAGCTGCTGCAGCCCTCTCAGTGTCTTGGTGGCCTCCTCTGGACTGCCTCCAACACTTCCATGTCCTGCTTGCGTTGAGGGCTCTAGAACTGCACACAGGACTCCAGGTGAGGTCTGAGGAGAGCAGAGCCAAGGGGCAGAATTCCTTCCCTTGCCCAGCTGCCCACACTGCTCTTGCTGCAGCCCAGCACAGGGTTGCTGTCTGGGCTGCACTCACACTGCAGGCTCCTGTTCAGCTTTTCATCACCCCAGCCCCCCCAGGGCCTGTTCTTCAGGGCTGCTCTCAGCCATTCCCCACCCAGCCTGGAGTTGTGCTTGGGATTGTGCTGACCCAGATGCAGAACCTTACATTTGGCCTTGTTGAATATCATGAGGTTGGCCTGGGCCGTCTTCTGCAGCCTGTCCAGGTCCCTCTGGATGGATCCTTGCCCTCTAGCAAATTGACTGTGCCACACAGCTTGGTGTCATGAAATCAGAAGAAGCAAAAAACCCTGCCAAGCCCCAAACCTTTAAATCTATACTGATCAGCAAAAGTCAACCCCAAAAGTAAGGAAACTGACCCCAGAACTGCACAGGGGAAGTGCAGGTGAGGAGGTTCACACCATGAACTGCTCTTCAACGCTGGGCACAAGCAGCAGCTGTGGACATAAACAAAGAGGAGCTGACATTGGTCAGCTCCTGCTGTGGTCTCCAGGTTTGGGTGAGCACCTGCCCATGCCTGCCTAGAGCAAAGCCCACGAGCAAGGTGTATCAGGAACCTCTTATCATGCTGGCAAATCTTGGCATGGAATGGCTCTGGGCATCACAGAGCTGGGATGCTCCTGCAAGATGCTCCAGGGGATTCCTGGAGCTGCTCCTTGGAGACACAGCAGCCACACTGCTGTTAATCATAAGGCCACAGCTGCCAGCCTGGACCTTTCATCAGCAAGATGCTGATGGCTCCTCTGGATCCACAGCCCTGGCACGGGGGCCGGTGTTGCCCCTTGCTCACCACACACCTCCTCAAACTGAGCAGGACCGGGCAGGAGGAGCAGTACAGGCTGCAGCCAGGCGCCAGTTCCTTTTGTCTCGGCTGACAAACGAGTCGCAGCTCCAAGAGCAATTTAGTCTGGGAATAAACATCCAAGTCCCCACTGCTAGGGCTGAGGCACTAAATGAGCTGAGCAGGAGGAGGCTGCGGCGAGCTCAGCTTCCAGGCACTCGGTTTTCACTTGACTTCCTCAGCTGGCAGCTCGCAGCGGACTCAACCCTCTCCAAGAGGAGCAGCTCCTTCCTACTCGTGCCAAGGACTCTGGCCAGGAAAAGCTTTTTTTTCCCCCCCTCTCTTGATGCTGCTCATTAATTTTGTTTGTTTTCTTTTTTTAAAAGCTTTTGCCACTTCTCTAATTAGGATGCCACTGAGAGGGGAAAAAAAAAGGAGCTGAAAAAGGAGGAAAACTCAAGGTACAAAACTCAGCTGGAGCCATCCCTGCCGAGTTGCCCAAACCCCTCCTTAGCGATGATGTGGGCAGCGAGGCCACCACACCTTCACCTTCCTCCTCCTCTGAAGGTAACTCGTTTAGTGCCTCAGCCACGTTGATAAACTGACAATAAAAATGCAGAGGGAACTGGAGTTGGGTCGATTTGTTTCAATATTTCTGACAGAGCTGCCACAGAAGCCGGAGCTGGGGACCCAACAATGCGATTTCCTGCCGGGGCAGCGGCGCGGCACCGCCTATCAATTATGCTTAAATGCCACAGAGATAATGAGGCTGCACCCGAGAAGAAAATTTATCTCCCTTTTTCTTGCTCTGAAAACGCTCCCAGGCAGTCATCTGACATGGCAAAACCTTCCTGACAAGATCAGGCCTCTCCAGAGGCGTTGCCCTGCATCCATGTTGAGGATGGAGCTGGGGACCCAAACTCCAGAGCTGCTTTTCCTCCCTCGGTCCCCATTTCCTCAGTTCCAAAGCCAGAGCCAGGCTCTAACAAGTGAAAATCAGAATATTAATGTTCACCTCTTGGGGAGTACTTGGAGATGCCACTTGCAATGAAGGAGGGCATTCATTTCACTGCTTGTAAGAGACACACAGGCAGGTTCCATCACCATCAGGGAGACGTGCGGAGCTGGCGCGAGCTGGCTGCTGGCAGCCAAGAGCAGAAAGAGTCAATTTTTCTCCTTCCATTTACCAAAAGAAAAATCCTCCTCATCTGCCTGCTCTCTCCAAGAGGATTTCGAGCTGGAGTTCAGCGTTCCTAACACTTCCCTATATTTAGAATCCCTCCCAGCATGTGGTGTGCAGTGATTTTGGTAAATAAACTGCTGGGGGCTTCCCCTTCCCTTCGTTCCGGGGCACGTGTGCGACCCACGGGAGGGGAGTTCCTGATGGTTCAAATCAGGCTCTGCCTCGGTGCCTGGAGTGCAGCAATTGCTAATTGAGTCTCTTGGGGCTCCCAACACTTCTCAGCCTTGCTACCTGATTGCAAGCAGCTCATTAGCTGGCTTCTGAAAAGCTGCCACCCATCACCTCCGCATAGGGCTGGACAGATGGGAAGGGGATGTGGCATCACCCCGTGGGCTCCGCTTCTCCTCGCAGCATCCCGCCCCTGCCATGAGCTCACCCAGCCCTCTTGCAGGGGCACAGACTGGTGTTTGGCCAAGTTTGACATCCACAGCTGGATTTCACCCAATCCAGCAGAAGATGAGGGGAGAAGAACTCTCCTCGGACCTGCTTTGCCTTTGCTCCAGGGTGGAATGTGACCCCTGAGATGACAGGAGGAGAGGAATCCCAAAGGGCACACGTGAAGGCCATGCCACCTCCTCCCGGCTCTTGACACAGTTCCCTGCAGGAGGAAATGAATGGCAGGGGCCGTGGAATGACAGGAGGTTGGCTGCAATACCAAACTGCTCTGAAAATAGCTTTCCCTGGCCAGAGCTGGGCTATTTTTAGAGCTCTGAAGCATCACATTGACAAGAGAGGGGTCAAAGTTACCTTTAAGCTTCTGAGATGCCTTTGCCCTTGTGCAAGCACCTTGGCTGCTCAGACAGCTACTGAACCTAATGCCACTGGCAGCTGGACTGGCATGATCCTGGCTCCCAGCTTCCCCTGGAGCTTCAGAGCCTGAGCAGGGTCAGCTGGGACATGGCCACACTCTGGCTTTCCTCTGTTCCCCACACAGATGACTCATTTTTTTTTGGCAGAATCCACAATTTAAAGCCTCACAGAAGACCTCCAGGCAGGGAATTCCCTATCCTGTGACTCTTGTGCCAGAGCTGTGTGCAGGAGGAACTCTCTTGATGTTGGGATGCTCTTCCCCTGCTCTGACAGAAACCACAGGATGGGACATGTAAATTAAACTGTCAGAGATCTGAGGGCTGCTCAAGTGGTGGGGACACAGGGGGGGCCCAGCTGTAGCAGTGGGAGCAGCAGTGAGAAGAGCAGGGCACCTGTAGAACCAACTCCCCTGGCTGCCCCAGCAACCAAGCCACCATCTGCATCTCAAACCACCTCAGCTCCCAGCAGCCATTCCCCTCTTTCGCCCTTCTTGCTTTACACAGTTCCAGGATGAATAATGCAAAGCAGCTGTTCATCAGCACTACACAAAACCCACAAACCTACACATCTCCTGTGGGGAGTCTTCCCACCAAGACAACCGAACACCTGCTGCCCACAGCTTCTGCTGGCAGCTCTGAGGGATAGGAGGGAAAGTTTCTTTCCTGCAAGAGAAACTGAAGAGCACTGGAACAATTCCAGGGAGGTAGTGGAATCACCATCTCTGGACACATCCAAGGAATGTGTAGACATGGCACTTGGGTCTAGTGGTCATGGAGGTGTTGGGTGGGAAGTTGGATTTGATTATCTTGGAGAGAACTTTTCCAACCTTAATGTCTCTGTGATAACCTTTAACCACAACATCTACCCATGCCAATGAACCTGCTCATGGTGGAGGGTCCCTGCCCAACCCAGCCTCTGCATCACATTGAGATGTTGAAATTCAAAGACCTCACACTTGTTCATAGCAATCAATAAAACAACAGGGATATGGCAGCCTCTTTTCCCAGCACTGGTCAGCAGGACACCAGGAGCGCTGCCTCTCTGTCCTCTGCGTGATAAAGGGAATGGCATGTCCCTAGTGACACCTCTGATCCAGTCCCTGCTGCCTCATAGCTTTTCTCTGCCCAGATTAAACCCACATCTCCACAGAGTTCCTGGCACCAGAGCTTGCACTGCTTCCTTTAGGAGTAAGCAAATTAGCTGAGGAAGGGAACAACTTCCCCAGCAGCCTGCTCTGAGCGCTGGGAGCAGATTGGCTCACACCTGAGCCACCTCCACTATGCTGCAGTTTGAAACGTCCTCATGGCTGAAGGGGAAAGAGAATCCAGGTGCAGACTAACTGCTTGGTCTCTTGTCTGGTGTCCTTGCAACAGAGCAGCAGCCAAACCCAGCAGAGAGCTGACAGTGCCCAACCACACCTCCTGCTGCCCGTCCCACCCTGCCCACCACTGTGGGCTTTGCTCACCCATTCTGCTGAGTCGTGGCTGGCTTCTGTTTGTTCCCAAGCTGCCTTCTCACGGGAGCAGTCCAGACACCAGCCAGGGCTGGGCAGGGATGCCCTCAAGGGCTGCGAGGTCAGCACTACTCACAGCACCGTTGGCAAAGCTGCTGCTGCGCTGTGGAGCAGGGTAGTGGCTTGCCCAGAGGCTGTGCTGTTGTGGCTCACTTCCGAGATGCCTCTGCCTGTCTCCTCTAAACTCAGTCCCACACATAATCCAAGAGAAATGCTGCTTTCCTTAGGCTTGGGGCACAGCTTCTCTGCTCTGGCACAGCAAAGAACACAGGAAAAAGACTGAGAAAGCAACAAGAAGCATCTTCTCCTCTAATGGGGTAGTTTATATCTCAGCTCCTGCTGCAGCTGAGGGCAATTTCCCAAGTGAGCCCATCCCACCCAGAGCTGATCTCACTCAGCACCCTGGCACTGGGGCAAAGGTTACTGCTTCATGTAATGGAATCCTCCTCCATCTCCCAGGGAGGTCTAGGATGGGTGTTAGGAGGAAGTTCTTGCCAAAGAGAGTGATTGGCATTGGAATGGGCTGCCCAGGGAGGTGGTGGAGTCACTGTGGCTGGAAGTGTTGAAGCAAAGCCTGGCTGGGGCACTTAGTGTCATGGTCTGGTTGATTGGCTAGGGCTGGGTGCTAGGTTGGACTGGATGAGCTTGGAGCTCTCTTCCAGCCTGGTTGATTCTGTGATTTTATGATTTTGCCTTCCACATGCCCTAACTCACAAAGAACCCATCTGTACCTAACCCACTGACAGCTTCCCATCAGCACCATGCCTCCTTTAGCTGCCTTTGCTGCTGGGTGTTTGCTTTTAGGTTCTGCTTTTATCATGCAGAAATCTTCCACCAAGCTCATGGAAAAGGCCTTGCTGCATTTCAGTCACTGAATCCTCTCTTTGCCTGAGCCCAAATGCCAGTCACTATTTGCAGAGCAGCTCAGCTCCTGCACTGGGCACAACAATTGGAAAGATTCTGGAAGAGGGAAGATTTAGCCTGGAGGTTAGGAAGAAATGCTTTACAGTAAGAGTGGGGAGGCACTGAAACAGGTTGCCTAGGGAGGTTGTGGGTACCCCCTCCCTGGAGGTCTTCAAGGCCAGGTTGGATCTTTAAGGTCCCTTCCAACCCAACCCATTTCAGGATTCTTTGACATTTCTGGAAGTGGAACCACAGGAGTCATTGAAATGAACTTTATCATTGTTGTCACTTCCCAATGATTGCCACTTGCCTGGGATACAGCAGGACCTGACTGAGACTTCCCACCCCTACAGCACAGCCCAGGGAATGCCAGCAGAGCTTAGGACACTTGGGAATTCCAACTGGGTGGGAATTTTGGTTAGCAGGAGGCTGAAAGAGGGTGCTGGCTGCTCTGTGGTGGTGCTGGCTGAGCAGCCCAAGGAACAGGAGTTTTCTCTCAATGCAAATTGCTGGCTTCCACCAGAAAATGGAATGATTTCCATTTATACATCTTTAATGAGGATCGTGAGAGCGTGGAACGTAGCCACCGCTGCCAGGCTGCCAGCAGGCAGCTGGAGGAGTTGGAGTGCTGCTGGGTCCTGGCCCCTCGGTCAGCTTCTCCACCACTATTTCCCAGAGCCCAACTGCCAAAGGTCAGCACTAAAGATGTGAAATGCATCCTGGTCCCCCCAGCTTCCCCACGCCTGGCTGCCCAGGGCTGCAGATGGGTGGGATGGGCTGAGCTGCGAGACCGAAACTCGCTCATTAACAAGCTGTTAAATAATTAATAAGTTGATATATAATTGCTTCTGTGTACAGAATCTCACATTCCTCAGAAAACTATCATCAATTTTCAGTTAGTTCCACTCGAGGAGGCAAGGGCTGAAGCTCTCCTTTTGAGCAGATGAATATTTATGCTGTGCTTGTTCTGTCTTGGGCTGGGAAGAGTGGATTGTTTGTCTTCCCAGTGCACGCAGAGCGTGGGTGGTGGGATCAAGGTGGGTGGTGGGATCCACACAGGCCTGTCCCTGCTGCCCATTGGCTGCTCTGCACCATCCACCTCTGCTCGCTGCTCTCTCAGGTGCTGCAAAGTTTGGCCAGCCCAAACTTTGGAGATCAGCTCACGGCTCCCAAACGCTGCCAGCACTTGGTCCCCTGCTTCTGGAAGCACCCTTGGCAGCACTTGTGAGGTTATTGATCTGTTATTTATCTGCTGCTTCACATCCCCAGGATGGGGATGGCCAAGCAGAGGAGGGGATGAGAGTGTAGGGGCGAAGCTGGCCCAAGGTGATGTGCATCACCTGCTGCAGTGCTGGCAGTGTTCCCCTTTCCTCTGCTTTTCCAGAGTTTTATGCTTCCTCCACTGCCCATAACTTGGCCTCAAGGCCATTACCATCATTTAAACCCAAAGCAGTCCCAGTTTGATAGGGAAAATGCCTAAATGTGGCCAGACGACAGCCTGTAACTACTGCCTGTGCCACTGCCATGGAGATGCAGGCAGAGGCAGCATGGCACCGGGAGCCCTGGCTGGAGAAGTGTCCTTCAGAGCAGCACAGCTGCCCAGCCCCTGAACCATCTCTGCCAGCAGCCAGCTCTCCTGCAGCCTAGGGTTCACAGAATCACTGAAACATCCAGGTTGGAAAAGCCCTTCAGGATCACCAAGTCCAACCTAGAACCCTACTCTACAAGATTTACCTTAAACCATAGCCCCAAGCACCACATCCAAACCGCCCTTAAACACATTCAGGGTTGGTGACTCTACCACCTCCCTGGGCAGCTCATTCCAGTCCCTGACCACTCTCTTCATGAAAAACTTTTTCCTAATGTCCAATCTAAACCTCTCCAGCCTCAGCTTGAGGTCATTCCCCCTTGTTCTGTCTCAAATTACCTGCGAGAAGAGCCCAGCAGTAGCCTCTCCATAGTGTCCCTTCAGGTAGCTGTAGATAGCAATGAGGTCTCCCCTCAGCCTCTTCTGTTTCACACTACCCATCCCCAGCTCCCTCAGTTGCTCCTCACAAGATTTATTCTCTAGGTCCTTGACCAGCTTCCTTGCCCTCCTCTGAACCCCCTCCAGCAGGTTGTGGGCATCCCTCAGAGTGACACTTGCCGTGGGTACCAGTCACAGAAATCCTACCAAGGACTCTCCTGTCCCGCAGGCAGCTGTGGCAGCTGAGCCACTCACCTGGGCAGTGGGCACGCTGCAAGGTCCCTTGGTGGAATGAACCCCCAAAGGGGCTGGTGAGTTTGGGGTGTGAAGCAGCAGCAAATGGGGGTGTGGGGGCTTCAGAAACGCTTCTTTGCCATAGGAGGGGCAGAGGTGGCTGCCTCCACGACAAGGTGCAGCTCCCTACCACGGAAGGATATGACTCAGTGCTGCGACTGCTCGATGCCAAAGCCCCCCCCTAGCTGCGCAGGAGCCTGTTTTGATCTCTGAATGTTCTTCCTTTCATTTTAAACCACAGCTCCTCAGCTTCCACTCTGTAAGAAGTCCTGCAGCAGCCTCAGCTCGCGGCAGAAATTAAATATTTTGACTTTTCTGTTTATTCCTGGGGTGGTTTTTTGGTTGTTTGGGATTTTTTTTGTTTTCTGAGTGAATAATAAATACGGGTTTGAGGTGGCTGGAGCTGCTTCCTCTGACACACGGGGCGAGGTAGAAACAAACACATCTGCTGCTGCTCCATCTAGCTCTGAAATAAAAGGAGATGCGGTTTTAATGGCAAAAAAAGAGAGAGAATAACTGTAATTACCGCGGTTCTCACCGGCGCTAATTAGCGAAACGTTTAAGCAGCCGCTAAGAGCCATCGCTGCGCGGCGGAGGCTCTGCCACCGGCTCTGTGTGGGCTGCCAGCAGCAGGCTGCGCATGGGTTGCATCCTCCCGGTTCTCCTTGGGCACACCTTGGACACCCGGAGGGCACTTCGATCCCGTGGGAGTCGCAGCCAGCAGAGAGCTGCAAGGGGACAGCGCTGGAGGAAGGGGGAGGATGAGGCCTTGGGTGCTTAGCCATGCCGAGTGGGTGCTGCGCCAGGAGCAGCTCCTGATGGAGCTTGGGGGGAAATATTTCCACATCCTTTGCTCACCAGGCTGCCTGTGGGGATGGAGCTGGGAGGGGGGGATTCGGGCGCTGGGAGGGGGAGATCCGGGAGCTGGGAGGATCCGTGGGCTGGGAGGGGGGGATCCGGGTGCTGGAAGCGGGGAGGAATTCGGGAGCTGGGAGGTGGAGATCCGGGAGCTGGAAGGGGGAGGTCCGGAAGCTGGGAGAGGGAGATCCATGTGCTGGAAGTGTGGGGGATCCGAGTGCTCAGAGTGAGGATCTGGACTCTGGGAGAGAAGCTGCCTGGAACCCCCTCAGCGTCAGCAGGCATGGGATGGAAACAGCTGGGAATCGCTGGACAGAAAATTCGAAGCTCCTGGGAGGATTTGCCCCAACCTTGCCCTGTACATGCAGCAAAACCGCTGCTGCTTGCACTTGAGGGGCCAAGCCTCGCTCTCCAGGCTGAATTCAGCCTTGTCCTTCTCCTCTCTGAACTCAGAATGAACTTTTGGTTTTCTTTTTTTCTCTTTTTCCCTTTCCATTTTCCCAGTCTGCCCCTAAGTGAGCAACACAGAGGCCATGAGTGGCTCTTTCAGCCTGTGCAGAGCAGCTTGGTCCCTCACACATGGCTCCAAAAGCCCCAAGGCCAAACCCTGGAACCATCTTTACTGCTGCTGTGGGTCCCTGGAGCTGCCCCAGAAGGACAATACAGAATCACTCAGGCTGCAAAAGCTCCCTCAGGATCACCAAGTCCAATCGATATCCCTACTCTACAAGGTGCACCCTAAACCATAGCCCCAGGCACCACAGCCAAACGACTTTTAAACACAACCCAGGGTCGGTGGCTCCACCACCTCCCTGGGCAGCACATTCCAATGCCTGACCACTCTTGCTGGGGAAAAAAAAATCCTAATGTCCACTCTAAACTTATCCAGTGGCAGCTTGAGGCCATTCCCTCTTGTTCTATCATTACTTACCTGTGTGAAGAGACCAGCACCAACCTCTCCACAACCTCCTTTCAGGTCGTTCATAAGGCACTAAGGGCCTCTGACTTTTCCCACCCCATTCCAGTCACAGAGGGGCTGCAGTTCTTCAGTAGCCCACATGCTTGGAAGGAAACCACCAAATGAACATCTCAAGAGCTCACCCCATGGGAAACTGCTGCTGCTGGCTCTGTGTTTCTCCTTCCCAGAGCTCAACTGCCTGGGGGTATCTTGTACCTTGCTATTTAAACCACTGCTCTCCAGCACAACAGCTTCAAGAACCAGCAGCCCCACTTTTGGCGAGAAACATCTCCCCAGGGAGCTTCCTTTGCATAAAGCCTCTAAACCAAACCAAGTTCAAGCCAGGAAAAAGTGGCACCAGCAAAGTGCATTTCCAGAGCTGGGCTGGTGTGAACACTACCCAGCACCCAACTGGCTGCCACACCTTGCAACAGCAGAGTTAGGAGCAACAAGTTCCTTCTGATCCTCTGGGCTAAAGAGTTCTAATTAGCAGCTGCACCACAGCAGTGGCTTTGAAACAAGCAAGCACCAGAATGAGGGAAGTGCCATCAGGTCCCTTCCTTGCACGTATAAAGCATCCGGCCCTAGCTGCTGCCACTGGGGATGCTGCCTTGGCTCCTGCCGTGAGTGGGGCAGAGGTTTGAAGAGAGGAAAGAGAAAAAAGGGGAATTAGAATAGGATAGTCAGGGTTGGAAGGATCATCCAGTCACCCTGCCATGGGCAGGGACACCCTACCCTAGAGCAGGCTGCCCACAGCCTCAGCCAGCCTGGCCTCAAACACCTCCAGCCATGGGGCCTCAACCACCTCCCTGGGCAACCCAGTCCAGCCTCTCACCACTCTCATGCTCAACAATTTCCTCCTCATGGCCAGCCTCACTCTCCCCACCTTCAGCTTTGCTCCATTCCCCCCAGTCCTGTCACTCCCTGACAGCCTCAAAAGTCCCTCCCCAGCCTTTTTGTGGCCCACTTCAGATCCTGGAAGGCCACAAGAAGGTCACCTGGGAGCCTCCTCTTCTCCAGCCTGCACAGCCCCAACTCTTTCAGTCTGTGCTCACAGCAGAGCTGCTGCAGCCCTCTGAGCATCCTTGGGGCTCTTCTCTGGACACACTCCAGCATCTCCACATCCTTCTTGTAATGGGGTCTCCAGAACTGGATGCAGTACTCCAGGTGGGGTCACCTTCCTCAACCTGCTGGCCATACTTCTTCTTATGCAGCCCAGGATCTGGTTGATGAATTAGGGAGTGGGCAGCCTGCAGCCAGCACCTGGACCTGGTAGAGGGCAGACCAAAGAGCTCCCACATCTGCAAGTATGGATTGTGTTGGTGAGTGATGCTGCAGCATCCCAGGTCACAGCCACTGTAAGAACTGAGCAGCCCAAACATGCTGCAGCCTTGCAGGAGGGTATCACTGGGGTCAGGATATTGGTGTCCTCCCTGGCAGATCCATCCTGGATACCTGCAGCCATGCTGAGCATCACTGGGACTGGAAGCATCACTGGGGTTGTGGTACCATGTCCTCCCTGGCAAGACCCAGCTGGAGTGCCCCACAGCCATGTGGGGCATCACTGGGGCCAGGGCACCACCATTCTCCATGGGCACAGGGCATCGCTGAGGCTGCGATACTGCGGTCCTGCCTGGCAGCACCTGGCACAAACACCCACTGGGAAGGCAGCATCTTAGCAAGGGCCAGCTGGGAGGCTATTACTTGCTCTCCCAAGCTCCCAGTCCACCCCAGCAGGCTGCCACACTACCTGTTGCCTTCCCTGTAATGGGCTGGGTTTATGCACACAGAGCATATGCTGCGGTGCCGGGTGCAGGGACGCCAAGATGCCATCTCTCACAGTTGTCTCTCTCCTTGCACTTCACAAGGCTGTAGGGAAAGATGACAGATGGCACCTCAGCTTACCACGGGTTCCTCCACACTGGTGGGGCCAGGGAAAATAGAGCAGCGTGGAGTTCCCCAGGGAGGGCTCCTGGTCCTGCTCCCACCAAGTCTCTGTCTGCTGCTGTGCCCGCAGTGCCCTTCTTGGGCAATCAAACAACCCAATTAACAGGCTGCTCCTTGTCACTGCCAATGCTGGGCCCCTGGATCTCCAAGTGTCTAATTAAAGCACACAGATGATGATAACATTTCATTGCACTCCATTGGAGCTCTGGCAGCTGCTGGCATCAACTTAGGTATCTCCACCACCTCTCTGCTCCTCTGAATGGCACAACCTGAGACAGGGGCTGAGGGCAGGGTGGGAGCTCACTCCTGTGACTCTCAGAGCAGTGCTGGTGCAGAGCTGGGGAGGGGAGTGCTGCTGTTTTATCTCAATCGTCAAAACTGCCTGCAAAAGTCACTGCTGAAACAGGCTCCAAGCTGTTCTCAAAGCCTCCTGCTCCACAGCCTGTTCCATCCCCCTGCTGTCCTCAGACCAACCCTCCACATCCCACCCTTCATTCCAGGAGCAACATAAGGCACGACTACCACGGGAAGGTGAAGACTCCACTCATCCCTGCCCAGACCCGGAGATGGAAGTCTGGGAAAACTCATCTCTTCCTCTGGGGAGAACAATCCTTGCTGAGGATCTTTGCACCAACCAGCTCCTGTGAGATCTGAGGGATCTCAGTGCCTCTGCAGGGGGCAGGGGCAGGACAAATCCAGTTAGTCACCCTGGCTGGATTACACCGGACCTTGTGCTGCTGCTGTTAGTAACAGGATTGTTTACACTGTAAGCAGCTTTACGTAACTGTGAATCACTGCTGACTTGTGGGGCTGCACAGATGGGACTTGCCAACCATCCCTTCTCTCTCTGCTCACGTCAGCCTCCAGCTCCCAGCCTAAAAAAAACCTAAGCCCCAGCCCTGGTCACAAAGTGCCTGGCTCCAGTCCACCCCACAGTGCTCTGGGCACGGGATTTCAGCAGCGTGGTGCAGCGTAAGGCAGGGGTCAGCAGCAGTGCTGAGGCAGGGAGGAAGTTATCCCCAAAGGGCGTTTTCCACCTCTGTCCCTCCTTTGCAGACACCCCCTGGGTGCCAGGGAAGTGCTACCAGCTCCCACCTAGCCCTAGGCACGAGATCACCACGTCCCAAACCCACCAAGGCTGTCAAGCGAGGGCAAAGTGGTCCCCACCTCCCTCATCTCTAAAGCACAAGGGCTTGATGGCAAAGGCAGCAGGACCGAATCGCAGCCTGCCCACGGAGCAGGCGTCAGTCCCACCCAGCACCATTACATGCCTGTTCTGTCACAACAGAGCAACCTCTCTGGGCTTCTCCTGCAGCCCTTTCTCCTCTCCATTTACACCTCTGTGTAAGTGACCCTGCAAACAGCGCTTGTAGAGCCGAGCTTGGAGCATCGCTGCCAGGTGACAGGCAGGTGGG
The DNA here is from genome assembly GCA_013400475.1 of Tricholaema leucomelas. Classification (NCBI taxonomy): domain Eukaryota; kingdom Metazoa; phylum Chordata; class Aves; order Piciformes; family Lybiidae; genus Tricholaema lacrymosa; species Tricholaema leucomelas. Next base: position 742,661 of record WAAF01021109.1, read on the forward strand.
ATGCAGCAGTTCACATCTCTGCCGCTTCCTGGCATCTCTGCTTTGGCAAAGTGCTGCCCTTTCAGCATCAGTTCGTAGACTTAGCACAGCAGTGTGGAGCTAAAATTTGCTCATGGGATGCAGGAGGGTAGGGGGCAACGTGCAGGACTCTCCTGTCTGGACACGGGGGCAGCTTCTGGAGCAAAACTGCAGGGGAGTGTCTGGAGACAGGCAGGAGCCCTCCCCAGCCCTGTAGGCTGGCTCTGGTAGTGCTGAGTTCCTGCTGCAGATGATGACAGTGACAACTTTGGGATCCTTCTGTGCCAGCCTGTGCAGCTATTTATTATTGTGCTAGATTTAGAGCACGGATTTAGATATTGATTGAGTCTGAGCCTCCGAGCAGAGAGTGCTAATTAGCACAGGCAACAAAGAGCCAGCTTTTAATTAAACACAGCTTGGCGAGAAGGACCTGTTAGAGACAGCTCTCCTTGTAGGAGATGCGTGCAGGAGCATTTCCAAGCAGAGCTGGGTCTGGAAGGCTGCTCCAGGTTGGGGATCCCACAGTAAGAGAGCTCAGATCAGGACAGGGCGCTGGCTGGGTGGGTACCCTCCTCGCTGGGGTAGCCCCAAGTCAGGCACTCACATCACCAGGGCTGAGCAAAGATGTGGGCATCCCATTGCCCACACCACCTCCTCCTCCTCCTCCTCCTCCACCAACACAGCCAGCAGCCCTTTTTTGCCAGTGCAAATAACCAAACAAGCAGCAGGGAAGAGAGAATAATATTAATATTAAAAAGGCATTGATAGTTTTAATCAAGCTTTGGGGGGAGAAGGCAGCTTAACACCACACTTACAGCTGATAAAATGTTTGACATTTGCTGGGGCCTGTAATGAATCTTGTCTCAATTTTCTCTTTCAAAATGCCACTCCAGATACTCTATCTGTCTGTAGGGTTTAAAAAGCACTTATCCAACAAAGTGTTATCACCAGGGAGAATATTAAAGCCATGGCTCAGACCCCCCCCCCCGCCCCCCCCCCCAGCTGCAGGGCTTGCTGACACTTGGGCACAGGAGGGGAGAGCTGGGGGCATCTCTGTGGCCCCAGCAGAGCACAGAGCAGCAAAACCATTTCTCACTGCTCTCCTAATGCTCCAGTGGGGAGTCATAGAATCAATCAGGTTGGAAGAGAGCTCCAAGCTCAGACAGCCCAACCTAGCACCCAGCCCTGCCCAACCAACCAGACCATGGCACTAAGTGCCCCAGCCAGGCTTGGCTTCAACACCTCCAGGCACAGCGACTCCACCACCTCCCTGGGCAGCCCATTCCAATGCCAATCACTCACTCTGCCAACAACTTCCTCCTAACATCCAGCCTAGACCTCCCCTGGCACAACTTGAGACTGTGTCCCCTTGCTCTGTTGTTGGTTGCCTGGGAGAAGAGCCCAACCCCACCTGGCTACAGCCTCCCTTCAGGTAGTTGTAGACAGCAATGAGGTCTGCCCTGAGCCTCCTCTTCTGCAGGCTGCACACCCCCAGCTCCCTCAGCCTTTTCTCATAGGGTTTGTGTTCCAGGCCCCTCCCCAGCCTTGCTGCCCTTCTCTGGACACATTCCAGTATCTCAACATCTCTCTCAAATTGAAAAGCCCAGAACTGGACACAGTACTCAAGGTGTGGCCTGGCCAGTGTTAAGTACAGAGGAAGAATAACCTCCCTTGTCCTACTGGCCAAAAAGTCCTCAAGTTCCTGACTTGTACTACTCAGTTTGCTGCCAGCTCTGCCCATACTCTCCCCAGGTCCCTCTTGCACTCACTGCCTGACCAAACACACCCTTTGGTCCAGACTTGGAATGTTTGCTGAGCCATCAGACATCCACTAACCCAGAGGAGGTGCCAGCCCCCACAGAATGTATTTTCCTTCACTGTGACCATCCCCTCCTCCGCCTGTGCCTCCATCAGTGATGAAACCTGGCACCAGCCTTCCCAATCTGCTCTTTCGTGATAGACTGGAAAAGAGCTTCCCACCTTGGGATCGTGGCTTGGCTCTTCAGCAAGCCCTCCTCCGGGTGCTGAAAGGCAGCTCAGCCATCATCCTGTCGTGCCTTGCTCTTCCATTTCATTTGTATTTTGGCAAAGAAAGCGACAGGGATGTGAGATTGACCCACCCAGCAGCTCCAAACTCCTCCAACACCTCCCTGGAGCCCCGTCAGACTTGCAGGAATACTGGGAGCTAAGCAACCGTTGTACCAGTGCAGCATACAAGGGTTTGGGCTGGGTCATGAACTCATCCTGAGCCCCTAGGGAAGAGGGAGAAGGTGAGAGAAGAAGGAGCCTCTCTACCAGCCCCTCCCTTGGTGCCCTTGGCTGCCCGCGCTGCCTGCCAGCAGGATGGCACAGGCTTTGGGCTTTATCACCGCAGAGCAGTTGTCCTGTGTCAACAGAGCTGCCCCTTGGCTGGCACACGGACCCTTATCTGAGGAGCGTTCCTGCTCCCGCTGGAAGGAGGCTGCCGCGGGAAGCAGCAGCAGCGGCAGTCACTGCGCCGGCTCCAGCCTGGGCTTCCTTTGAACTGCTCCAGCCTCTTTCTCTGCTCCCTGCTCTTCAGAGGGAGGGAATAAATTATTCTATGGAAGGCAGTGCCTGTCTCAGGAGCCTGCTATAGAAAATTAGGTTTTAATAGCTTTGAAATTGAGGTTCTTTGGGTCAATAGGACAAGATTCAGCTGGTGAAATGACAGACACATAAAGGGAGAAAAGCAAATATTTTGTTACTCATAGGAGAGTCACAGCCCAAAGATAGCAGGCAGGAGCTTAAAATACTGCTGTGCTCTTCAGGCTGCTGGAATGTTTAGTCATAAGCTCCTTTCCTCTCCTTGTCTCTATGTATGTTAGCTCTGGGAATGGAGCACTTGGCTCTCTGTCCTCAGACGTGCCTGAGAATCCCTCAAGCCACTGCTGGAACAGAAACAGAAGTCCCCTGCCTCTCCTGGTGGCTTCACAGCTCCTGGATGCTTCATGTCCATGAACTGAGGACCTGGACAATGCCCCAACAGACAAGGAGCTCAGCAGGAGCAGGCACAGGAGGGACCATGGCTCGTGTCACTCACAGCTGAATCTTGCCAACGTTTCTGCTATTAGCAGCCTCTTACAACCCGAGCTGATGGGATGGCAGCGTCCTGCCCGTATGAGAACAGGTAATTACCAGTGAGTTATTTGAAGGGGGAAAATGCAATGAGCTCAAGACTGATGGAAATTAAATGGAAAGACATAAATGAGCTACAGACAATGCCCTCATTACCACGGAGCTGGAACTTGAGCCCCTTTTTGCTAATTAAAGCCACAGCAAAATCAATTCAATGAAAACCAGGAGAGCTCTGGAGGCCTTTTCCCATGCAGGGAGGGGAACTGGTGAGGCAGAGCCCAGGGCATGCCACAGCGCTGGCACACACCCTCTGTGCTCCCAAGAGTGCCCAAGGGCAGGACTGGGGGAAGCAGGGCCACTCACCAGCATCAGAGTACCAGGAACAAAGAGAAAAGCCACCAAGACAGCCTGTGCTGGAATTGCTTCAGCTCAGGCAGGGTGGAAAACTTACAGAGAACTTCTGCCAAGGAGCACTGGAACGATTTGAGTCATTATTAGAGGGATGAATGGGTTATAATTATGCCTAATTTTGCATTCAGAGATCATTACCATCCCTGAGAAGGGCAGACAGGGAGCCCTTGAGATCCTCTAAGTTACTTCAGATATTCATAGGGCTGAGAAATGTCTCATGGTTTGGATGGGCTGTGATGGGCAAAGTGTCTCCAGCTGGAGGGACTGGGCAGTTTCCTCCAGAGGAGCATCCCAAGCCAGGCATCACTATGCTGGGCACCCAGGGCTCATCAGCCTGGCACTGCAAGCAAATCTCCTGTCTACTGGAGAGTAGGAGGTGACAGCTCCACGATTGCTTTGTGGCTGTCCCAGGTTGCAGCTGCAGTGAGGTGAGACAAGCTGTGGTGGGCACCTTCTCACCCTGATGCACATCAGTTCCCCTACACTCAGAGCAGCTCTGCTGCCAGGCAGCAACAGGGGTACAGCCACTGCCCAGCACGCTGTGGGTTTGCCAGCCTGAGCTGAGCTCCCACTGCTCCAGCCTGACGCACAGGAACCAACTGACTGCATAAGCCTGTGCAGAGCTGTAGGAGCTGTCACCTTCAACAAGCTCCTGGGGAAATCCTCAGGCCGGGTTTTGTTAGGGGCCTGTTATTGCTGAGTGGCAGCACTCATCCCTGCAGCGCCCCGTGACGGGGCTGGACACGCTCCCCAGCGCCGAGCAGGAGGCTCCTGGCTCGCAGCACGCCAGGGCTCGCTGCACAGGCAGCAGCAGGCAGCTCACGCTAGCAGGATGCTCTAACAAAAGCTGTCTTCTGGGTCTCTGCTCAGCCTTTGTCCGGGAGGAACCTAAGCTCAGATCCTCCCACTGTTGTGTCAGCAGCAATAGGAGCAGTCTCATCATTAACGGAGCCAGAGCTGCCTCTCAGCATCCCTTGCCGTGGAAGCTGAAAGGTTGCAAGCCCTGCCGAGGGATATTTTTAAGGTGGAAAGACTCAGAAATGGGCTGCTGGGGCAAAGCTCACATACCTGAAAAGAGAAGCAGTTTCTTGGACTGGTCTGACCCCAGCCTACCTCTGGCTGAGCCGCAGAGCAGCAAAGGAGGCCATACAGCAGGGCAGGCTGAGGCCAGGCTGGCAGCTGCCTGCATTTACACCAAAGACAATTTGCTCCATCACCTCCCCCGGTGTGAGTATTCAGTGCAAGGTCTGTGTGGGCTGCTCCAAACCTGCCCCACTCAAGGTGCTGGATCCCCCACCCCCTACAGCGGCATCTCAGCTGCTCCTCTGGGATGTGCTGAGCATGGGGCTAGAACACAGAGCCCAACAAGAACCTCTCTCCTCTGACCAGGGGTGCAGGCAGCAGGAACTGGTGATTTACACCCCAAATTGTGCCTGCTGCACACAAAAATGTCACTTTGCTGTAAGTATTGTCCCCACCTTCTGTCCTCCAATCAATGCCCAATTTCCTTCCAAGGATAAAGCTGTACATTATTTTTGGCTGACCAATTCAGCTCAGGGCACTCTAATTTTTCCCCATGCACTCAGAGGACAAATGCTTCCCCGTGACTGCCTCAGAGCAATGACAGAACAAGCACATTGCTAATGGCTGGCACAGTGCATGCCCAATGTATTCACTGTATTAACTTTGGCACTTGCTGGGTCTCGGGAGAAGCTCAGAGCTGCTCATGTGCTTCTTCCCTGCTCCCCTGGCTCCCTTCTGCTCTCCAAGTTCTGTACAGGAAATTCCCTGTCCCCAGAACTGCAGCTGGCTGGAGGTCACCAACATTTGCTGGCTGCCTGCTTTCAGGAGCTGCTCCGACATGCCCAGTGAGGCTCCCAGATGGCATTGGCCACCCCTACGCTGGCAGTGCCTGAGCTAGGAGGTGCTCACTGCTCCCTGGGGCTTGCACACCATGGAGCCAAGGCACGAGCAGAGCAGGGAGCATGGGAAGGCAGCCAGGACAACACCACCAAATGCTCTGTTGGCTCAGCAAGACCTGTGCCTGCAGCGTCCAGATGCTTAAAGCCTGGCTGGAATCTGCTGCAGGCTGAACTGCCGGGATGGAGGATCTCAGAGGAGCAAGTGGGGGATGAGCCAGGTGGGAAGTCACCTTCTCTCCTCCATGCCAGGGCAAATGCCACACAGCAGAGGCAGCAGCAGGGCAGGCAGGCCCAGGAATGCCCAGCAAAGAAACCTCCAGGAGTTCCCCAGTCCTGCTGGCCCTGGGGTTGGCACCAACCCAGGGAGTAGCTGCCTACTGCAAACCCACCAGGAAGCCATTTCCCAAGGCTCACTCTACAGCCACACAGGGCCCTGGATTTTATTTTCAATCAAAACCAGAGCTGCAAGGTAAGACCCAGGTGGCAGCTGCCACGTGGGCTGGGAAAATTGCCCTTTGTTCTCCAGAAATCAATCCCAGGGATAACCCTTCAGAAGCAGGCAGCGTTCTCCGGGGGCTGCCAAGGACTTTCGCAGGCATCACCATGAATAACAGTTTATCTACAGAGTTTCATTCAACATGAAGCCTCAGACGTGGCCTAGAATTATGGGGGACGCTGTGAAAATGGCTTTCTAAGCTATTGCTTTCCCTTCCCCGAGCAGCAGCAGCAGCAGCAGAGCGCAGGCTGGAGCAGAGGCAGCCGAGACTCCAAACGTAATAAATAAGTCAGGGGAGCTGATAAAAATAAAGGATGAAATATAATTCAGGCACTCAGTGACAGATCCCATCTTAGCCGTGATAGAGGGTCTGCTCAAACTGTCATTGCTTCAGGAAATTAAAGAATGAGCCCATTAGTGAGGATATTTAAAGATGTTCATATTAAGATTATGACTTCCCAGCCTCAGCCCGAGCAGGGAGCAGGCTTCATTCGAAAGTCATTTTTCACTGCCCCTTTCCAGCCCCGCTCTGAAGCCCCCCAGAGGTGCCACGGGTGGTTGTGACACACACAGACAGAGTGTGGGTGACAGAGCTAGGGGTGGGGGATGCAGCAGCCGGCTCAGTTCGGGGGTTGCTGTGGCAGTGGGGATAGCTGGCCTGAACTTAAAGTGCCTACGGGCAACCCGTCCTGGCAGGGGGAACCTCACTGCTGCCATGGGCCATTCTTTGGCATCACAGAGGTGCTTCCCCAGGGCCAACACACGTGACTGTCTTGCATACACCTGTGTGTGAGCTCCTTGCTTGCTCCCTCGGGCACCCTGCATCCTTGTGCGAGCTCCTTGGGAGCTCCCTCAGGCACCCTGCATGAGCTCTTTGCTTGCTCCCTCAGGCAACCTGCACAAGCTCCTTGCTCACTCTCTCAGGCACCCTGCATGAGCTCTTTGCTTGCTTCCTCAGGCAACCTGCATAAGCTCCTTGCTCACTCTCTCAGGCACCCTGCATGAGCTCTTTGCTCACTCCCTCAGGCACCCTGCACAAGCTCCTTGCTCACTCTCTCAGGCACCCTGCATAAGCTCTTTGCTTGCTTCCTCAGGCAACCTGTACAAGCTCCTTGCTCACTCTCTCAGGCACCCTGCATGAGTTCCTTGCTTGCTTCCTCAGGCACCCTGAATGAGCTCCTTGCTCACTCCCTCAGGTCCCTTCGATATGTGTATGAGTCCTTTGCTCACTCCTAACACCCTGCACCGCATGGGAGACCCTTACACACAGGTGGGAGCCCCTTGGTCTCTACTTCGAATGCCCTACATGCTCCTGTGAGCCCCTTGCACAAAGGTGTGAGCCCCTCACAGACTCCTTCATCCCCCTGCACACTCCTGTGGTCCCCTTGCTCTCTCCCGCAAGTCTCAGAGGACCCAGGAGCTGCTTCCCCTCTCCGCGGGCAGCGCAAACGCCGCTGCCGGCACCACCGGCGCAAAGCAGGGAACAAAGGGAGCTTGAAGGACGAGGGGGATTCCTGTTAAACCAGAACAACATTGCTAAGAAAGGTGGAGATCTCTAGTCCTGGCAAGCTGAAAACCTGATGGATAATTGTAATTAGCTTTCCGAATTTTTAATTATAGCAGGGGTATAAATAATCACAAAGTGCGGCTCGGCTAATGAGAGTCCTTGTGCCGAGGAACACAGGGAAGCATTTGTTAGGGAGACTTTGAAAGCTCTGCTGTTAATTAGGTGTCTCACCGCCAGCGGGGGTTCGGGAGAAGGAGAAACATGTATACAGTGAAATCAGGCTCATTGTGCGCGGGATCCAACAGCAATTATGGGATGGCAGGGTGCAAAAACGAACGCGCTTCGCAATTAGCAAGTGGATCTGAAAGGCAGAGAGGAGCCTTTGCTGGCTCATCAGGTGCCTCTCAGAGGTATTTAATGCTGGTCAGGACCCGAGGGAGGAGGAGGAGGAGAGCTGATCTACCTTCCACAAGCTGGAGAGCATCCCTAGGTGGGCTCCGGCAGGCAGGCTGGGATGGAACAGAGCTGCAGGAGAACGTCACCACTGGGGCTCTGTGGCCCCCATCCACTGCTTTTATTGGCAGGGAAGCACAGTGGGAGGGGGGAAGGCTTAATTAGTTTAATTAAGAGTGTGGGAAGGAGGATCGGGTTGTGTTTCCCCACCCACAAATCCTAACAGGAGCACCTGGAGGGAGGTCTAGCCTCCCCACCGGCCTCCACGGGTGCTGCCGTGATAAACCAGAACAAAATCAAACTAAATAAAACCGAAGCTGAGGAGAGCGAGCGGCGATGTGCCCTGCCCCCTGTCCCTCCCCTGGGTTCAGCGCTGCAGGGCAGAGCTCCAGCCTGGGCAGCTCACAGGTTTCCTATGACAGTACTGTGGCACGAAAATGGGGGTGGGTGGGTGAGAGAAAGTGGTTATTTGAGATAACGAAGCCCAAGAGATAGTTCCTAAAGCCCAGCTCTGCCTGGCTTTGGTGCCAAACATGCGGTGCCCACTCCTATTGCTTTCTCCAGCAGCAGCCCAGCCCTGAAATCAGTGTCGAGCTCGGGACCCTGCTATGACCTCTCACTCTGTTTTCCTCCCTCCTTGCTTAAATGTTCTCTTTTGGCTGTAAGTTCCAAGCCTTGCCACAGGAGTTTGTGCAACTAATTGTGTTTAGCTGGTATTTGGCTAAATCTAATGAAGCAATGATAAACAGCTCAGCGTTTTCTCCCCTGATGAATAATGAATATTAATTCGGCTGTCAAAACCCAACCTCTGCTCATGGCAAAAGATGCTAAAGCCTGGGCAGAGGATAGGTTTCCCTGGGAAGGACGGGATTCGGGGAATGCTGCTGTCTCCTCCTGCACAGGGCAGAGCAGAGCTGCTTGCGGTCCCGGCTCCAGGTCTTGCAATGCTTCGGCCGAGCGCTGGGGCCCTGCGGAGCTGAGGGACAAGCAGACAAGGCTCGGTGGCTCTGTGTGTGCCACCGGGACTTTATTTTCCACGCAGGACATTGCACCAGGAGGGTAGCACTGGCTCAGCAGCAACCTGAGCACACCCACACCTCTGGTTTCCCACGCGGTGTCTCCGCGTGTGGCTGGGGCATCAAATACCAACGGGCATGGACCGCATGTGGCTCCCACTGTCAGGAGGGTTTGCAGCAGCAGCACCGTGCCAGAATGCCCAGGGAAAGCACAAAAAGCTGCCCGATGGCTGAGGCAAGTTCTGGGAAGCTACCTGTGTGCAGCTGGACCGTCTTGTCTTGACTGTAAATCATCTCCCAGCCTGGCAGCAGCTAGAATTTGCATCTGTGGCACCCTGGGAAGAGAACTCCAGAGCAGCCAGCACAGGAAAATCAACCTCACAGTGTCCTGAGCCTTAACCACAGTGAGATGAAGCCCGAGGGAACAGAAAGGGATCTTTGGTGCATCGAGAGACAGAACCACATGTCACAGAAACTCAGAACTGGGAGGTAGAAACTGGTTTGGAGAGTGAATACTCACCATGCTGGAGAGCTACCTGCACCAAAGCCTCTTCCCTGCTTCAGGAGAAGCCTCTGCTGCTGCTCTGAATTCTTCCCCATTTTATGCTTGACTATAAAACAGAATTCCCATGAGGAATTCCAATCCCTCCATGTCTTCAAAAGGGGCAGAAAGGCTCAGAGGGATGTGTTAAGCTCCTAAGCACCTGCGCCTAGTGTCCGAGGGCTGAGGCAGCAGCTGGAGTGCAACGAGGGACCGAGTCCATCCCTTTTGAGAGGCACAGAGGGATGGAGGCTGCTTCCCAGCTCCCCATGGGCAGCTGGCACTGCTGGCATCTCAGCAAGGCAGGAGAGGAAGCACACCCTGGTGAAAGCTCTGTAAGAGGAGTGCAGAAGCAGCCAGAGCCTTCACTTTACAAACAGATGCTAAACTTTGGGTTTGGCAGAAGGAAGCAGCTCCGGCATCTGCTGGAGAAGAGAAGATGGTGCTGCAAGGGCTGGGGAAGATGAGGGCTTCCAGAGCCTGGCAGCAGCCTGACAGCAGCCTGGCAGAGCCCATGGTCCCCCTTTGTTCTTCCACAGCTCAGAGAAAACAGTCTCTAAGCTGAGGAGAAGCACCGAGGAGCCCACCCGCTGCCAGGGTCAGAACACTGACACACGGGAGGAGGTTTGCTGCTGTTCCTGACCTCCCTTACCCACAGCTGCCCACCAAGCTCCAGCACTCTCTGGGTTTCCCTCCAGAGCCTGGCTGGGAAAGAGCCATGTGTGGCTGCTCCTCTGCTGCTGCCGGTTCCGACAGAGTGCTCCTCAGAACACCAGGGCTGGGGAGAGCAGCGGCTGGCACCGGTGCCAGCACAAAGCACATCCAAGGAAAGAGACATCGGAGGGGATCGGCAGCGTTGGAGATTAGAGTGCTAATGAGCTCTAATGGCTCGCTTTGACTTCCTCCTTTGAAACCGACTCCAGGAGGTTTGATACTGTGTTGGGAGATGTTAGATCCCTGGTCACACATCAGGCAGCTGTTCGGCTTCCAGAGGGAGAGGGCACAACATGGCACAACATTGCACAAGGTTGCTGATACTGAGCAAGGAGCTGAGAGAGGTCACAGTAGTCTTAGAAGCACGGAATTGTAGAATCGTTTTGGTTCCAAAAGGTCTCTAAGATCACTGAGTCCAACCATGGACCCAGCACCACCACGGCCATCAAACCATGCCTCCAAATGCCACGGCCACAGGTTTCTTGAACACCTCCATGCATGGGGACTCCACCACCTCCCTGAGCAGCCTGTGCCAATCCCCCTGACCACTCTGGCAGCAAAGAAATTGTTCCTCATCTCCAACTTAAGCCTCTCCTGCAGGTTGGGCTGGATGATCTTTGTGGGCTTTTCCAACCTAGCCGATTTCATGACCCTGTGATGCTGTCAGCAAGCTGCAGCCCCATGGATGCAAATCACCCTGAGCTCTGAAGCTGTCACCTCACTCCAAACCACCTCATTTCCATCAGCAGCTCACGGCTGGGCAGGGCTTGAGCCAAACCAAGTCACCTTCTGCAGTGGGGTCGTTACTGGGGGAAGGGTGTGGGGGGGCATCACCTCCCAGACTCCAGCTGGCCCTGCATGCCCTGCCACAATCCTTGTGCTTGTGAGGAGCCATCTGGGTCAAATAGCAGGAGGAAAGCTTGGAACCTTCTCTCTGTCTTCCCCCTCTCCCCACCTCTGAGAGCTCAAGGGCGAAATTTGAACATCAGAGGCAGGGAGATGTATTCCTAAGCTGATTTGTGAACATCTTGTTGAGACGTCTAGGATCAGATCTGAAAATATTTTAGTGATGCAGAGAGTGATTCAGAGAGTCATCTGGGTTAGCCACCCCTCACTGAGGATGTGATTGAAATGTTTGTGGCTGAGCAGCAGCCAGGAAGAGCAGAGCAGTCGTACCCGGAGTATAAACTGTCATGTTTATATCCCAGGATCTCCTCAGCCTCCTAGCAAGGCTGAAAGGAGCATTCATCATTTTCATCCCTGCTCTTTGAGCTGCTGCGGGGCTCCCTCTGCCAGCACCTTCCCTGGCTTGAACCTGACGGCACCAGCCAGGTTGGGCAGAGCTCTTTCCTCAGCCTCAGGTCCAGCCAGGAGGGATAAGATGCTCTGTGGAAGTTCCAGGGACGCCCCACGGCTCAGAAAAAGCTGCTCTGAGCTTTGCACACCAGAAATCGTAAGCACTGGAGGTTAGCTTCCTGAGCACAGGCATCATAGGATCCTAGAATGGGCTGGGTTGGAAGGGACCCTAAAGATCATTGTGCTAGTTTGAGCCTAGCTAGCATGTTTTGGTGAGAAGAACTAGATGATAGACTGGAAAACGAAAACAATGGTGCCTACTTCCCTCACAGTCTTGCTGAGATGTGTACAAAAGAAAGGCAAAACAAAGATTAGGTCACTTTTTGCTCTGCACTTGGTGCTGGGCTGTTCTCTTCTGCTTTGCCTGCTGGGGAAAGCTGAGGCTGCTGGCTGGACTCCATCTTGCTTTCTAACCTCAGCCTCCCTTTGCTTTTGTGGCTGATTCACCTTTGCTTAATCCCTCTTGGCCGAACCTCCACTATTCCTTGGGACTGGGGTAAGGTTGAGAGGGGTAGGGGGAAGGTGAGGGGTGGTTGAGAGCCCCTCCTGGGGACTCAGGTTTCTGGGAGGGGATTTGTGTCTGTATTACCTTTTTTCCCTTGTCTATTTCTGTCTATAACTGTATTTACTGTAACTATCTGCTTGTAAATTGTGCCAGCTGTAAATATAAGCTTCATTCAAATTTCCAGAGCTGACTGAGTCTAGTCTGGGTGATTTCTACAGCGTGGGGGGTGGGGGACACCCAAACCATCACAATCATCCAGTCCCAACCTCCTGCCATGGGCAGGGACACTTCCCACCAGCCCAGGTGGCTCAAGGCCTCATCCAGCCTGGCCTTGAACACCTCCAGGGAGGGGGCATCCACAGCCTTCCTGGGCAACCTGTGCCAGTGTCTCACCACTCTCACTGTCAAGAATTTCTTTCTCATCTCCACTCTCACTCTCCTCTCTCCCAGCTCAAAGCCATCGCCCCTCATCCTGCCACTCTCAGCCCTTGTCAAATGTCCCTCCCAGCCTTTCCATAGCCTACTTCAGCTACTGGAAGACTGCTCTAAGGTCTCCCCAGAGCCTTGTCCTCTCCAAACTCAACAGCCCCAGCCCCCCCAGCTTGTCCCCACAGGGGAGGTTCTCCAGCTCTCCGGTCATCTTCACAGCCCATCCTCTTTTGTGGATGTGCTGGGGACATCCCTCAGCCTGTGGCTCCTACCCTGTGGTCCTTCCATCATGTAGAGCATCACAGCTGTGCCACAGGCAGCTGGGTGAGAGCAGGACCCGAGCAGGAACAACCTCCCCACGGGAACCTCCAAGCCCCTCGCTTAGCTCCTCGGCTGCCGGTGGCTGGGCTGAAGAAGTGCCTCATTCCCTCCCTCCCTGGCCAGCAGCTGCCCAAAGACAAATCGTCCTCCCTTGGGGTGCACATTAGAAATGCTTAAGCAAATTAGCCATAAATAGCAAATGTACCATATGGGGCTGCAGATAATGTTTCATTATAAATTATCACATTCTCCAGGGAGAGACGCCTCTGCCTTCACACCAAAGACTTTGTGTTTCTTCTGCTGGGCACAGTCTCAGTTTCTTCTTTTCTTTCTTTCTTTTTTTTTTTTTTTGGTCTTTTCCACCTCTTTTCCCCCCCCCCCCTTCTCTTGGTAACTGTTTCTGACAAGGATTGGAGTCAGCAGCTGATTTCCCCAGTGTGGAACCATGGATGTGAAGCTCACTTCTGCTGCAAATCCTCTTGGATTTAACACTCCCTCATTACAGAGAGGAGTTAAGTCTGGTTCTGATGAAAGGTGCCTGAGTGAAAGCCCTGCAGAGGAAACGTTTCTGTTTATCCCCAAACAGCTGCACCAAGGACAAGAAGGCTGCTCCACAGCAGTGTCCCTGCCTGCCAGCTCACTCCGTGCCTGCTGTGGGGCCATGGGCCCAGCTCTCAGCCAGATTTAAAGGAAGCCACTTCCCAGCTGAAGAACACTCATGAGTTATTCCCTCTGCAGAGCTCATCTCTGAAGTTCTCTTTCTCTTCCTTGGCTGAACTGCTCAAGAGGAATTTGCCCAGCACAGAGGCATCACTTTGGCTGTCCCCCCATCACCACAGTGCCCTTCAGCCACTATGGGCTGTGGTGAGCAGCACCAAGCACCAACCTCCTCACGAAAACACCTGAAAACTGCATTATCATTCACCTAGCTACAGCATCCTTGAAGGAGCAGACTCCCCAGGCAGTCTGGAATTCATCTTCCCTGGTGAAGAGTGAAGGCTTAGCTGCCTTTTTTTTTTTTGTTTCACTCCAGATTCTGTAGGTTTGTTCCCATCCTGATCCAGAAACAAGTGCCTGGGAGGTTCCAGCTTGCTCCAGGGAGGTGTTTCATAGAATCACAGATTTCATGGAATCCCAGATTGACTTGAGTTGGAAGGGACCTTAAGGATCATCTACTTCCAACCCCTCTGCCTGGATGATTCTGCAGGAGGCTGGGAATTTGCTGGGACCTTGATCCCCCTCATTGGCAGCAAGGAGAGTTTTGCAAGAGCAGTGATTGCAGAAGTGAACACAGATCCATGGGCCAAGGTCCCAGGGCAGCAAGGGGCTTTGTACCTCCCACATAGGGTGTGGAGGGGGCTGTGTCTCTGTAACAGAAATGGAGCTAAACTGAACCTCTCCACAGGAGACCACCACAGGCTGCGAGATCTCCCTGCCATAACTGGAAGAATCTTGGCACTGCCACCTTGAAGCTAACTGATGCCATCAAAGCTTTGACAGGCTCCTGATCTCGGTACTTGGCACTTAGAGTCCCACCTGGCTCCTCTGCCACTCGGTAACAACCACAGACTGACAGGAAAGGAAATGTGCAAAGGAACAGCTGCTGCAATGCAAATATTTGGGAGGATTGCAGCAGCTCAGCCCAGAGATGCTGCTTGCCCTGCGTGTGGCTGTAGGGCATCTGCTTGTGGGTGCCAACATCGTACTCAGCTGCTGCTGGGATGCAGGGCATGTGTGCCAGAGGGATGCTCAGCAAGCCCATGATGGCTGCACAGACCTTTCTCCAGGAGCCCTTCTGCTGCAGGACCCCACGAGCACCCCAGGACATGCCCAACACTGTGTTAATTGAGTGTCCTTGGAGTGCCTGCTGGCCTCAGGTGGCCCCACAGAGCTGTGGCAACAGGCTGCGTGGCACAGCTGCTGCTGCCAGGGCTGTAGGGCAGAGCTGGGCTGCTTGGGAAGGCACTGGGAAAATAAAGGGAACACAAGAAGGTGACAGAAGAGCAAAGCAGAGCTGCAGCCACCACAAGGCTTCTTCCCCAGCTCTCTGGGCCAGCCTGAGGAGAAAAGGACAACCTTGGTGCATCCCAGGAGCAGAATAAACCTTGCAGGGAGGGCTGTGGTCACACCGACCCTGGGGGATGCTTTGTCCTACTTCCCATTCCTGCTTCCCTATGTACTGCAGTATGGATCCTATAGGATGCTCTCCCCATTCCCAGCTTACCATAGTATGGATCCTCTGGGATGCTCTCCCCATTTCAAACGTACCACAGCATGGATCCCATGGGATACTCTCCCCACGCCCACTATGCCATGGCACAGCCAGGAGGATTTGTAGGGGCTCTGAAGGCTTTCACTGTGCTCTGTGACAGCAGGGGACAGGTGACTTAACTGGGTCAGCTGCCTTTACTCTGCAGAGGCTTAACCCTCCCTATCAGCCTCCTGAGCAGGTTTCCTGACAAGCTTCAAAAATAGAAGGATAAAGACATTGAAATTTAGCTAGAAATTAATTTGTGGTGCTCCACGGGGGGGGACAGATCCTTGCTGGTGGCACTGCCAAGCAGAGATGGGCTCTGGGGCTTGGAGAACTCTGGCATCCTGGCACCAGCGATGGAGAGGACCCAGCCCAGCTCATCCTGCTGCTGCTCTGGCATCACTGCCTGGAGGAAGAATGCAGGTGCCATCGGGAACCCTAAGCTCAGGACTGCCTCTCTCTGGGCTCACTCCTATCCCTGAAGGCTTTGACACCATATCCCAGCTGTTGCAATGACCTCGGGGCAGCAGTGACATCGCTGGGGCCAGGACCCCTCTCTCACTCACTCGACCTGGGAGGCACCTCAGATGGCTCGGAGGAGCCTCCTGCCAGAGGCAATATTCACCTCTCCTGCAGCACAGCGAAGCCAGAGGTCGAGCTGAGCTGCCCCTTCCGCATCCCCGGCTGAGAGATGAGCGTTAAGCAAATCAGCTTAGTCATTTAAAACAAATAACCTAAACTTATCCCTGCCAGTCGCAGAGCTTCAGCTTATTGTTCAAGTCAGAAAATAATGATTGCCCTGGGGCCCCGGAGATCAAAAAACAAAGAGGAAAAGGATCAGAAAAGGCAGCGAGAGGGAAGAGCTGCGGCTCGAGGTCCCTCGCCAGCGCTGGAGCTGAAGTGGTTTTCCTGGGGGCACTGGGAAGCGATGCCTTCCGTGGGTGCCTCCCTCACCCCTCACCAACCTGCAGCTTTCATAGCTTTGTACTTTTTGTTTTCCTTTCCAAAGCCACAGCTCATTCTCCTCGCTGCAGCAGGACGTGCTCCGGCAGGAGACCCGCAGGAGCAAAGGCAACTCCGAGCGCCGAGCAGCACAAAGCACTGCCAGCAGAGCCTCCCAGCCTGAGGGGAATGAGGCAGGGATGGAGAGGATCCTCCTATCCGGAAGAAATTCTTGACAGGGAGGGTGAGGAGACATTGGAACAGGTTGCTCAGGGAGGTTGTGGATCACAGAATCACAGACTGTGACTGCAGATATGAGAGTCCTGCAGAGGGACCTTGCCAGGCTGGATGGGTGGGCAGAGGCCAATGGGCCAATGAAATGAGATTGAGCAAGGCTAAGTGCTCTACACTTCAGACATAACAACTCCAAGCAGCACTACAGGCTGGGGACAGAGTGGCTGAGAGCAGCCAGGCAGAAAGATACTTGGGGGTACTGGTAGACAGTAGCTGAAGATGAGGCAGCAGTGCCCAGGTGGGCAGCAGAGCCAATGGCATCCTGGGCTGGCTCAGGAGCAGTGTGGGCAGCAGGACAAAGGAGGTTTTTCTGCCCCTGTGTTCAGCACTGCTCAGGACACACCTTGAGTGCTGTGTCCAGGTCTGGGCTCCTCAATTCAAAAGAGATGTTGAGGTGCTGGAAGGTGTCCAGAGAAGGGCAATGAAGCTGGTGAGGGGCCTGGAGCACAGCCCTGTGAGGAGAGGCTGAGGGAGCTGGGGGTGTGCAGCCTGCAGAAGAGGAGGCTCAGGGCAGAGCTCATTGCTGTCTGCAGCTCCCTGAAGGGAGGCTGTAGCCAGGTGGGGTTGGGCTCTNCACAACCTCCCTGGAGGTGCTCAAGGCCAGGCTTGATAAGTCATTGAGCAACCTAGGAGGGTGGGAAGTGTCCCTGCCCATGACATAGAGTTGGAACTGAATGAGCTTTGAGGTTCAAGCCAAGTCATTCTGGGGTTCTGTGATCCTCCACTGGGGGCTGGGACAGGTTCCAGGGTGTGCAGTGATGTCCTTTAGCCAGAGGAAAAAGAGGCAAACCTCACCCGACTCCATGGACTGCTGATGGCTCATCCACCCCCAGCCAGCTTCTGCAGGTGCCTGAATAATCCAGCAAGGAGCAGGGAGGTGGCAGAATGCAGGTCCCCTCAGGGTGCCTGGCGCTGGTGGCACCAAGGAGCTGCTCCAATGCCAACATCCCGGCGCGGAGCGGGCGCTTGCCTGGCGTCTGCGCAGAGCAGCCCCAGCCTGTGCCGCTTCTTCAGGCCTCTCATTTCCCACGTCATTTCTCTCTGTAAGTATAGGTTTACACCAGAGGTAATTATCCTCCTTTCAGAGCTCTTAGTGCAGAGCAAAGGCAGCCGGAGGATCACAGTTGTGAGATAATCATCAATAAACGGGGCCGTAATAACCCCCAATTAGCTCATTAAGAGACGCCGGGGACACGCCTGCCACGTCGTGGAAACAAGACCTCCAGAGACACCTCCTGCCCCCGAGGCAGCTCCAGCAGCCTTCCCCGGGGCCACCTTGCACAGCGTCCTGGGTCCCTGCTGCGAGTTGGGGTCGAAAGAGGTTTGCTGGTGAGGGCAGACTAATGATGGGAGATTCTGGTCCCTCTGCCAAAGCATCTGGTGGCAGGAGGGAGCAGAGGGGCTGGAGGCAAGGCAGAGCAGCATCGATTCATAGAATGCTTTGGCTTGGAAGGGGCCTTAAGGATCATCCAGTTCCAACCCCCCTGCCGTGGGCAGGGATGCTTCCCACTAGCCCGGTTCGGTCAAAGCCCCATCGGGTCCAGCCTTCTAGGGAGGGGACAGCCACAGCCTCCCTGGGGCTGAAGCAACTGAGTGATGTGAAATGGAAGGTAAAAAAACTCAGGATCTCATCTTTCTTCACAGAGAGAGTGATTGGCATTGGAATGGGATGCCCAGGGAGGTGGTTGAGTCGCCATCCCTGGAGGTGTTGAAGCCAAGCTTGGCTGGGGCACTTAGTGCCATGGTCTGGTTGATTGGGCAGGGCTGGGTGCTAGGTTGGGCTGGACGAGCTTGGAGCTCTCTTCCAGCCTGGTTGAATCTATGATTCTATGATTTTGCCCTTCCAGTGAGGCAGCAAAAGATGAAGAGCATCTTCTCCCAGCTCTTTGGAGCAGGAGGTGGCAGAGGCAGGGGCTGCCCCCTCTGCCACAGGGCACCGGCTGGGCACCAAACAGGAGATCCCAACTTGGCTGTGGATTCCTGCAAGCAGACAGAAGGCAAAGAGGCTGAGGCCTTCCCCAAAGCCCTGATTGCAATCCCCTTGGGAGCCTCATTTCCAAATGATCTTGTTAGACATTGTTAGGGATTGATGTATTTGCATAGCATGAATGTTAAAACTCGGAGAGAACTCAAATGCCAATTAGAACCACCGCAGGTTTTTTCCCCCTAATTAATCAGTCATAAAAGAGCAGCTCCAGGTGTTTTTTCCCTGCCTGAACACCAGCACAAGTCTATCACTGTTCATCTTGATGACCCAAGTGTCATCACCATATGCAGATTTTTTTTTTCCAAGGTGATGGAAGACTGGAAAGGATTCAAAACGTGAGGCAGGAGCACAGCATCCAGCTCCTGAAGGATCGTTGGTGAGAGCTGGGTCTGGCACAGCCTCCTTGGTGGTGGCACAGCACCAGGGGGGTGATGTGTCCTTCACCTCCTTTTAAAGCCCTGCTGAATCATAGAATCATAGAATGGTTTAGGTTGGAAGGGACCCCAAGGATCATCCAGCTCCAACCCCCTGCCATAGGCAGGGGCACCTCCCACTAGAGCAGCTTGCTCAAGGCCTCATCCAGCCTGGCCTTAAACCCCTCCAGGGAGGAAGCATCCACAACCTCCCTGGGCAACCTGTGCCAGTGTCTCACCACCCTCACTGTAAAGAACTTCCTCCTAACATCCAGTCTAAATCTCCCCTCCTCCAGCTTAAACCCATTCCCCCTCGTCCTGACATTACTAGACCTTGTCAATAGTCCTCCTTTAGTTCCTTCCAAGTGTTTTTCTGCTTCTCACAGAGTGGTTTGGGTTGGAAGGGACCTTAAAGGCAAGTCCTGGCTAGAGCAGTAAGTGCCCTTGATGATGCCACTGCTAGGAGGCAGGAAATCTCACGCTTGGGTGATAGGGAGACCACCAGGAAGGCAAAAGTTATCATAAATCAACACAAAACATGAGCTTGGCAGCAGGAAAACCTCCTTACCTGGTGCAGCAGCAGCACTGGTGCCAATTTGCCTCCTCTGCATCCCAGGAGCTGAGTGGTTTGTGCCAGTGGCTGCAGGCAGCTTGGCATTGCTGGCAGCAGGCAGGGCCATGTGCCACTGGTGCCCAGCTGACACAGCTCTGCTGGGCTGCACTTCCGGACATTGGCATCACCAGGAACCTGCAGGGCTCACAGGCAGCTCCTTGTGTCAGGAAGCTTGGGAAATGCCACACCAATGGGGACTAAAGCCTTGGAAACATCACCTTGGTGGGCACCAAAACTTTGGAAACATCACACTGATGGGCATCAAGGCCCAGAAGATGTGGCAGGGGGGATGAAAACTCAGTAAATGGCACTCTGGTGGGGACTAACATTTGGGAAGTGTGGCAGGGGGGACCAAAGCTCAGCAAATGCCACTCTGGTGGGGACTAACATTTGGGAAGTGTGGCAGGGGGGACCTAAGCTCAGCAAATGCCACTTTCATGGGGACTAACAATTGGGAAGTGTGGCAGGGGAGACCTAAGCTCAGCAAATACCACTCTGGTGGGGACTAACAATTGGGAAGTGTGGCAGGGGGGACCTAAGCTCAGCAAATGCCACTCTGGTGGGGACTAACAATTGGGAAGTGTGGCAGGGGGGACTAAGCTCTGTTGGTGGGGACGAAAGCTTGGGAAACACCACACTGGTGGAGACCAAAGTCACATCTCAACCTTATGGCCACCTTGAGCTAGCTTCATCCAAGGAAGCTCTAGCTCCAGCCAGTCTGTTGGGCATCACAGAGCTGCCCTGAGCCCTCTTGGGGCAAGATCAATCCACCTCATGGTGATTAGTGGCCCAGCTGTGGCCAGCGGCGTGGGAGGGACAGGAGAACTCTTTCAACTTCCCACCCGGTGAGCAACTCTAATTAGCAGCACCCAGGTCCTGCAGCCTGCTCCTAACGAGGATTAAACCACAAAAGCCCAGAGCTAAAAATAGCTCCCCTGGGGAGCCGCGTGGCCAGCGCCTAAGCTGATAAGACAGAGAAGGAGGAAGAAGATGAAGAAGAAATCTGTCCTTCGACTTAAAAGGTAGGGCCTCAGATATGCAGATTTTGAGCACACTTTTGAAATTCCCTAATAAAAATACTGTTAAATATTAATTATAATGCTATTTATAAATCTATACATAATTAATGGGAATAATTAATGTAGCAAGGAATGGTTAAGAACTTTCCTCTAAATATTTGAGCAGGGAAACTGAGAGAAGTTCTGATGCCAGCGAGTCGGAAATATGCTGAAGTCTTTTTCCATTCTTCAAGGCAGGGAATGTGGCTGGGAAGTGCCAGCCCAGGAAATGCCAGCCCAAGAAGTGTCCCCTTCTACCAACTGAGCTCCCAGAGCTGCTCTGCACTCTGCTGCCCTGGCAGGTGGGAAGTAAAAGGCTGTTGACACAAGGCGGCTGTGTCTCAGCATTGGTTCAGACAACAAAGGTCCTTACAAGCCACTTACAAGCCTCTGTTACAACCCTTACCCCCTTACAAGCTTCTGTCTCATCCAGAGACATCCCTGGGTGTGGATGAGCTGTGAAGAGAGAATCCAGATCACCAAGACCAACCATTAACCCAGCACTGCCTGGTCACCACCAACCCATGTCCCTCAGCACTACATCTCCACAACCTTCCTGTCCCTCCAGGGATGGGGACTCCACCACTGCCCTGGGCAGCCTGAGCCAGGCCTTGACAACCCTCAGGG
Source organism: Tricholaema leucomelas (assembly GCA_013400475.1). Lineage (NCBI taxonomy): Eukaryota > Metazoa > Chordata > Aves > Piciformes > Lybiidae > Tricholaema lacrymosa > Tricholaema leucomelas. The sequence goes on from WAAF01021109.1 coordinate 763,634, forward strand.
TGAATAAATTGTTCCTCATGTCCAACCTAAACCTCCTCTGGGTCAACTTGAGGCCGTTTCCTCTTCTCCAATCACTTGTTCTTTGGAAGATCATAGAATCAACCAGGTTGGAAGAGACCTCCAAGCTCAGCCAGNCTGCAGGCTGCACACCCCCAGCTCCCTCAGCCCCTCCTCACAGGGCTGTGCTCCAGGCCCCTCACCAGCTTCATTGTCCTGATGAAACCAACTCCCACCTGGCCCCAACCTCCTTTCAGGGAATTGTAGAGAGCCAGAAGGTCTCCACTGTGCCTCCTCTTCTCCATTGGAATGGGCTGCCCAGGGAGGTGGTGGAGTAGCCATCCCTGGAGGTGTTGAAGCCAAGCCTGGCTGAGGCACTTAGTGCCATGGTCTGGTTGATTGGCCAGGGCTGGGTGCTAGGTTGGGCTGGATGAGCCTGGGGTCTCTTCCAAGCTGGTTGATTCTATGATTCTATGAATTATGCTCTGGATCCTTCACCAGCTTCATTGCCCTTGACCAAAGACATCGTCTTGGCCAAAGCCACCACCATAGGCAGCTCCCTCCGCCATCGGAGGCTTCTGCTTCAATCCTTAAACCACTCTTTCCTTTCTTTATTTTCTTTTTTCTCCTTTCCTTCTCAAGTCCCAGGAACAGCTGATACCAGCCCTGGTGACAGAGCAGTGCCCTCCCAGCAGGACATCTGCAGAGCTCAGACAAAGGCACAGCAGTGGCCGAGGGCAGCCCACACACATGGTGGGAAGCTCAGGGAGGTATCTGAGATGCTTTGCTGCTTGGCCTCCTTTGGCTTGAGATTCCACGGGAAGCAGATGCCAGGCTGCTGGCACCTGGACTTGGTGACCTCTGTGGTGTTTGTAGATGCTGTGGCAGGAGCACAGGGACTGGCACCACTTCGCCACCACCCAGGGCAAGGGAAGTGCTGGGCCAGCTCCCGGGCTCCAAAAGGCTGCTGAGATGCCAGGCAGGATTTCCTGCTCTTCCCCCAGGAACAGTTTTTCCTGCTCTTCCCCCAGGAGCAGTTTGGGAATCTTTGGGCAGATGCTGCCCTCACTGCATCCCTAGGCGTGATGAGGGACTCAGCTGCCCAAGGCACCCAGGCAAGCAGAGAGATGCCACAGCTCTAGGAGGTGTTGGCACCGCAAGTGATGCAAACCACGCCAGCTCCTCTCCGGCAGAGCCGTGGACATGCTTTTGCACTTAGTCCAAAGGCTTTGCTACCTTAAAAGTGAGATTTGCTCCGAGGGAAACAATGAATCTCACACAAGTTTTATTTCCAAATGGTTTTCAAGTTCGCCTGCTTTGTCCTGAAAAGCTCCCAGTTGATTCCACTCCCTGGCTTTGTGTTGTTGATGAATGGGGGCATTTAGCCGCTGCTGTGCCGCAGGGTGAGCCACATCTCCAGGCTGCTCCATGGTCCTGGCATGCAGAGAGGGAAAGTTCCACATGGCTGGGTGCTGAGCTGCCTCTGCTTCACTTTGCTGGGTGCTGAGCTGCCTCTGCTCCACTTTGCTGGGTGCTGAGCCGCCTCTTCTCCACTTTGCTGCGTGCTGAGCCACCTCTACTCCACTTTGCTGGATGCTGAGCTGCCTCTGCTCTCAGTGCAAACACTGTGACCTCTTCTCAGGCAATGGCATCCGTGAAACTCAGCTCCATCTGGAGAGGAAGCATTTGGAGGAAGTGATGCTGATTCCACCACGGCATCAGTTCCACGCCCAGGGACTCCCACGCCAGCAGCCGAGGTCCCCCTTGGCACGGAGCTGGGACAAAAGACTGTGCCCCACGCATCCCTATCTCACTCACAGCACCAAGCCCTGCCAGCCTGGCGGCACACGGAGCTCATCTGTTAACAGCACAGAGCTGCGGTGTTACACAACCTTATCAGCCTGGTGCTGATAAGGAGGTGGTGTAAAACACGAGGAATTTAGTGGAGCATGTGGAAGACATGTTAGAAATCCCAGCGTGTCCCACAGCTCCATCTCCATGCAGATGCCAGCAGGAGGCTGGCCCAGCTCAGCCATCAGTCACTTCTCTCACCTCGTGTGCGTTAAGCAGAGGTTCGCAGGCTGCTTTCCCACTTCGCCTGCTTTTTTAAACGCTTCACTTGACTGATTTTGGCTGGGAAAAAAAAAGCCCACAGCACTTCAAAGGCCTGGTAACCCTCTGGAAGATTCGCGGCACAGCCTCCCCTGTGTGGTTTGGGTTTTTGTTTTTTTTTTTGAAGAGGAAAGGATCTTTATTTATGGCACTTTAAATGAAGGATGGTCGCTCGCAGCCCATTCCCTACCACAGCTCCTCTGTCCTAAGGCACTTACCCAGGATCGCTGCTGCTCTGCTCGACATTAGCATATGAAAGAGGGGGGGAAAAAAAAGTGACCTTAAAATTCGGACATCTGTCTCTGAGGGTTGGGGTTTTTTGTTGTTGTTGTTGTTCTCAGAAAGCAGACAGACAAAGTTGCCCCAGGCCTGTGCAGAAAGGAGGAGCTGTTCTGGCTGCCCCGCCCCTGCTGTGAACCCTCTGGCTGGGTGATGCCCAAACAGCTCTGCGTCAGCGTCAAACCCTGCTCTTTGCAGCTCCACAGCCTGTCCAGGAGCCCCACGGTGCCCCAGGGGAGAGCTTTCTCCTGATGTTGTGTACTCTGCCTCATCCCTTCACAGTAGGAGGCTTTGGGATGTGGCCATGACTCACCTCGACCTCCATTGAGCATCCCTGGGTCCCCACAGGCACTGGTCTGGGTGCTGGGGGAGCCGAGCCCCAGTGATGCACCAAGCTGCTGACTACCTGAAAGTAGAGGAGATGAATCTCCTGGTGAATCGATGAGACAGTGGCACAGGTTGCCCAGGGAGGTTGTGGATGCCCCCTCCCTGGAGGCGTTCAAGACCAGGTTGGATGAGACCTTGAGCCACCTGGGCTAGTGGAAGGTGTCCTTGCCCGTGGCAGGGGTTTGGAACTGGCTGAGCTTTAAGGTCCCGTGAATCTATGAATCCCAGATCAGCATAAAGAGCCATCCTGTGCCTCAGCTGGTCCTGCCAGCTTCTGCTCAGGGGCTGAGCACCCAGCCAGCACCCCTGCTGAGCTGGAGGCTCACTGTGCTGCAGCCTGCCCACACGGGCTGCTGTCAGCAGCCACATCTGCTCTGTCCTTCTGATCCCCCTCCTCCCCTCCTGCGAACGTTGGAGGCCATCAAACGCGGGTAATGAACGAGCAGTCAGCATTTGTGCTTGAGATGGATCTAAAAAGGTTAGAGCCAAACAGATCAAACCAGCCTTTATTCCACAGCCATCTCCCCAAAGCAGCACGTTAGCCCTAAGGTGAAAATCAATGTTCAAAGCCTGTACCAATTTTCAGGGAGATAAATGCTGTGTTTAATGCTCTGCAGCGATGATTGTGCATGAAGCTGTCCTTGGCGCACTCGAGGTGGTGCCAGCATTTCCCAGCGAGTGCCAGAGCGTCACTGGCAGCCCCTTGACTGGAGTGTGGCTTAAGGAGAGACACAGAGAGAGAAAGCTGGCACCTGAGAGGATCCCACTTGAACTGATGGTTTTAAGGATGGAGAAGACCTCCAAGAAGTCCAACCACAAACATCTCACCACTAAACTATGCCCTTCAGCACCACACTTCCATGAGGACTCCAACACTGCCCTGGGCAGCCTGGTCCAGAGCTTGGCAGCCCTTCTGGGGAAGAAATTGTTCCTCATGTCCAGCCTAAACCTTAGGCCTAAACTTATCATAGAACATATCCTCTTAGCCTAAACTTATCACAGAATCATAGAATCAACTAGGTTGGAAGAGACCTCCAAGATCATCCAGTCTTTGAGGCCATTTCCTCTCATCCTGCTGCTTGCTGCCTGGCTCCAGCCCCCTTTCAGAGCCCAGCTGCCACTCTGGGTTTGTAAAGCCCAGTTTCCCCAGGACAGATGCAGGGGGGAGCGTTGAATCAAGCACCTGAGAATGCCCCAAGAACGTCCCTCTACCACCCACATCCCATGAAAGATGCCATGCTGGGACCAGCACAGCACAGGCTCTACTTGGGAGCATTGCTGAAGCCGAAGCTGAGCCAGCCCTGGTGACCTCTCACATCTTCAAGCTCAAAGGCAGAAGCAGCTTGGAGTTGTAAGGTAAAGATCACTGCTGCTGGGAGCAGCTTCCCCTGCCTTTAAAAGGTGATGGCAAGACCTGGAGGCTCACAGTGGTGCCACAGCAGCTTGTTCAGCTCCACTTACATGATTCACAAATGCTGCTCGCTTGGGTGCAACCAGAAGTGCATCTGACCTCCTGCCTGCACCTGCCTGCAGCTCTGCCCACCCACACCAGTGCCAGGGCTGGCTCAGAGCAATGATGTTAGGTCTGACCCAGTGGGTCACAGGCTCGGAGAGCAGGGATGAATCATCAGCACCTCTCCCACCACCTCCTGCACCAGGAGAGCACAGCTCAGCTCTGAGGCTCAGCACAGACACAGGATGTCATCATTAAAAAACCTTTGATCATCAAGGGCCTGGCTGCTGCTCTTGCCCTCACCCTTTAGCTCTTGCTGAGCATTGAGAAGATTCTTCTCAGCTGCTCTTCTGCAGGCTCTCAGCCCCGGGGCTCTCAGCCTTTGCTCCTCACACTGCTGCTTCAGGCCTTTCAGCATCTTTGTAGCCTCTGCTGGACTCTCTCCAGTAGTTTCCTGACTCTCTTGAACTGGAGAGCCCAGAACTGGACCCAGCAGTTCAGCTGTGGCCTCACTGGGGCAAATGACCATCTCTTTCTTCTCAGACCCTGCCCCACTCTCTCTCCTTCTCAGATCTTTCCCCACTCTATTTCCTTCTTTTTAGACCTTTCCCCAACTCTATCTCCTTCTTCTCAGACCTTTCCCCACTCTATTTCCTTCTTTTTAGACCTTTCCCCAACTCTATCTCCTTCTTCTCAGACCTTTCCCCACCCTATTTCCTTCTTTTTAAACCTTTCCCCAACTCTATCTCCTTCTTCTCAGACCTTTCCCCACCTTATCTCCTTATTCTCAGTCCTTTCCCCACTCTCTTCCCCAAGCTCTGCTTCCTGGAGCAGTGCTGGTGGTGAGCCCTTCCCTGCCCGTTCTGGAGCTGCTGCCTGCCCACCAGCTCCCTTGGAACAGGAACCTGCAGCCCATCAAAGCCAAGCAGTCACCAACCCTCTCAGCCTGCAAACACCCTGCCTAGTTCACTCAGCATTTTCTGAGCTAAAAGCACTTCCCCCTCCCCTCCTCTTTCTTGATTGATCCCAGGGAGGATAATTGTATTTGCCGTGATAAAAAGTTAAATTGCATAAAATTAATATTGATTCAAATTAAACCATTTATCTCCCTTCACTTTTTGGCTCCACAAATACAATTATTGCTCCAGCTATTGCATACCAAATAAAATCACAAGTTGAAATCACAGCTTGTTCTCTGGGACCTGCTTTCCCCTCCCCCTCCTCAGGTTTCCTCCTGTTGCAGGAGAGGAGGAAGGATCTAAACTGGCAGCCTGCTCTAGTGGGAGGTGTCCCTGCCTATGGCGGGGGGTTGGAGCTGGATGATCCTTGAGGTCCCTTCCAACCTAAACCATTCTATGATTCATTCTATGATTCCTCAGNACCTGTGCCAGTGTCTCACCACCCTCACTGTAAAGAACTTCCTCCTAACATCCAGTCTAAATCTCCCCTCCTCCAGCTTAAACCCATTCTCCCTCGTCCTGACATTCCCAGACCTTGTCAATAGTCCCTCCCCAGCCTTCCTGTAGGCTCCCTTCAGATACTGCAAAGCCACTCCAAGGTCTCCTCAAAGCCTTCTCTTCTCCAGGCTGCAGAGCCCCAACTCTCTCAGCCTGTCCTCAGAGCAGAGCTGCTGCAGCCCTCTGAGCATCTTCGTGGCTCTCCCCTGGACTGGCTCCAGCAGTTCCATGTCCTTCTTGTGCTGGGGGCTCCAGAACTGCACACAGTACTCCAGGTGGGGTCTGAGGAGAGCAGAGTAAAGGGGGAGAATCCCCTCCCTTGCCCTGAGAGAACTCGGCAGGTTCTAGCTCCTGGACTTCAGAGCTGCTTCTCTCCTGCTTCCCTCTTCCCTTGCACAGCCTGCTCATGGCAGTAATTGCAAAGGAAGGAAGGAGCTATAAATACCTCCAGAAATTAAAAGCAGCGTGTGTAGACTCGGCAGAGAGGAAGAACATCCTCAGGGTCCTGCTTTTCCTCTTCCCTGCACCTATTCCCAAGTGTTTACTTTGACATTCTTCATTTGTCTCCCCCGGGAATCCAGGCAAAACGAAACGTGACAGCCCGGGAAGAGCACCGCTCGCTCTCGGCAGGGATGAAATTCCCAGGGTGGGATGAAGGCTCAGGAGCCTGGAAGCAAGGTTTTTAAAAGTAAGCAAGTCTCTGCGGGGGGCCGGGGGAAGAGCTGTCCCCACTGTCCTTCCCCCCTCCCTCGGCCTGCGGCCAACGCTGTGGAGCAGGGGATGCCACAATGGAGCCGAGTCCTGGCGCCCACCTGTGGCTGTGCTTCTGTGCACAGCAGCTCCCTCCCAGCAGCCCCAGCAGCTCCAGCACCACACAGCCCCAGCACCACACAGCTCCAGCACCAGGCAGCTCCATCATACACAGCTCAGCACCACACAGCCTCAGTGCCACACAGCTTCATCACCATGCAGCTCCATCATACACAGCCCCAGCAACACACAACTCCATCATACACAGCTCAGCACCACACAGCTCCATCATACACAGCCCCAGCAACACACAGCTCCATCATACACAGCTCAGCACCACACAGCCTCAGTGCCACACAGCTTCATCAGCATGCAGCTCCATCATACACACCCCAGCACCACACAGCCCCCGAAGCTGGTTTCTGTCTCCATTGCCAGAACCAGCCCCAGAGATCAACTGGAGATGAGCAGCAGAGCTGTGCCATTGCATCCTCAGCTGGAACTGGAGCTTGCTGGGCCGTGGGCTGAAGCAGCCTGAGTAAGTCTGGCCTGGGTAGGCAAACACAGATTATTCCTGAACCTGGGCTCATTCCAAAGCAAGTCCATTGCTGCTGGGCAGTCTGCCAGGCCCAGAGCCGAGCCTGGGAGAAGTTCACTGGGCTGGAGAGGGTTCAAAGCCAACTGTGCCAGCTCAGGAGGGACTGTGCTGCAGATCTAAGGCAGCTCTAGCACCAAACAGGTTCAATCCTGTGAACTTCTGTGCATTCAGAGGCAGGGCAGATATACTGAAATCCCTCTCAGCAGACAGAGTTTGATCTAAGCTGCTGGTAAAACTCTGAGTAATCTCTTCAGGAGAGCAGCTGGGGCCAAGCCCTGCTCTTGATTGCCTCAACTCAACCCCACTGGGAGCATCAGAGGGGAACTGGGGGTGATGCCAAGTCTGCCCCCACAGCTCACAGGGTACCAAACCCCCCAGCCACCATCAAATGTTTACGACTAGGAGAGGCAGGATCAGGGTTCCAACAGAAAGGCAAAGCTGAGCTTTGCTGCAGCTGACACCAACTGCTGCTCTCCATCCCCTGCGCCGAGCAGAGAGAGCATCTCGTGGCTCCAGCATCCTCACCTGCAGACTGACCCCTGAGAAAGGCTGGTACCCAGGCTCCTGCTGCTGTCCAGCAGGCTGCACACCTCGGCAGGAGCAGGGAAAGGTCCTGGCCTCAGCAGAAGGCAGGGCAGACTCAAGGTGCTTGTGCATGCAGCCCGAGCCAGAGCTGCTCTCCCTCTGCGCTCAGCAGAGCTTTGCAGTGCTTAAAGTGCTGCTGCGTGCAGGAGCCTCGTAAAGCAACACGATCCATATTTATTATCTCTTCATGATTCCAACTGAAATCTTCCCATTTTGTAAGCTTAAGGGAAAGGAGGGAAGGGCCAAGCCACTGCTGCTGCCACCGGCGGACTGCACACGGGGGCTGCAGGCAGCTCCTGCTCTGCTCTGCTTTGCCACTCAAGCAAAGGAGAGGCTGTGGGTAGAGCACTGCCCTGGCCAACTCCAGACCTGACCTCTGCCCCTCCTCAGCTCCTGCAGCAACTCCTTCTCCTGCCTCCTCTCACAGCTCCTACCCCTCCTCAGCTTCTGTCCATCCCTACAGCTCTGCTGCCCCTCCTTCTCCTGCCTCCTCTCACAGCTCCTACCCCTCCTCAGCTTCTGTCCATCCCTACAGCTCTGCTGCCCCTCCTTCTCCTGCCTCCTCTCACAGCTCCTACCCCTCCTCAGCTTCTGTCCATCCCTACAGCTCTGCTGCCCCTCCAGCAAAGCAAAAAGCAAAGCCTGACCAAAACCTCTGCAGGAGCATTTCTGAGCCCTGAAGCGCTATTAGATATAGACCAGCAGCCTGATTTTCCCTTTTCCCTTCCAAATTCCCCAGGAGCAGCTCTCCAACATCATCCTCCCTCCCCTTGTGCCTCTCAGCCACTCTCAAGCCCAGCTCTGCTCCTGCCTATTCTCTGAAGCCTTGTTGTCCTGAAAAGTGAACATGAATTGCTGCCAGCTCACATTAGTGTCTCTCCACACACAGCCAGCTGAGATGGGGAGAGAGGGGAAGGAGTCAGGATCCTCAGATCCTTCGAGTTTAACTTTTGTTAAACTCTGAGCTGGGACTGAAAAGGTGAGGCTTGATTGGCAATTTGGCCACCTTCATCTCCTTGTAGATGGGAACCATTGTGGCCTTTCATGGACCACCATGGAGGAAGCTTTGAAAGGAGGTTCAGCTCCATGCAGAAGATAAGAGCAGCCACCAGGCGCTGCAGCCCAGCCAGAGCTCCTCAGCATGGTGTTTTGGCACAGCTGATGGGGAGTCTGGTGGAGGTAAACCCCGGACTTGCCAGGAGAATACAAGGATGGTTATAAACCTGGAGAGTAAATAAACAGCCTGTAACAACGAGAGGAGCCCAGAAACAGCCAGGGACCAGTAATTGCCCACACCAGCACTCCCAGCACGCTGGAGGGCTAAGGCAGCTGGGAAACCCCATTCCATTTCTTCTGGAGCTCCACAGGGCTGAGCTGGCTGAGGAAGAGCTTTTTACTGGAGGTGATGATGGATTTTATCAGTGCTGTGCTTGATTGCTAATTAGCACACAGGAACCTCCTCTGAAATGGCATTTGGTTGGAGGTGATGCCAAGGGAAGCCAGAAGCAAGCACAGCTGCATCCAGATGTGCTGCCCCTTCCCTGCTTTTCCCAGCTAGATGCAGCTGTGATCTCCCTGGAAATGAACATTCCAGGAAAGACAAAGCCTCAGGATTATCTCTGAGCAGCCCTCAACGACTCCCTCGAGCTGTTGTGAGGATGCAAACATTGCCAGGGAACGTTTAAGGCTCAGTTAAGGACAAATTTACCGTGCTGCCCATAAAGCTTGGAGGAGCTCCATAAACCCTACACTGCAGGGTGCAGCTCCACAGCACAGGCACTGTCTCTCCATCCAGAGGTTCTCACCTCCACCACCTTATGTGATTCCAACCCCCTACTGGACTTCAAACAAAGCAGAGAGCAATGAGACTGAAGGATCCCTGCACCTCAGCTCTAATCACAGAGTTGTTTGGGCTGGAGAAGCCCTCTGAGATCACTGAGTCCAACCACCAAACCCAACACCGCCATGGCTGTTAAACCAAGGCCCAGAGTGTCAGGAGTGAGATCCAGGTGGCCCAGAAGTAATGAGCCAGCTCAGAGCACTGGGTCATGCTGCATGGCAGCTCCCATGCAACCAGGGTGCTGCCAGGATGCCCAGGCAGAGGCAGAAGTGCCTCTGTACACCCTCCCCCCCAGCTCCTGCCCTGGGGAGGCAGAGAAGCAGAGGGAAGGTCCTTTGGAATCATAGAATCATAGAATCAACCAGGTTGGAAGAGGCCTCCAAGCTCATCCAGTCCAATCTAGCACCCAGCCCTGTCCAGTCAGGACCCCTCCAGCAGGCAGCAGCCTCTCAGGAGGAGAGGACCCATGAGAGTGATGGAACACTGGAAAAGGTTACCCAGGGAGGTGGTTGGGGCTCATCCTCTCACCTTAGCCACAAGCCCACAGCCAAACAAGGCAGCCCCAGGCTGCGGGCACCTGAGAGCTCCGAGGAGGAAACCAAAGATCACAACCAGCAGAACCTTATTTAAAAAGACAAAATATTGCTCTTGAAGGTTTACAAGCAAACAGAGCATCAGGACCCTGGGAAGATTTAATGGAAAAAGAATTAATTTTCTTAAGCTAATGAAGTACTTGAGCTCGAGGGCAACAACTGCTAATGGTGCTTCTATCTCAGCTGAAGAGGCAGAGGAAAATCTGCCTAATAGTAATTTTAAATATAGATTTGAGGATCTTTGCCATAAATCACAAAGTCAGATAAGGGCTGCACATAATAACTTGTCAGATTGCACAAACAAAACTGATTCCCAACACTTTGAAGGAGACACAAAGATTGAGAGGAGATTGCAGCTCCAGCATCCACCAGGCGCTTAAACCTGCATCTGGAGGAGCTGCTGCTGCTGCCTCTCCATGGCACCAAACCTGGGCTTTAAAAAACAGTTTAAATGGTATGGGCAAGACCTGCTCTGGAGAAAGATCTCCTGCAGGGCTGCTCAGAGAAGAACAGCTTCACACACAGGCCACCAGCAGCGCTGGGCAGAGGCTGTGAGGAGCTGGAGGGGAAGCCACAAGGACGGCAGCGTAGCCAGGCTCTAGGAGGGCTGGATGCACACCAGGCTCCAGGAGAGGGGAATTCACACCCAGGCTCCAGGAGGGCAGGATGCAGACCCAAGTTCCAGGAGAGCTGCATGCAGACCCAGGCTTCAGGAGGGCTGGATGCAGACCCAGGTTCCAGGAAGGATGGATGCAGACCCAAGCTCCAAGAGTGATGGACACAGATCCAGGTTCCAGGAGGGATGGATGCACACCCAGGTTCCAGGAGGGATGGATGCAGATCCAAACACCAGGAGGGATAGGTGTACCCCCAGGCTCCAGGAGGGATGGATGCACACCAGGCTGCAGGAGAGGAGAGTGCACACTCAGACTCCAGGAACTCCTGGGGCCAAGCAGGGACCAAACCCCTAACTGTTGCCTCGGGACTATTTTTGCCCCTGGTCTCCAGCCCCAGCAAACAGCAGCCTCGCAATGCCTGCTACACCCAGCAGCATCACAGAGCTCCCTCCATCACCAGCCTTATCCATATGGAAAGTGCCAGCATCCATCAGTTTTATTCCTGAGACACCTCTCAGTGCCAGGGCTCCGAGCTATTACCTCCGCTGTAAACACAGCCTGCGCCGTTCCGCTCCCTTACAGCAGGCATTATTCTAACGGCTCCCTCCTCACATCCCTCCTCCCCTGAGGACTGAATTGCTGCAGGCTGATGTGTCACTGCCACAGAAAACCCTCAGCAGAGCAATCCTAGCATCTCCAAGACCTGCCTTCCACCAAGATGGGCATCCCTGGCAGCAAGAAAGCTGAGACCCAGGTCTCTGTATGTCAAGGTGAGTGTTAACATCCTCCTGAGCCTCTGCCCTGTCGACCTTCAGCACGGGGATGCTAAAGGGGAAAACCTCATTAGCAAAGCCTGAATTAGCACTTTGGGGTGGGCAGATAACAGCTGAGGGACCTGCACGGTGAGAACCTTCTCATAGACCATCCTCTGGCCTTGGACTGCTCTTAAATCACAGCTGCCAAGGATGCCACCCCCATCCCCACCTTTGGAGACCATTGGTCACATGTGATGTGACCATGCCTGGAACACAAGGCCTGTGAGGAGAGGCAGAGGGAGCTGGGGGTGTGCAGCCTGCAGAAGAGGAAGCCCAGGGCAGAGCTCATTGCTGTCTATGACTACCTGAAGGGAGGCTGTAGCCAGGTGGGGTTGGGCTCTTCTGTCAGGTGAGCAGCAATAGAACAAGGGGACACAGCCTCAAGCTGTGCCAGGGGAGGTTTAGGCTGGATGTTAGGAGGAAGTTGTTGTCAGAGAGAGTGATTGGCAGTGGAATGGGCTGCCCAGGGAGGTGGTGGAGTCACTGTCCCTGGAGGTGTTGAAGCCAAGCCTGGCTGGGGCACTTAGTGCCATGGTCTGGTTGCTTGGCCAGGGCTGGGTGCTAGGTTGGACTGGATGAGCTTGGAGCTCTCTTCCAACCTGGTTGGTTCTGTGATTCTGTTTTATGAATTGGCACCAGATCATGCTTCAGATAACCTTCCTGCAAGGGAATGCTCCAGCCTTGGGGCCATCTGAGGAGGAGTTGAACCTGTGCTGAGAGAGAGCAGGTTAGCATCACTCAGAAGGGGGGGAAGGGCATTGAGAACTCAAGTCCCTCAGGGATCAGTCCTGGGACCGGTCTTGTGACCTTCTTCTGGCCTTCCAGGATCTGAAGTGGGCCACAAAAAGGCTGGGGAGGGACTTTTGAGGCTGTCAGGGAGTGACAGGGCTGGGGGGAATGGAGCAAAGCTGAAGGTGGGGAGAGTGAGGCTGGCCATGAGGAGGAAGTTGTTGAGCAGGAGAGTGGTGAGAGGCTGGACTGGGTTGCCCAGGGAGGTGGTGGAGGCCCCATGGCTGGAGGTGTTTAAGGCCAGGCTGGCTGAGGCTGTGGGCAGCCTGCTCTAGGGTAGGGTGTCCCTGGGCATGGCCGGGGAGTTGCAACTGGCTGCTCCTTGTGGTCCCTTTCATCCCTGACTGATTCTATGATTCTAGCTGGGGCTCTGCTCTGGGCATGGCCTGTGGGAGCTCACAAGCAGCTCAGTTCTCCAGAACAAACAGAGGCAGGGATCAGCAGCAGCATGCTGCCCTGCTCTCTTTGGTGGTTTATAAACTTCCTATCCAGCTGTAAAATTTCTAATTAGCTGAGGTAACTAAGCAGCCTTGCATGAACCCAAGCTGAGACCATCTCACTCAAATACATAATTAAACATTTCTGCTGCTCTGGTTCCTTCCACTGCTTACGTAAGGCACAGCCCAGGACCCTGCTGGGATCATTCCCATTCCACTAAATGTCAGGGGTGGAGGAAGGAGCTGTGCTGTACCCTATGGAGAAGGGACCCTCACCCTGCCATGGCTCTGGGGCATGGGGACCCCCTCACCATGGTGTGCCCAGGTCCACCCACAGCACCGCCTCTGCGCTGGCTGTGAGCCCCGAGCCGCAGAGCCTCAGCGCCTCAGCTGCAATTAGAGCAGAGCCACAGGCAGGCTCTGTCCTCCTCAGAGCTAACCTTGGGAGATATGCCCCAGGAAGTCACCAGCAGCTGCTGGAGACTGAAATCTGGAAAGCCATGAAGAACACAAAGGCTGTGACAGGAACCAGCCACCAGTGCCAGGCTGTTTGTGCCCTGCCTGCTGGCACTTCAGCGTTTGTGTCCCACCAACCACCGGCCCTGCCGCAGGGAGCCTCGGCTGGGTTCTGGGCAGGAATTTCCCAGAGCTTCTGAACTTTTCCCTTTGCCTTTTCTCTTCTTTCTTTGCAGCTTTCTCTCCTCGCTCCAGCTGCCACTTTGCATGGCCCCAGCAGGACGTGAGAGCTGGGCTGGGCCAGGAAAATGTCCCGAAGCAATTCAAAGGCTCCAAACCACGCTCGGGTGGTCTCCAGCCAGAGCTGCATCTTTTGGGCCTCTTGTCCCACCGCTTTGTTTGCTCTTTGGACGTTCCGAGTGCCTTTGGCTGGCTGCCGCCGGCGAGGCGCCGCTGTCCAGTCTCTTCCCAACCCCCTGCAGAAAGGATGCTCCTGGGCGCCGCTGCTCCGTGTCACTCAGCTGTCACCAGGCTTTGTCCCTGCCAGCACACTGTGTCCCTGCATGGGCTCTGCTCCCAACCTGCCTGGCACAACTGACCCAGCTCCAAGCAGGGAGAGGGGGTTTAGGGGGGCTCTTGGTTGCTTCTTCCCCATCCCCTCTGTCCCAGGAGATGCAGCCTCAGCAGTTCTGGAAGTCGGTTGTGTGAAGGCAGACGGTGCTGAAACCTGCCAGTCCCGAGGCAAAAGGCTTTGTTTGCATTTTAAACATCATCCCTGCTCCTGCTTTCCAGCCACACACTCACAGAGGTTGGTGGGAGAAGTGCAGCAGTTCTGAGCACCTCAAGCCAGCTCCTGTCCCTTCAACACGCAAAGTGCAAGCCACAGGACAGTCCCAGTGCCCCCACTCCTTTGCCCAGGGGCACCAGACTTGGGGAACTCTTTGCCTTCCAGACCCCAGGAAGAGAACAGGGCAAAGCTGCCAGCCCAAGGCATTAAGGGCATCGCTGCCTGTTGCTGGCTGTGGGATGGTTCCCAGCCCGGCAGCTTCCTGGGCTGATTGAAAGCAAATTGGTGAGTGTGGAGCTTTTCTTCAGCAGGGCCTGGGAACGAGGCTAATTGCTTTGATGTGCAGCTTTATGGACTGTTACATGGATATTGCTCCTCTCATGGCTTCCCAAAGCCATTTCAGAAATGGTGCTGGCTGTGATCCACTGCTCCGGGCAGAGCTGCTGCTCTGGATGTCGGCACTGAGGCTGGAGGAGAACAGGAATGAGAAACAGAGAAAGACAAATATCAAGCTGTGCTTTTTATAGAGGTAGGGCAAAGTGCTGGGCAGCCTTTCAAACACAGGGGAGCAGAGGAAGATGTGCTGGTAATTGGAAAGGTGAACCCAGGGGGGCAGGGAAGCCTGGATGCTGTGCCAGCAGGGAACTGGGGCACCTGGCCAGCTCTGGATAGGGATGCTGCACCCTGAATCCTGCCCCAAGCTCAGCCTTGGACTAGGATGCTGTGCCTCAGTTCCCTGCATCAACTGCTCCAGATTTGTCCCAAGCATGGAGATAGCAAGGTTGGAGAGAGGAGACTCAGAGGGAAGCACTGAGCTGTCCCAGAGTGCATCCACTTTTCAGGCAAAAATGAGATGCCCCCTGCCACCCTCGTGAACAGAGCAGCCCTCTGTTAGCAGAGGCACAGGAAGCACTCCCCAAATCCATGCTGGTCCTCTGCAGTGGCAGAGGTGAGGAGAGGGCTCCCAGGATGGCCCCCACCAGCTCTGCTCCTGCCGTGTCACTTACAGTCTGAAAAATAACAGCCCCAGGGAAACTCCATCTCCACTTTGGCTTGACAAGGGAGTGAGATAACTGTGAGCTGGCAGAGCTAATGTCACACTGGGGGGATGGGCAGGAGGAGAGAGGGCTTCGTTCTGGTGACTTTATTAAAACCATGCAGAGATGTCACTGCTGGCAGCGCTCAGCAGGTCCCACAGTCCCAGGGCTCTGCTCGCATCAGTGTCAATAAAGCTCTAGATGAGATCCAACATCAGCCTGGTGTCTGGGTCCTGTAAGTCACATCTGCACCAGCTTCCTGAGCTGGCAGGGGAAGACACAAATCCTACAGCAGAGCAGCTCCCCAGCCCAGGTGGACAGGTGGAGAAGACCCATGGGCTAATCCCAACCATGGGCTGACCCCACTGCAGGCTGACCCTAACCACAGGCTGATCCCACCATGGCCTGATGCCCACCACAAGCTGATCCCATAGCTGATTCCATCATGAGCTGACCCCAACCATGAGCTGGTCCCACCATGTCCCAGTCTCACCACATCCTCACCTCACCACGATCTGTGCCGATGCTCTCCATGCAGGCCTCCACTGTGGCATCCTTGGAGTTCTCCCTTCCCAACGCCCTCCTGCCATAACTCATCTCTCTGCTGGAGGCTTTGCTGCTTCAGGCTGCTCATTAGCACAAATTGCCTGGCAGTGACAAAAGCACTTTCAGCTCTCCTCGCCTCTTGGGCACACAGGCCTATGACCACATGAGGACCCAGGCTCGGTGTGGGGTGGCAGTGGGTGACACATGGTCTGCTTTGGTGACTGCTGGCACCACTACACCTCCCAGCTTACTTCTGGATGAGTCAGACAATCCCAGTTTGAGTTAAAGAGCTTGTCCATCCCAGACAGGTTTGGGCCACAGCATCCATCAGGAGCTGGACAGGTGATGAGGTCTGGTACCCATCTAGGGAGGGGGGCCTGGGGTAGGGATGAGGGATGAGCAGCTGGACAAGCTCATGTGCCACTGTCCCCTCCACCCTGCCACAGAGTCACTGTGACTCTGGCCACATGCACCCACACATGGCCCCGTCCCTGTCTCACCTCCCTATGGACATCTAATGGCACTTGGAGGGATGTGGAGTGTGGAGCTGTTGTCTGTGAGCCCAATCAGCTCGGGTGATGCACTTCAACTTTTACTAAGGAGCAGCCCCGGCTGGAGCACATCTCCATCCCTTCTTGACTGAAGTGCCTTCTGCTGCCACTGAGCCGAGCCCTGAGCCTGCCCAGGATGATTTAGGAGGGATCCATCTGGAGAATGATGCAGACGATTTGTTACAGCCAGCCAGGGAGCCACGGAAACCACAGCCACATCCAGAAACGATTTCAGCAGAGCTGCATCAACCAACCCCTGCCAGCCCTCCTCAGAGCCACCGCCGAGCTGGGGTCACTGCGGCACCCACCCCTCTGCTTCCCAAAGGTGGTGCTCCTTCCGCAGCCCAGCCTGGCGCCAGAAGGGAGCACATCCTGTGGGGCACGGGGACACCAGGATGACCAATTCCCCAGGGTGATGTGACCCACATTCACCGACCCCTTTCTCATCTCTCCCCACTCCCAAATTCCTATTTGCAGCTAAGAAAACAAGGACCTGCATCGAGCCCCTTCCAGGTGCGTTCCTCCTGTGGGCAGCCTCGTTGTGCGCTGATGGTTACCACCTAGCCCTGGGGAAAATCAGGGCTTGGTTGTTGAAAATAGCTGTTGATTGGTGCTTAAAATATCCGCAGCACTTGCGTCGCCCCGGTATAATTACAATAATTAAGCTGGGATAATGCTTACCCTGCTTTTTACCACAACTCTGCTGAGGCACCAGCCCTGGCGCTTTGTTCCCACCCTTGGTTCTCAGGCTGGGCTGGAGCAGCCCTGAAGGGATGCGGCGATGGCAGCCTGCAGCACTGACGAAGGGCTGCTGACCTACCAGGACTCCTCCAGCCCCGGGTACGGCTCCAGGCACTGTTTACCCCTGGGCACGGCAGCTGTGCACTGGTTCTCGCTGCAAGGTGAGCAGGGAAAGCTCCTGGCTCGGTGCTGCGGTGATTGTCCCCCTCCAGCACCAGGGATGGCGCTGCAGGGACATCACTTTGGAAAGTTGTCCCCTCTGGCTGCAGAGAGCTGAGCAATTCAGGCCGGGCAGGACCTGCTGCATCAATGCTCCTCAGCACAGAATGAGAGATCCATTAAGACTGGCAAAGCCCTCCAAGGTCACCAAGCCCAATCTTCTGCCCAACGCCTCTCTGACCACTAGATCACACCTCCAGGTGCCACATCTACTTGGTTTTGAACACTTCCAGGGATAGCGACTCCACCACCTCCCTGAGCAGCCTGTTCCAATCCCTGACCACTCCTGCAGCAAAGGAATTCTCCCTAATATCCAACCTAAAGCCCTCTCTGGTGCAGATCGAAGCCATTACCTTGTCATGTTGTTAGTTACCTGGGAGAAGAGGCTAACACCTGCCTCACTCCAGCCTCCCTTCGGATAGAGAACTTCATGGAGAACAAGAAGTCACCCAAATTGCAGAGCAGGGAGGAGCTGCCTGTGCTCCTGCAGCCGTGCCAGCTGCCTGCCACCAGTGTTATCCATGTGAGGAACCACACAGGCTGCACAGCACCGACCCCGAGGCATGCAGCTCCCCCTTGTGCCCCAGGTCCCTTGGTCCCCCAGGTCCTCTCTCCCACGCCACAAGCTCAGCACAGTTCTCCCCCATGCTCCAGCAGCAGCACTTGCAGCAACTCAAGCTGGTGAGAGTGTTTCCAGCTGGGATAAATAGCAGGGCAAGGAATGAGAACCCAGCACTGTGTTTCGTGCCCTGCAATCCCAATCCTACCTGAACACAGCAGAGCTCTTTGGATGATGTACACAGCTCCAGGGCCACTCGTGTCCTGCTGGCTTGTACACACTGTCACCATGGTTCAGACTGGCAATTTGCCCCCAAAGCCAAGAGCAGCTCCCTTTGTCCCTGCCTACTTTTTCCTTGAATTTCCCCTTTGTCCCTGTGTTTTCCCACAGATGAGAGCTTTCTGAGTGGATTGGGCTGGCTGGAAACTCTGCTCCTCGTTTTGTGTGCCCAGGAGCTACACAGAGCCCTGGCACCGTGGGGCAGCTGCTGCCACAGCCTGCCAGTCTGCGGGTGGCTGTGCCTGCTCAGGTCATCCTTCTTCAAAGCTGTCACAGACCTGGAAAAAGGCTTTCCCCCCCCATTTCTAGGTCGGAAGCTGTGTCGAAGGATTGCAGCCATGCCGAGCTGCGGTGTCTTGAGGAAGAGGAGGATGCTGGTGGGAGCACTGAGGACTCTGGGAGCTGTTCCTACTGCCCAGCAAGCTCTGCATGGTACCTGGGTCCCTATGCCTGTCTGTCTCGCTGCCAAACAGCAGAGCCAGCCCCAGCTGGCAACCAATTTCATCCAGTTCAACCCAGATCTGCAGATAAATCCCATTTTCATAACCACCTGCCCAGGCAGAAGAGCTCTTTGTGGAAAACATGGCTCTGGGTGAAGCAATTCCACCTGGGTGAAGCAATTCCATCATGCTGCTCACCTCAGAGCCCCCTCAGTGTTTGAAACATCATTAGTGATGTTTAATTAATTCCCAAATGTTCTGTTAAAGAGTTTCCCTCTTCCAAGAACTTAATCTCTGCCCACAGGGATGGGTCCCCTCCTGAGCCCCCGGGAACACTGGGCAAGCCTGGGGACCTGGTAGCCTTATGCCTTTGCCATAGGGTCCAGAAGTGGGTGCTGCTGTGGTGGGGTTCCAGAGGAGACACCTGAGACACTCTCAGGGATGTGCCAGACCCCATAGGGATTCACCATAGAATCAGTCAGGGTTGGAAGAGACCACAGGGATCAGCCAGTTCCAACCCCCCCCATGCCATGGGCTGGGACACCTCACATTAGATCAGGCTGCCCAGAGCCTCATCCAGCCTGGTGTTAAACACCTCCAGGGATGTAGCTTCGACCACCTCCCTGGGCAACCCGTTCCAGGGTCTCACCAGACCACGAGGGAAAGTGCCAGACCCCAAGATGAAGTGTCGGACCGTGAGGAGAGGCACCAGACGCTAGGGGAATGCACCAAGCACCAGGGTGATGTGCCAGACGCCGAGGGGATGCGCCAGACACCAGGAGGATGTGCCAGGTGCCAGGGGGATGCAGCAGACACCAGGAGGATGCAGCAGACACCAGGAGGATGTGCCAGGTGCCAGGGGAATGCACCAGACACCAGGGGGATGCACCAGACACCAGGGGGATGCGCCAGACTCTCTTCCCCGTGGGGGGCAGAACCACTTCTCAGCGCTTACCTTAGGGCTGCTCAGCCTGGGAAGTTTCTCCAGCACATTCCTGGGTTCCTTCTCACTCAGGCCCTGCTCACTCCTGCCCCCACCGAGCACGACCCCATCCCCTTCACCAGGGCCCTGTGGCACAGAGGGAGGCAGGCGGCAGCGAGGTTCTCATATCAGATTTAATAGTAACATCAGAGTACTAAATATACAGAGGGGCTGGGACCGGGGGCATTTACAGTGCTTCAAACACAGCTTCCAACGACAGAGACAAATTAAAAACCACTCGGGAACGAAACCGCTGCCGGCTGCGTGGCCCCCCGCGGGCAGGCGGCTCCCCGGCAACCGCCTCCTTCCCGCTACCATCGCCGCGGCACCGGTTAGGGGGCACCCGGCGGGCACTGCCTCGGCTGGGAGCTGCCCCAGGGCATCAGGTGCAGGATTTTTTTGTTTCCCCAAGAAAAGAAAAGAAGTACTCAGTGATGTCAGAGCAGGTAGAAAGGAAAAGCTGTCCCCATGTTAGAAAAGGTGTTCTCGTCGGCAAAATAAAAACCCAGTGTAAACGTCACCAGCGACCAGAAAAATAAACCCACCCCCACCCCCCCCGGCACCTAAAATAGAGGAATCTGGGGCAGGAATCTGTGCCCTTAGTGTACTTTGTGCAACATTGACTTGGGTTTGTTTTCCTCCTGTTTTCTCTCCACTCGTGCCACTGCTAAAAACCAGCACTTTACAGACGCCGCGGAGGGTGAGAGAAGCGTTGGCTGAGATCCAGAGGCCAATCCTATGGGAATGGGGAGGGCTTTTTTAAAGGGTTTATTTTTCTGTGTGTGTGTGGAGGGTTGTTTATTTTTATTTATTTATTTTTTTTTGTGTGCTCCAAAAGCAGCAAAGCGAAAAAAAAAACAAACAACAAACCAAAAATAAAACAAAAGCTAAACTAAATAA
>WAAF01021110.1:4025-36638 GCA_013400475.1 Tricholaema leucomelas
CCCCAGGTCCCTTTCCTCCTGGCTGCTCTCCAGCCACTCTGTCCCCAGCCTGTAGCGTTGCTTGGGGTTGTTGTGGCCAAAGTGCAGAACCCTGCACTTGGCTTTGTTAAAATTCATCCCATTGGCCTCTGCCCACCCATCCAGCCTGTCCAGGTCCCTCTCAGATTTGCTTATAAAGTAAATCAACATAGTTATCATTCTTAGGTGAGCAGGCAGTTTGGGTTTGTTGGTTTGGGTTTTTTTTCTCTATTACCTGGCTTTTTATGTATGTAAAGAAGAATCTTTGAAGGAATGCTTGCAAGTAGAAGCCTGTTTAATGGAAAATTCAACATTTCAGGAGTCAAGATTCCTGTAACACCCAATTATAAACAGAATCTTGATTGGGATTTTTCTTTATTGTTCTCTCCTGGTTTGGAGATGATTTTTTTAAATTACATTATTTGATAGGTCCCTCAGGGTAAATCAGAATATTCTAAACACAAAATAGGCTGAAACTTTAAATCTATGACAGGAAAAAAAAAAGAGTTTAAATGTCACATCTCCCTGAATTACTTTGTTCATTCTCCTATTTAGTGAAGATAATTTCCTATCAGATTAATGAAAAAGTGCCAGTGAACTTCTCAACACTGTGACCAACCCCATCACATGTGGCTCTACTACCAATCAAGATCTCTTTTTCTTGGAATGCATTAATGTGTGTGCAGACAATCTGGTAACCCAGAAAGTTAGCCTGCTCTGGTTTTTAAACTGATGCTCCCGAGATCCCTGCAATCTACTCATGATTATACCAGAAGTATTCAGCCAGGTTTGATAGAAACAGCTATTTAAAAACTGTATAAAAGAAGCTCACTTCCCCTTTTTATACTTGCTTTTGGTCGAAGTCAGCCTCCCCTTCCTCCTCTGCTAATTTCCACCCCCAGATAAGCGGGTAAGAAACCTGCCTTCACCCTGGTCCCTGACCCCATTCAGGTGCATAGCCAAGACATCCTTCTCACCACCACAGAGACAATTTAAAACTCTACCTTTACAAGATGCAAAATTTGCCTATTAATTAAACATGCAAAACTGCATATTGCTTCTGCTAACTCCTTACATTTTCTTGATGGAGTCACTGCAAAGGATGACTTACAGTTTTCATCAATGGCTTTCTTAGGTGGATATGGCACATGCTAACCTGAGACAAAATAGGTGTCATGTACTCTGTGGGAACTGCAGGAACTCATGCTTTGGGAAAGCAGAAGTTAGTATCCTTATCAGATGATTTAAACTTATGACATTCCAAGAAAAAAACTTAGGACTTTACCCAGGAAAGGGTAGTGCAGGGGAAGAGTACAGCTAAATCTCTCCCATCAAACTGAAGCTGCAAGGTCTGTGAAATAAGGATGACACTTATCTTTTGCTACAGCTCCTTCTCCTACCAGTTTGAAAATCACAGCTGATCTGTGTAGTGGGCCAATGATTTCTTTTCACCACATCCATTTATAGTGTTTCTTCTTCATTCGTTGGCCTTGCCTCAAAAAAGTGAAGAAAGCAGCATAACAGGGTGTTTTAATGGCTGTTAGCTATGATTAAACATATTTCCAATACAATTCCAGGACCACAAATACTTGCATATATGATTTATTTCTCCACTCCGCCTCCAGAACAAATTCATTCCACCACATAAAGAATTATATTTTGATTCCTGACTTTTCAGAGAAAAATAAGATTACCCCGCCAGGGGACAAATAGTTCAGCCTCGGATCCCCACAGGATTCAATTTCTTTGGTGCTTAGTTTCCTCTCCATTTTGTAAAATGCTAAAGAAAAATCATTGCCTGGTATCTTCTTTCAAAATTTCTCTTGTCCCCTCTTCATTGCTGTCTCCTTTAGAAGAAGTAACTACCTCAAAGGCAGATGACAGTCTAGTGACAGTGCAGTCACTGCTCATGGCTCCGATTTCTTCAGAAATTAAAGCAGAAATTCCACTTTTCCTTTCTTAATTCCTCTGAAAAGCAACTGTCTATGCCTGTTCTGCTGCTGCTCTTACTTTACTATCTGAAAAATAGTCTCTTGATTGTCCTTGATGTATATTGACTTTCCCGAGGTCTAGTAATGTCAGGACGAGGGGGAATGGGTTTAAGCTGGAGGAGGGGAGATTTAGACTGGATGTTAGGAGGAAGTTCTTTACAGTGAGGGTGGTAAGACACTGGAAGGGGTTGCCCAGGGAGGTTGCAGATGCTTCCTCCCTGGAGGCATTTAAAACCAGGCTGGATGAGGCCTTGAGCAACCTGCTCTAGTGGGAGGTGTCCCTGCCTATGGCAGGGGGTTGGAGCTGGATGATCCTTGAGGTCCCTTCTAACCTAAACCATTCTATGATTCTAAACCAAGCAAATGATAATTTTAATTCTAACCGTATCCCTTAGAGATGGATGTGCTGATTACTGAATAAAGATCAACTCTCACTTAACATTTCCTCTTCAGAAGTCTAGAATCAAAGAAAATGTTAAAGCAATTCTTGATTAAATGGGAACAAAGCTAAGGGAAAGGTGTAAGAAAAAGGTGACAATACATAGACTGTACTGACTTTCATATGGTCTTTTCCTCCCAAAGCGTGTCCTGGGTTAGGGTGGATCCCTCCCCTGCTAGAATAAGCTCACCACAACACGGATTTTTTTATTTAATAGTCAGGGGGAAAAATGAAATTGTATTTCTCATAGTTTAAATGTAAGAGTATGAGGAGAAATAAACTACTAGAGAAATATAATAACCTTAACGAAGATTGGGAAGGGGTCACGCAGCAGCAAAGCAGCAGCAGCCAAAACAGCAGCAGGGGAAGACAGCAGCAGGTGCAACTGAAGCAGCAGAAGCCAGCAAGGGGCTGGTACAAGCTGCACTTCTAGACATAAAGCTCTTGAAGCTCCAATGAAATTATATTAACTTATTCATTGTTGCCATTAGAATAGCATCAACCAGGTTGGAAGAGACCTCCAAGATCATCCAGTCCAACCTAGCACCCAGCCCTAGCCAGTCAACCAGACCATGGCACTAAGTGCCTCATCCAGGCTTTTCGTGAACACCCCCAGGGACAGTGACTCCACCACCTCCCTGGGCAGCCCATTCCAATGCCAATCACTCTCTCTGTGAAGAACTTCCTCCTAACATCCAGCCTATACTTCCCTCGGCACAACTTGAGGCTGTGTCCCCTTGTCCTGTTGCTGGTTGCCTGGGAGAAGAGACCAACCCCCACCTGGCTACAACCTCCCTTCAGGTAGTTGTAGACAGCAATGAGGTCTGCCCTGAGCCTCCTCTTCTCCAGGCTAAACAACCCCAGCTCCCTCAGCCTCTCCTCATAGGGTTTGTGTTCCAGGCCCCTCACCAGCTTTGTTGCCCTTCTCTGGACACGTTCCAGCACCTCAACATCTCTCTTGAGTTGAGGAGCCCAGAACTGGACACAGTACTCAAGGTGTGGCCTGACCAGTGTTGAGTACAGGGGAAGAATAACCTCCCTCGTCCTACTGGCCACACTGTTCCTGATCCAGGCCAGGATGCCATTGGCCCTCTTGGCCACCTGGGCACACTGCTGGCTCATCTTCAGCCTACTATCTACCAGTACCCCCAGGTCCCTTTCCTCCTGGCTGCTCTCCAGCCACTCTGTCCCCAGCCTGTAGCACTGCTTGGGGTTTGTTGTGACCAAAGTGCAGAACCCTGCACTTAGCCTTGTTAAATCTCATCCCATTGGCCTCTGCCCACCCATCCAGCCTGTCCAGGTCCCTCTGCAGGGCTCTCCTACCTTCCAACAGATCAACACCTGCTCCTAGCTTGGTGTCATCTGCAAACTTACTAATGCTGCACTCAATCCCCTCATCCAGAACATCAATAAAGATATTGAACAAGACCAGGCCCAGCACTGATCCTTGGGGCACACCACTAGTGCCAGCTGCCAACTGGATGTGGCACCATTCACCACAACTCTCTGGGCTTGGCCTTCCAGCCAGTTCCTGACCCAGCACAGAGTGAAATTATATGGCCCAGCCCTAGAATGCTCACCTCTTCCTTTATGTCTGAGCTAGAAATCTAGTGCAAATGGCCACAAAGTGTTACCCAGTACAGAACAGGCTACACAACCATAGAAGCACACAAAAAACCACAAACAAACAAACCTACAGTATAACCAATACAATATATAACTCAATATAAACCTCATTAATGACCTTTCTTAAGTTAGGAAGTTCAGTAGACTAATCTATTTAAAAAAAATCAACAGCTCTTAGCCACCACAAGCTTTTGGTTTTAGCTGTTGAAAGCACCAGCACAAATGGCAATTTTCACCAATCCATTCTTCAAACCAGTCAGAATTTCCCTCATCACTTCAACAGCAATTTATGCTAGCATTACTGGGGTGGCTCTAAGCATTCTCCTTACTTCCTCTCTCAATCTGGTCATTGCCAAGTTACCTATATTATCACAGTATCACCAAGGTTGGAAGAGACCTCATAGATCATCAAGTCCAACCCTTCACCACAGAGCTCAAGGCACCAAGTGCCATGTCCAATCCTGCCTTGAACAGCTTCAGGGACGGCGACTCCACCACCTCCCTGGGCAGCCCATTCCAGTGTCCAATGACTCTCTCAGGGAAGAACTTTCTCCTCACCTCAAGCCTAAATTTCTCCTGGTGTAGCTTGAGGCTGTGTCCTCTTGTTCTGGTGCTGGCCACCTGAGAGAAGAGAGCAACCTCCTCCTGGCTACAGCCACCCCTCAGGTAGTTGTAGACAGCAATAAGGTCTCCCCTGAGCCTCCTCTTCTCCAGGCTAAACAATCCCAGCTCCCTCAGCCTCTCCTCGTAGGGCTTGTGCTCAAGGCCTCTCACCAGCCTCGTTGCCCTTCTCTGGACGCATTCAAGCATCTCAATGTCCCTCTTAAATTGAGGGGCCCAGAACTGGACACAGTACTCAAGGTGTGGTCTAACCAGTGCAGAGTACAAGGGCAGAATGACCTCCCTGCTCAAGCTGGCCACACCATTCCTGATGCAGGCCAGGATGCCATTGGCTCTCTTGGCCACCTGGGCACACTGCTGGCTCATGTTCAGGCGGGTATCAATCAGCACCCCCAGATCCCTTTCTGTTTGGCTGCTCTCCAGCCGCCCTGACCCCAGCCTGTAGCTCTGCATGGGGTTGTTGTGGCCAAAATGCAGCACCTGGCACTTGGACTTACTGAACGCCATCATAGAGCATGCTATGCTAGAACATAGCAATTCATTTAACTTGAATCAAGTTTTGTCTTGCCAAAATTTCTACAATTTATTCACCTACTTCCAAAATGATTAAAGAGATGAATACTAACATTTGGACAGCTGTTTAAATGTACCTGAACAGATTTAAGTTACAACAGTAGATGCAAGACATTTGTTCCTTTTCTAAACTGTTTGGTTCTGCCACTTTTCAATCTACTTATTGAATAAATGAGTATCATCTATCTGAAAATTGGATTCTCCCTGCTTTTCCCTGTTTAATCTACTGCTCTCTCTCTCCTGTTTTCTTAATTTACAAAATGCTATGTATTGTCCAATTTTTTTTTTCCTGGAAGTGCCATGGTTCTCCAAACTAGTGTAATTTATTAGCCTAAGTTTGTAAGAACTTTTTACACCAATCATAGTGTTCTACATTCTCCTTAAAGACATTGCTTTAAACAAGTTCTTTTTTCATAGCTTAGAATCATAGAATTAACCAGGTTGGAAGAGACCTCCAAGATCATCCAGTCCAACCTAGCACCCAGCCCTATCCAGTCAACCAGACCATGGCACTAAGTGCCTCATCCAGGCTTTTCCTGAACACCCCCAGGGATGGTGACTCCACCACCTCCCTGGGCAGCCCATTCCAATGGCAAAACACTCTCTGGGAAGAACTTCCTCCTAACATCCAGCCCCCGGCACAACTTGAGGCTGTGTCCCCTTGTCCTGTTGCTGGTTGCCTGGGAGAAGAGACCAACCCCCACCTGGCTACAGCCTCCCTTCAGGTAGTTGTAGGCAGCAATGAAGTCACTCCTGAGCCTCCTCTTCTCCAGGCTAAACAACCCCAGCGCCCTCAACCTCTCCTCAGAGTTTTTTATCAGTTTAGAAGCAGGTGATCCTGTCCTCTCAATCCTCCACCCAAAGCCCAGGTTTTTTTATTATTACTTTTTAACTCCAACCCTTCTCTTATCCCAGTGTAGAAGTTAGGTCTTCTAAGATCCTGTCACTTAAAAAATCCTATTGATGTTTTAAACCAAGACAAAATTATGCAAGGGTTTTTTCTATTCACCCATCACTGTAGCCATTAAAACCAACTCAGGAAGATGCAGAAGCAACCACATAGGCAGCAAATACATTTAGTAACATCACCAACATCACCAGCAGGCATGGCTATCAAGTCTATGTTGCTTTGCAGCAAACTTTGCCATTAGAGCAAGAGGCAATCAAAAAAACAGACACTGATTTAAAGGTCTTCTTGTGGTGCTGTGTTTTTAAACTCCAGCCTTCTCTTAGAGCAAGAAGCACAGGATGACTACTTCTTCTCTTCCCTGCCCACCTTCCTCCTACACTATGGGGAAAAAAATTGTCACTCATTAAATTAATATGCTACATTAATTTACAATTAAGCACTAGCAATAATGATCTCTAGTGTACATTCATAGCAGTTGCTGTGCACAATTCAACATAAGCCTGGCAAAATTTCCCATACATCTGCTAATTCCCTACACACAGTATAAAGATAACAATCATTTGGAACCATTATAAATAAAGAGAGAAAACATTCTTTGTTCTAAGCTTCTAAGCAGCTGAAATCTAAGTTGCTTCCTCTCCCTATTCTGGTTAGGTACTGTTTCTACAGACAATGCTTGAAAAGATGCAAACACCAGTTATATCAATACAAAAACAAGTACTCAGTTCAGTAGACACTATATTGATGCCACACAATAAAAAGAGTAAGTAGAACCCCAAAATGGGGGCATGGGAGGGGCAGAAAAATCAATGCATTAGTATAGTATAAGGATGTATTTGCTATCTTTACAGCTCTGACAGAAAATCCTTGATCCAAAACTGCGTGAGACCACAGAAAATGTACAGAACAGAAAAGCAAGATAATTTGAAGAGGCTGAAGGAGCTGGGGTTGTTTAGCCTGGAGAAGAGGAGGCTCAGGGCTGACCTCATTGCTGTCTACAACTACCTGAAGGGAGGTTGTAGCCAGGTGGGGGTTGGTCTCTTCTCCCAGGCAACCAGCAACAGGACAAGGTGACACAGTCTCAAATTGTGCCGGGGGAAGTCTAGGCTGGATGTGAGGAGGAAGTTCTTCACAGAGAGAGTGATTGGCATTGGAATGGGCTGCCCAGGGAGGTGGTGGAGTCACCATCCCTGGGGGTGTTCAGGAAAAGACTGGATGAGGCACTTAGTGCCATGGTCTAGTTGACTGGCTAGGGCTGGGTGCTAGGTTGGACTGGATGACCTTGGAGGTCTCTTCCAACCTGGTTGATTCTATTCTATTCATTAATATTTTTAAACTCAGTAAGAGCCTTGAGTCAAAGACGTTACACAGCAAGGACATTTTTTTTTGTTATTATCCAACTGCTGTTGATCTGGAAATCTCAAAAGATCATGGATCTTTTTCCAAGGCAGAGATAAAAAACACAATCTTTCCTGTGATACTCTGATCTTTTTACTTCCATTCACAGTCAAGGCCAGGAAGACCAAAGTCCTAAAACCCACCCCCCAAGAAGAACGAAGCAGTTACCTTCAGTATAAGTTTTGATTAATGAATATGAGATTCTTATGTTAACAGAAATCATAGGAATGCATCCCTAATATATGCAGCTATTTGTCATGGGTTTTCTAAAGATAGGCGACAGAAATTAAACTCTCAAATCAAATTGGAGAGAAAATACAGAATTGTATTTAGAGAGAGAGAGATACAGCGATAGATCTCACAAAGCAATTTCCCCATCCATGACAAACCCGCTTGAAGTTTTCCCCATCCCCCAAAAAAACTAAATCTACCTTCCCCAGTGCTCCAATCCTCCCCCCCACCAACCGCCTCCAGCCAGCCAAGAGGCCTACTGCTTACATGTTCCCGATAGATTGGCTCCTGCCACACACCCAGGGCAGGAGGAGGAGGAAAGGAGAACGAACTGACCTTGTTGTCAGTCTATAAAGAGATAGCAGAATTATGGGATTGAATAACAATCTTCTAGCCCCCAGAAAATTTTTTTAACCCTACAGCCTCAACCTGGGACACTACTCAAGAAGGATTGGTTTCCTAAAGTATATTTTACGTGGCTTTATTCAATCCCACTTTAAACATCAGAGCTACGAAGCTTACACTGCCTGTAAGGGAAAACTGATTTGTTTGTTTGAATTAATTTCACCATCTCCAGTTATAGGAAACATGTTCAAGATGCTGTTCATAATAAAAATATGGAATGTCCTCCGTAATTTATGCTTGTGTCAGCATTAAAATAGCCAGGGTATATCCAAGCTACAAGTTGAAATACATCTTTTCATATAGCAGACTGCTCTTTTGATATCAAGAAAGGCAGAAATTTCTTAGTATTTGGCAGTCGGTTTCTGATGCAATTACAAATTGTTATCAAAATTGCTGTGCATTACTAATCAGTTCAACATGATTCATAAACTTGGCTTTTTTTACACAGTTATTTTTCTGAATGAATTGTTCAGTTATTTCCAAGCACTACTGGGCAACAAATACTGGAAGCTACACTTCTCTCAGTGTTTTTATAATTTTACTTTCTCATGAATTCAGACCTCATAAAAAACTTCAAATCTCATGAGAAATATCCTTTTGTTATTGAGATTCCCATCTTGGTGGAGTCACCGTCCCTGGAGGTGTTCAAGAAGTATATAGGAGGTTGTTGGGGGCAACTAGTTGTTTCAAGAAACAGAGATATTTACAGAAGGAGAGTGATGATGGGCCATTATTTCAGTTTTATGCACTTGAAACACACTATGATAAGAAAGGCCAAACTTCATTTAGAGGGATGAAATCTTTAGAGGTCACAGTCATAGGAAAAGGAAGGAAATGGGAAGGAACAGAAGAAATACAGCATAAGTGGGAATGAAAACAGAATGGCTGAATTAAACTAACGATGATTCACATCAGCAAAGTGTGATGAAATCCATTATTATATACTTAAAGAACTAACTTAATCTTGCTCTCAAATAGGGTGGGTGTATTGGAGGCCTGAAGAAAGATTACATGCTATCTACCTTTGAGAAGGTAAAGAACCTGGAAAATCATAGAATCATAGAATGGTTTAGGTTGGAAGGGACCTCAAGGATCATCCAGCTCCAACCCCCTGCCATAGGCAGGGACACCTCCCACTAGAAAAGACTGAATGAAGCATTTAGTGCCATGGTCTATATGACTGTATAGGGGTGGGTGATAGGTTGGACTGGATGATCCTGGAGGTCTCTTCCAACCTGGTTGATTCTATGATTCTAATCCCACTCTTGTGTAAATGATTGGTGATATTGCAGGGTTATTTAGGAGAGATACTCAGCTTATTTTTTGTACATTATTGGGAGGTAACTCAAGTAAAAGCACAGATCCACTGTAAATGTAACTTTGCCAAGTAGATGTTTGGATGTACTTTTCAAGTTCTGCACAGTTCTCAAGATCCAATATTTAAGAGTAGCTATAAGTGTTGGCTGCAAGTGAAATATGGGCAAATAAGATATATATATATATATATAATATTTGGGTCATTTGATACTTTCATCTCTTATGTTCTTTTGGGATGAACAATTGACTAAGTTGTGATTCAGTTACCTCGTTGTAAGATTTGTGCCCACTAAAACCACTTAAACTAGAAGGAGGGGGGAAAAATAGAGTTAATCCAACAGTTTAAATGAGAGTTAATCCTAGAGGTAAGAATTCATAGAATCATAGAATGAAACAGGTTGGAAGAGACCTCCAAGATCATCCAGTCCAACCTATCACCCAGCCCTAGCCAATCAACTAGACCATGGCACTAAGTGCCCCATCCAGGCTTTTCATTAACACCTCCAGGGATGGAAACTCCACCACCTCCCTGGGCAGCCCATTCCAGTGGCAAATCACTCTCTCTGGGAAGAACTTCCTCCTAACATCCAGCCTATACCTCCCCTGGCACAACTTGAGACTGTGTCGCCTTGTTCTGTTGCTGGTTGCCTGGCAGAAGAGACCAACCCCACCTTGCTACAACCTCCTTTCAAGTAGTTGTAGACAGCAATGAGGTCACCTCTGAGCCTCCTCTTCTCAAGGCTAAACAATCCCAGTTCCCTTAGCCTCTCCTCACAGGGCTGTGTTCCAGGCCTCTCTTGCCAGCTTCATCTCCCTTCCCTGGGTATGTTCCAGTATCTCAACATCTCATCTGAGGAGCCCAGAACTGGACACAGTACTCAAGGTGTGGCCTGAACAGTGTTGAGTACAGGGGAAGAATAACCTCCCTTGTCCTGCTGGCCACACTGTTCCTGATACAGGCCAGGATGCCATTGGCTCTCCTGGCCACACTGCTGGATGAATTGAGGGTAAATATTCACAACTCATATGTAAGAACACTTTTTTACTGAAGAAGATCTCTCAAAGTCATAAGGAAAATGAACACACATTAAAACAACAGCTCTTTAGTGCACTATGATAGCATCTGTATTTACTGTACGTGATACGATCTTTACGGCATTCGGAGATTGTCTTTCTGTTTCGGTTGCCTAAAATATTATGCTGGTCTCGACCTTGGAAATGTTTCTTAAGCATTTACTGTACTATTGCAGAGATCTTTTGCCAAAAGAGTCACTGCAGAGCCGTGGACTCTTAGGGGGCTTTCCATATTAGGGTTTTTCTTGCATTAAGCATGCCAATAGTAGTTAGTTGACATTCTGTATTTAAAACTGATTTGCAGGGATGGATTTCAGTAAGGAACAGTGAAACTTCTTGTATTTCATTGTAGTAAGTTTACTCCCACAAGACAGTTTAGGGAAATCTCCCTTAAGGAAGCTCTTGCAAACTGCACAGTACTACACTAACTACAGCATACTTCTACAGCAGATGCCTGAACACATCAGGAAACACGAACTTACCTGTGGTTCTAATAGCCCCAAAAGATTTTGAAGATTGTGCACTTTAATTTTTAAGTTACAGTTTATGCAATAATTATAAAAAATCCTTATAAAGAATATTGATGTTTAAAAATAAATATACTAAACTACTAGCTTAAATAAAAAGATATCACTTAAGGAAAATATCAATCAATGTCAGTTATAAGCTTTCCGTGAAGTAACTTCTTATTGCTACCTTATTAAAGTGCAAAATGTTTAACTTCTTCTATGGTCAAAATTGCACAGCAAATCCACACAGCCCATTTGAATTTAAGGTTAACAGTTAAGTCATTTCACTCCCAGAGTAACCTTTTAATGTCCAGATTGCCTTTCTGTGCCAGAAATGTAACACTACTGAATGCTTTCTCCACGTGTGACATTAGTAGGACATAATCCTGGCATGACTACCTATCTGAACTTACTCTCAAGTCACAATACCAACTGCTACTGTGCTTCTATAATATATGACACCAGCAACGGTCAACCAACAAATAACATAATATATAATATATAACATAATAAATAACATAATGCTCTGGGTACATCTATAGTATTTTATTTATTGGTCTTATTAACAGTGTGGTTAGAATATCCTATCGATATCACCTAGTAAGAGCTGGAGCTTTGTTGAAGATGTCACCAGCCACAAACAGAAGTGTGAACTATTGCAGGATTTGGGTTTTTCTAATCTTGCAGTCACTGCTTCCCTATTCACAGCAGACTGAGAAACTTTATTTCCCACCCAAGGTCACTTGGTCTGAAGCCAGGACTGGCTATTGAGAAAAAAAAAAAGGGGTTCTCCTGCTGTAAAAAGCAGAAGTAAACTGGACCTAATCCTGATCTGCAATCATTTAATTGAAAACACAAAATAATAAAAAAGAAGTTTCATAGACCAAACTAACATATAGAGGAATCAGTGAACAACCACTCCACAAAAGCTCCAACTTGTTACTCTCTAAACTTGAACCCATCCTATCAAAGTCTTATGGGCTAGTTATACTTTAAGCACTTGTCTGCATGTCCCAGCAAGCGAGCTGCTTTACTGAAAGGTCCATCATTTCAAGTATTAAAATCCTGACATCCAGAAATAATCAGCTAAACTAACCAAGAATCATGTTTCACTTGAAAATAGTTTTATAATTCCAGAATACACTGAGGGACCGCAGAGCTGCAGGAAAACAAAACACACACAAAAGTTTTCAAGAGCTGTGCTGTGCTCCTCTTCCATAATTAAGACAATCCCACGTAAAACTGTAGGGAATGCAGATGACAGAATGGAAGAAAAAGACTCCCCATAAATTATCTTTACAAGTGAAAAAAATACCATCCAGAGCAAAAAAAAAAAAACATCACTAGGTTATGCTATATTAGACTCTTTCTCTTAAACATTTTTTTTGTGTATCTGCACATGAAATTTAACAAATAGGCTGCAGAGAATAAAGTTCATGAAAATCTCAGTTCAAAGTAACAGCATCACTTACCTAAAGATTGGTCTTTGGAGATGCTTTTTCTTGATTGTAACACAATCATCCATTTAAAGTGGAGAAAA
This sequence comes from Tricholaema leucomelas, assembly GCA_013400475.1. Classification (NCBI taxonomy): domain Eukaryota; kingdom Metazoa; phylum Chordata; class Aves; order Piciformes; family Lybiidae; genus Tricholaema lacrymosa; species Tricholaema leucomelas. The sequence continues at coordinate 16,678 of WAAF01021110.1, forward strand.
ATACTTCTTCCAGCAAATAACTCCAAAAAGACCAGGGAGTAATCAGGAAACTTGTTCTTAGCTACTGTGTTGCAGAGAACAGACAGAATGATATTTTGGTGCTGGGGGAAGCCTCCCTCCCTCTTTCTGACAGTAGAGCAGAAAAGGGCCATAGAGGCCACATAAGCCAGGCACGGCTGTGCAGTACTGAACCAGTCTGTACAAAACTGGAGACAAGTTGATCGAAGCACGGAATTGTACTGGATTCCTTTCAACTGTGCAAGAAAAAGGGGGAGCTTTGCCAAGTGCTACCCAGGTAAAAAATTGTCAGATTATTCTAGCCATGAGAGCACTTCTTACACATGCTGGTCAAAGTCTTAAATGCAGAGTCACTCTCTCTCTCTCTCTCTCTTTAAAACACACTGTTCTGAGGCTGAACTTTTCTTTTCTTCAAAATAAAAGTTGTGCAGCTGTTTCGGCATTCCCATGTGAGTACCTTCAGAAAGTTTGTGCTGGTAAAAGAACTGTATACAAATTAATGAAGATGGATGGATCTGGTCTGTGGGGCTGGCTCTACTTCAAGAGATAGTAATTATTTTACAATCTGGCTTTTATTCACTCTGGATGATGTGTGGATGTAACTATGCAAATTAAAGCACTGCTCATAATTTTTAGCATTCATAACCTAATAACCTAGAGTTGGCTGAAGCAGAATATGGTGTTTGCAGCTGGTACGACCATAACTACATAAAACAAACTGACGCTGCATAAGTGAAGAAAACAGAAATGACCAAGTTGGGATAGTGACAGTAGCAAACTGTTACTGTTTGCAAGATAAGATTTCAACAGAGAACCAAACTGAGAAGCTTGCTCTGACATCACACTGACATAAATCAGGAAGAATTCAACCGCAGCGAACACAGGCTGTAAACAAAGCTATAAAGCAGAAGCGGCTGAGAGTAGTTCTCAGTGAACTGAAGTCATGAGCGGTTCAGGTGAGATGCCATTTCCTGGGCATGTCAAAAGGCCCACAATAAAGCTGACCTGGCACAGGGCTTGATGGGAAACACGGAACCCAGCCAGACGAGAAGCCAGCAGGAAGCCGTCATTATGCATGTAGCTGTACACCCCCAGCTGCACCATACTCTGGAACTGTGTGCCCCCTTCCTGTCGAGGAAGGGAAGGACCTGCTGCAGTTCATTCTTCCCTATGACCCAGCCCTGGGGCTCTCCTGTGGTCAGAATAGAATAGAATCAATCAGGTTGGAAGAGACCTCCAAGATCATCCAGTCCAACCTATCACCCAGCCCTATCCAGTCAAGTAGACCATGGCACTAAGTGCCTCATCCAGGCTTTTCGTGAACACCCCCAGGGATGGTGACTCCACCACCTCCCTGGGCAGCCCATTCCAAGGGCAAATCACTCTCTCTGTGAAGAACTTCCTCCTAACATCCAGCCTATACTTCCCTCAGCACAACTTGAGGCTGTGTCCCCTTGTCCTGTTGCTGGTTGCCTGGGAGAAGAGACCAACCCCCACCTGGCTACAGCCTCCCTTCAGGTAGTTGTAGACAGCAATGAGCTCTGCCCTGAGCCTCCTCTTCTCCAGGCTGAACAAGCCCAGCTCCCTCAGCCTCTCCTCATAGGGTTTGTGTTCCAGGCCCCTCACCAGCTTTGTTGCCCTTCTCTGGACACGTTCCAGCACCTCAACATCTCTCTTGAGTTGAGGAGCCCAGAACTGGACACAATACTCAAGGTGTGGCCTGACCAGTGTTGAGTACAGGGTAAGAAGAACCTCCCTTGTCCTACTGGCCACACTGTTCCTGATACAGGCCAGGATGACATTGGTTTAACTCTTGAAAAACACTCGGTATCTGCTAGGCAAAGTTATTGGCATGTGACAAATAGGATTGGGTTGAGCATCTTTTGCAATTGCATTATTGGTTGGAAGGAGAGGAGAAGAGTGGACTTACACAGTTAAGTGCTCAACACCAACGTTATCAAACCAAGTTTGAGGGACACTGTAAATTCACAGAAGAGGCAAGAAGAGCAAAACCATGGTGTGTCTGCAGCTGTTAATGACCGAAACAATTCATAACACATTAGGCACAAATTATTATTAAATTTACACAATTTCCACTAAATAATACCATATTACACAGAAAGATAATGAACATTTCAGTAATGTGTATTTTCACACCAAAAACATTTAGAAGTTCAGTGGTAAGTCTCTTTCTAGAGCTAACCTATAGTGTTTATACAGAGTGATGGTGTCAAGTTTGGTTAGCCTGAAAATACCCAGAAACTGATCCCCAGACTATATCAAACTATTGTCTTGATACAGTCATGGAGTAATTACCCAAAGGGAAAATTTCAAGCAGCCATCACCAGTTATTTCGTATTAGTTCAGTTTCATCTTGCACCACTTCATTTTTACACCTTTGAGAAGTAGAAAGAAATACATCTTCATCAGTAGAAGAATTATCCTTATCAGATAACACAGATTACTTTTTGGCAAGATCTTCAAGGACCTGAAGATCTCACTTCAACAATATACAATGTTCAGAGCATTGTCATATATCTGAAGTCTGCCATGTAGTCATAATCATCCTTAATCTTGACTGCATGTTTCACATTTTTCTTTATGTCTCTTGTGTAGAGTCACTGAAATTGGAAAAGACCTCAGACTTCCAGTCCAACTGTCAACCCAACACCACCGTGCCCACTAAACCATGTCCTGAAGTGCCATGTCTATAAGGTTTTTGAACACCTCCCAGGATGGTAACTCCACCACTTTCTTGCACAGCCTGTTCCAATGCTTGATGATTCTTTCAGCTAATATCTAATCTAAACCAGTGCCCCAAGGTCCTTTTCTGCCAGGCAGCTCTCCACCACTCTGTGCCAAGCCCATAGCATTGCATGGGGTTGTTGTGACCCAAGTACAGGACTCAGCACTTGGCCTTGCTGAGTCTCATACAATTGACCTCAGCCCTGACTGATCCAGCCTCTCCAGATTCCTTTGCATAGCCTTCTGTGGTGGTTTGGGTGTCCCCCACCCCCCACACTTTAGAAATCACTCTGACTAGACTCAGCTGGCTCTGGAAATATGAATGAAGCTTATATTTACAGCTAGCACAATGTACAAGCAGATAGTTACAGTATATACAGTCATAGACAGAAGCAGGAAGCAAAGTGGATTAATCAGAAAAACAGCAGAGAGGCTAGAGAGAGAAATGCAGCTCAGAGCTCCCAAGCAGAAGTGACGACCCCTTTATGTTTGGATTCTTGTTCTTATACCTCTCAGCAAGCCTATGAGTGAAGTAGACATCACCCTTGTTTTCTCTTTCACAGCCTGTGATCCAACCCTTCTCACCAAAACATTATAGCTAGCTTCAAACTAGCACAGTGGCATATTTAGGTTTGAGGTGAGGAGAAAGTTCTTCACTGACAGAGTCATTGGCTACTGGAATGGGCTGCCCAGGCAGGTGGTGGAGTCGCTGTCCCTGGAGCTGTTCAAGGCAGGATTGGATGTGGCACTTGGTGCCATGGTCTAGCCTTGAGCTCTGTGGTAAAGGGTTGGACTTGATGATCTGTGAGGTCTCTTCCAACCTTGGTGATACTGTGAATGGCTGTTGGATGATGGCAAGATTACAATCAAAACAGTTTCCCTGCTAAACTGCAGTTGTCCATGGAAAACATATGGGCATTTGATATAGGACAGATATTATGTCAAGAAGGATCTGAAAAGGCATGGTAGACTGTATCAATTTTCTCTACATACAATAGTTCTCATTTGATTATAGAACCAACCAGGTTGGGAGAGACCTCCAAGATCATCCAGTCCAACCTATCACCCAGCCCTGTCCAATGAAGTAGACTGTAATAAAGAGACAAAAATCTATCACAGCTACCTTTCCGCTACATAGGTGTCTCTTCTTAAGTAATATTCAAATACAGTTTTAAATTCCTGTGTAGGTGGGCAAAGTTTGAACTTGAAACAAATGTAAACAACCATCAACCATGCATACTGAATAAATCATTGCAAGACAACAGGCAAGACTAGGCCTGGTTTGATGAATGGCATATGAAAAACAAATACTACCTTTGATAATAAATCTGGTTTAGGTACAGTAAGATTTTCTTTCAGGTTTGTATTTTGAAAGTATTTTGCACTGCTTGTTACTACAGTCTCCGAGTTCAGCTATTTTGTAGTTTTCTGGAACTTACTTCATTTTCACTGGTTAAAACACTTTGGTCTGTGAACAGTTAAGGACATTTTCTGGTTTCTGGTTTCCATGCATCAGCTCGTTCAATTTCTGGCATCCAGTTTGACAGAGGTGGAAACTATCTGGAACCATACACACATGTATTTCCCTAGGCGATTAGTAGTATCCAAGAATTGTTGCAGTGTATTTTCTAACAACTATGTGTTCTTTGGTCACATCACCATTATCTGCTGGTTAGATACAAAAGGAGCTGCCACCACAGAAATTCTACAAGTGATTATAAACCATTTCACAAGACTATTTCTTTGATAGAGAAACACTAATAATACCAGAGCTCTGCTTTCTGATTGCAAAAATGACTTTTAAATAGCAGTTTCTCTGTAGATGTCTTGAAATCTGACATTCATCATTTTAAAGTCTTACAAACAGTGATAAATGAAATTCTGAGTTCAGCTCTCTCCTCAGATATGTAACATGGCCATAGAAAAAAAGATGTCTTGTGCATGACTCAGAAATCTATTATTCTAACACAATAACATTTTGATCTTTCTTCTCTTTCTATTACAAAGATATTCACAAAATGTAATGCATACAGTAATGATCTGACACTTTTTCCTTCTATCTAGATTCTATTGTGTCCTTGGCAATACACAGTACTGTTTTGCAAAGATCACAGTATCACAGTATTACCAAGGTTGGAAGAGACCTCATAGACCATCAAGTCCAACCTGTTACCACAGAGCTCAAGCCTAGACCATGGCACCAAGTGCCACGTCCAGTCCTGCCTTGAACAGCTCCAGGGACGGCGACTCCACCGCCTCCCTGGGCAGCCCATTCCAGTAGCCAATGACTCTCTCGGTGAAGAACTTTCTCATCACCTCAAGCCTACATTTCTTTCCCCTGTCACAGCTTGAGGCACGGTTATATCCTCTATTCTATATTAATTACCTACATTATTTGCCTCCTTATAGCGGCTCACCATCTATCCAACACCACATGCACTTCTTTCCCACTCTGTTTACTGAGATGACATCCCTTCAAGTCTGCCAAGTTCATGGGTACTCATGGCAGAAGGCTAGTGAGAGATTTATCTCTTCTAGCAAAACTTTGAGGAGATACAGAAGAAAACTCACCCTATTTTTCAACAACAGCATTTACAGAGAGGAAAAACCAGCAGCAAATGAGAAATGTGAACTTTTTGTGTATCAAATATTTCACTTTCTCCCACTCAGTAAAGTTACCTCTTAGTATGATTAAATTATGCAAAACAAAGCTATCTAACTGTTATCTATATTATCTATGTTAACTGTTATCAAAGTTATCTAACTGTTAGCTAGGCTAACTGTTGTCTAGATATGAGAGAAAACTCTGAAACACATTTCAAACGCATCAGCTCATTTGATGGTAAAAGTACGTGTGTGAAACTAACACAGAACCCTTCAATCTCTTGCTAGAGAAAGTGAATATCATTATATGAGTGATGAACACAGTGTATTTCCCACTGGAATCACTGGTGACTGTCCTCAAGATTGTTAGTGTGTTTGTGTTCAGAACCTCTAGCTCTTTTGGATAAATCCACAATAAACTCATCTGAACACAGATTCACAGAATGGTTTGGGTTGGAAGGAACCTTAAAGATCATCTAGTTGCAACCCTCCGGCTATGGGCAGAGATGCCTTTCACTAGGCCAGGTTGCTCAAGGCCTCATCCAACCTAGTCTTGAATATCTCCACGGAGGGAGCATTCACAACCTCCCTGGGCAACCTGTTCCAGTGTCTCAGCACCCTTACTGTAAAGAATTGATTTCTAACATCCAGTCTAAATCCAACTTCCTCAAGCTTCAGTTTGTTCTGTTTCATCCTATCACTACAAGGCCTTGTGCAATGTCCCTTCCTGGCTGTCTTGTAGGCCCCCTTCAGGTACTAGAAGGCTGCCATGAAGTCTCATTGGAGCCTTCTTTTCTCCAGTATCAGCATCAACTCACTCAGCCTGTCCCCATAGCAGAGATGCTCCAGCCCTCTGATTATCTCTGTGGCTCTCCTTTGGACCAACCCCAGCAGTTCCATTTCCCTCTTCTGCTGGGGGCACCAGAACTGGATGCAGTACTCTAGGTAGAGTCTCACGAGAGTAGAGTGGGACAGTCACCACTTCAATCCTGCTGGTCACACTTCCTTTGTTGCAGCCCAGGACACAGTTGGCCTTCTGGGCTGCAAGTGCACATTGCCAGCTCATGTTGAATTTTTCCATCAACTGACACCTCCAACACCTTCTCCTTGAGACTGCTGGCAAGCCACTCCTCACCCAGCTTATATTTGTGCTTAGCATTGCCCCAGACCAGATGTAGGACCTCACCGTTGACCTTTCCGGGCTTCACGAGGTTGGCTTGAGCCCATATCTCAAGCCTGTCCAAGCTCTCTCCAGCACCTCAACTGGACCACACAGATTGGTATCATCTACAGACTTACTGAGAGTGCACTCAATTACAGAATCACAGAATTATTGAGGCTGCAATTGTACCAGAAATTAATAATGTTTATGAATCAAGAGCAGTGTGGCCAGCAGGGCAAGGGAGGTGATTCTCCCCCTTTACCCTGCTCTTGTCAGACCCCACCTGGAGTACTGTGTGCAGTTCTGGAGCCCCCAACACAAGAAGGACATGGAACTGCTGGAGCGGGTCCAGAGGAGAGCCACGAAGATGATCAGAGGGCTGCAGCAGCTCTGCTATGAGGACAGGCTGAGAGAGTTGGGGCTCTTCAGCCTGGAGAAGAGAAGGCTTCGAGGAGACCTTAGAGTGGCTTTCCAGTATCTGAAGGGAGCCTACAGGAAGGCTGGGGAGGGACTATTGACAAGGTCTAGTAGTACCAGGATGAGGGGGAATGGGTTTAAGCTGGAAGAGGGGAGATTTATTAACTGGATGTTAGGAGGAAGTTCTTTACAGTGAGGGTGGTAAGACACTGGAACAGGTTGCCCAGGGAGGTTGTGGATGCTTCCTCCCTGGAGGTGTTTAAGGCCAGGCTGGATGAGGCCTTGAGCAACCTGCTCTAGTGGGAGGTGTCCCTGCCTATGGCAGGGGGTTGGAGCTGGATGATCCTTGAGGTCCCTTCCAACCTAAACCATTCTATGATTCTCTATTTTATAAACAAGAAATGAGTCATGGTTTCTGCCCAGAATTTTTTTCTCTTTTCTTTCTTCATGGACATACATCTTCCTTCATTCATACATGTCAAATCTCATTTCAGATTATTTCAAAGCTGTACCAGAACCACAAACTGCAGACCAAAAAATATATGCATACAAAAACCTGCCTGAACTCAAGGCTGAGATAGACTAATTTTAACAGTTAAATTAGTGTCTTCTGACTAGAATCGAAAGCAGCAATTTTAACTAAACCACTGAAACGCAACTCAGATGAGAATCATTAATGTGAAGATGCAAGATTTTTCTGTTAAATCCCAGGAACTTCCTGGTTCCCCATAGTTAGCACATTGTGCACTTTCATCACCTATTTTTTTAGGCATTCTCAGGACAAAAGCATATGCTGCCATTGCTTTGTGCAATACAAAAGTCATTCTAACATCAATCTCTTCCCTGAAAAGTGTATTTTACGCCAGTATTTGTTTTGCTGCTATGTTTGATACAATTAATTTCTAATCTCAATTTTGAGTAACTAAATCAGCTCTCTGCTAATGTTTACTATGCGTTTTTCCCCCTTAATATAAAATACATATGCCCAACAGCCCTTACATACCACTGCCATGAGCACAGTCTTTTTGTTATGTAGACTATTGTCAAGCAGCAAAGCAGAATGAGGCTTATTTCAAATTAATGATATAAATAGTAAAGTAGCAGAGTTTTATAAATTCTACAACTAGCTTATTAATTAGGTCGAGGGACCTCTACACTCATTAAAGCTACTCTGCTACCATCTTGATAAGACAAGTTAGGACAGAAATTAGCATGCCCAAGATTACAACATTGAATGCTATACAACAATGCATAACACATACCACCCCATGCATCACAAGCTTTAGAATAGAATAGAATCAACCAGGTTGGAAGAGACCTCCAAGATCATCCAGTCCAACCTAGCACCCAGCCCTAGCCAGTCAACCAGACCATGGCACTAAGTGCCTCATCCAGGCTTTTATTGAACACCTCCACAGATGGTGACTCCACCACCTCCCTGGGCAGCCCATTCCAATGCCAATCACTCTCTCTGGCAAGAACTTCTTCCTAACATCCAGCCTAGACCTGCCCCGGCACAACTTGAGACTGTGTCCCCTTGTTCTGTTGCTGGTTGTCTGGGAGAAGAGACCAGCCCCCACCTGGCTACAACCTCCCTTCAGGTAGTTGTAGACAGCAATGAGGTCTGCCCTGAGCCTCCTCTTCTCCAGGCTGAACAACTCCAGCTCTCTCAGCCTCTCCTGATAGGGTTTGTGTTCCAGTCCCTTCGGCAGCCTTGTTGCCCTTCTCTGGACATGTTTTCACTGATGTTTTCACTGCAGCCCAGCAGGTGTGCCTTAGGGAATGTCAAGTATTTAGTGGCTCTGCTACTAACAGGCTCTTCTTTTGGCTACTACTCTATACTTTTGAATATTCAAGTGGTCTGGTCTGAATTAAATTCAAGATCTAAATTAATCCATATAGGGAAAAAAAAGAGTCAGATATACATGGTAATGTAACTAGTCCCAATCAGCCACCACAGCTGCAGCTGAGCATATTTAACAATATCAATTCATAGGATCACAGAATCATTAGGTTGGAAAAGACCTTTAAGTTTATCAGCTTCAATTGTCAGCCTAGCGCTGTGCAGTCCACCACAAAACCATGTCCCTAAGTACCACATCTGTATGTCTTTCGAATAGCTGCAGAGATGGTGATTCCCTTCTCTGGGCAGCACATTCTGGTGCTTTACAACCCTTTCTGTAAAGAAATGTTTCCAAATGTAAAACCTAAATCTCTTCTGGTACAACCTGAAATATTTGCCTCTCACTGTATTGGAAGAACAGACAGACACTCACCTCACCGCAACCTCCTTTCAGGTAGTTCTAGAGAGCAATAAGGTCTTCTTTCAGCCTTCTCTTCCCTGGGATGAACAAACCCAGTTCCCTCAGCTGCTTCTCACAGTGCTTGTACCCTTCACCAGCTTTATTACTTTACTTTGGACACACTCCAGCACCTCAATGTCTTTCTTGTAGTGAGGGGCCCAAAACTGAACACAGTATTCAAGGTGCAGCCTTCCCAGGGCCTAATATCAGGGGACAACCACTTCCCTGGTCCTGCCAGCCACATTATTTCTAATACAATCCAGGATAACATTGGCCTCCTTTTCCATCTGGGTAGATTGCTGGCCCTCATTCAGACAGCTGTTGACCAACAGCCCCAGGTCACGTTCCACTGGGCAGCTCCCCAGACACTTCCTCAAACCTGTAATATTCCATGGAGTTGTAATGGTAACAAATTACAATTCATCACATTTGATCCACAGAGATAAAATTGTATTAATTCAGTATTTTTGCTTAGGCATTTTGAAAACCAGAGAGCCTTGCATTCACATCAGAGAGAAGCTGTTAGAACAGCAGTTCCCCTGCTGTCAGCAGCGTTCATTGAATGACTACCTAACTCACTGCCAGTCTGGTCCTCAACATATAAAGCAATGTTCATTAAATATTCTCTAGGATGCAAACCATAATCTCAACAAAATGACATATCCAGTTTGGGTAGGTCCTACCTAATCAGGTCAGCTAAAGTAGAAAACAAAAAGTGTAATCTGACGTAGTCTTAGGAATGAACTATTCCTTTCAAGAAACAAGTTTTAGTGGATCTTGAGGTAAACCTATGGGAAAAGACATTCTCAAATCAATTTTAACCTTTTTTTCCACAAGAGTCCTGAATGTGGGTAACACCTGCCAGATGTGCTTCCAGAAATAACAGTGAAGCTCACTGCCATTTTTCAAGTGAGGAATTACATCCTTTTATATAAGAACAATATGAGTCACAAAGATGCTAAACATCTGTTAGCAGCACTAGTGTAGCTCAGAAACAGGAATTTTAAAGAGAACGGCCTCTAGTACTACCACACAAACCTGAGCAGGGCACTTAGCGTGGTACCTTCCCCAGGCCTCATACTGAAATAACTAGGCATGGATTGAATCAACCTTTTAGTTGGCAACACTTTTCTGCCAATGCCCTGTGCCCCACTGCAAACTACGCAGACAGAGTTTGCATCATTTTCTCCAATACTGCTGTTCAGTTTCTTGAGGTTGAATTGCTTCAACTTGTGTCGAGGTACATCTCAGGTTCAGATTGAGACAAGTGCTCCTATTCTTCACTTTTATTTGAAGTAACTGACAACATTTGTTGCAAGGTCACTACAGACTGTTAAAGACCTTAAATTCAGTGACACAGAATGACTCTGATTTGGTGCAGTGAATGACTTCACCCTACAGATACAAATAATCAAGAGAGTATTTCATGACAGTGAGCACTTCAATAACACATTAAAAGAAATGGGCACATTACAATTAATTATTATGTGACAGGTGCTAAAATACAATTGGTCATTTAACAGCCTTTCTTACAGAGCATTTGAGACATTTATGAACCTGGCTTTCACCCTGATTCTATAGAAGCAAGCATCTGTGCCCACATGACTTCTGTCAGTAAACTGCCAATTACAACTAAGATGTTTTCTCACTTGGATCAGTGCAATGCTATTTAATCACCCTTTACTCAGATTTGCTATATGAAATCTTCCATTATACTCTTTTACCCTTAGGAAATAATCCTTTTAACAATATTACAATGACCAGCTCAAAACCATGATTGAGAAAAACATCCCATTAAAAAAAAAAACATAGCCAGAGGAAAACATTACAGGCTGCTCAGGTCAAGTCAGCTCTGGCTGTTTTGACACAATCATTTTGAGAAAAGAAACAAAAGGAAGAGCATGAAAATAGGTGATCAGAGGGCTGGAGCACCTCCCCTATGAAAACAGGCTGAAATTGTTGGGGCTGCTCCATATGAAGAGAAGGCTCATGAGAGTCCTCAGAGCTACTTTTCAGTATCTGAAAGAGACCTACAGGAAGTCTGGGGATGGATTATTTAGATGCACTTGTACTGATAGGGTTAGGGACAACACTTTTTAAACTGGAGCAGGGTAGATTCAGGTTGAACATGAAGAGGAAATTCTTTACAATGAGAGTAGTACCAAGTGCTGTCTACAACTACCTGAGGGGTAGTTGTAGCCAGGAGGAGGTTGCTCTCTTCTCTCAGGCAGCCAGGACCAGAACAAGAGGACACAGCCTCAAGCTATGCCAGGGGAAATTTAGGCTTGAGGTGAGGAGAAAGTTCTTCCCTGAGAGAGTCATTGGCTACTGGAATGGGCTGCCCAGGGAGGTGGTGGAGTCACCGTCCCTGGAGCTGTTCAAGGCAGGACTGGACGTGGCACTTGGTGCCATGGTCTAGCCTTGAGCCCTGTGGTAACGAGTTGGACCTGATGATCTATGAGGTCTCTTCCAAACTTGGTGATACTGTGATAGTAAAATACTGGAACAGGCTGCCCAGGGATGTGGTTGAGGGCCTGTCTCTGGTGACATTCAAGACCACACTGGATGCGCCCCTGGGCTGCCTGATCTAGTTGGATATGCCCTTGCTCACTGCAGGAGGACTGGACAAGATGACCTTTGCAGGTCTCTTTTCAATCTGAATGCCAGGAATAGTTCCACACAAAACCAAGCTGTTTTCTGTATTTGATACTGTCTGTTGTTCATATTCCAATGTAAATCACTGGTTTTGTAATTTAGATTGCTTTGGTTTGGGGAACCATGTCTTTGGATGAGAGATTCAGGAAGGAGTTCAAACACTGTGCATAAGTTCACGTTACAAAGCCATGGAGGAGGATAATGATATGGAATAATGACGAATTAGACTTCCAAGTAGCTCAGGGTATCAAAAGCAAAAAACATGACTGCAAAAAGGGTGCAATTAAAAGCTCCCAGAGAGCTGAGGCATTTTGGAAACAGAAGTAAAAATTGAAGATTTAAATAGTACTTCACTGGTAGCTTCCAGCAGTGAGAAAATAAGCCAGAGACTAGGTTTTGTTCTTAGAATAACTGGTTCTGATGCACTTCACATTTCAGTGTTTTTCTGTTAGATCAAGAAAGATCAACAATGAAATTGCATTTCAGATGCTGAATAAAACTCTATCTAAATAAAATTCTATCTAAAGCTAAAAATTTGAGAACTCTAAGTGCATATCCTTGGAAAGCATAGGAAGTGGGAGAACTAATCATTCATGAACACAAACGTGGAATCTGAATTTCTGAAAACAAAACCAAGATCAAACAACTTATGATGGTAATCTGGAACAAGTATCTCAGAACCGTGTCACTGAAAGACAGTATTTGCTCTTGACCAGTTAGATTTGCAAGCAAACAACACTTTGCCCTTCAGATTGATATTGTGAAAATTAAAAAGGGGACAACTCTCTTGAATTGCATTGTGATAGGCATATGGAGCTCGAAATCAGATCCCGAAGTAATATTTTGCAGCCTACAGAAACAAAATAAGCTAAGGCAATGGCCAGAGTTTAAAAGAGACGAATGAACTGCAGAAGTTAGATCACTGTGACAATGTTTATCACAGTCTCACAGTATTACCAAGGTTGGAAGAGACCTCATAGATCATCAAGTCCAACCCATTACCACAGGGCTCAAGGCTAGACCATGGCACCAAGTGCCACATCCAATCCTGCCTTGAACAGCTCGAGGGATGGCCACTCCACCACCTCCCTGGGCAGCCCATTCCAGTAGCCAATGACTCTCTCAGGGAAGAACTTTCTCCTCACCTCAAGCCTAAATTTCCCCTGGCGTAGCTTGAGGCTGTGTCCTCTTGTTCTGGTGCTGGCCTCCTGAGAGAAGAGAGCAACCTCATCATATTCTACCTGTTTTGTAATGGCAGGATACTGTCAACTTTTGTTCAAGTTTGTTACTACCTCTTGGACCTTTTTCTGTGGTATTGCACTGTAGCAGTTTTTCCCGTTCTGTTTTTGCATAGCTGATTACTGTCACATGAGTGTGGCAAAAACCAAAGGCAATTGCACTGCATTTTTGGATCTCAAGTATAATTTTTGAATTCTAGTTTTCATCTCACTAAATTTGCAGCTTTTAATGTAAGTTAATACATAGAACAAACTATAGAACAAAAGTGCATCTCTGTCAGAGCACTTCAGAGTCAGTGTATATATTTTTCTATTCTGAAAACAGACTTTTGAGAACTCTTTGCCAAAGTTTCCAACAAGTATATGATTCTTTAAAAGTTTCTACGAGTTCTAAAAGCAATTATATGGAAATGTTACTCATGGAATCAGAACAAAAGAGATGGTAAAGCAAGTCATTGTATTCATTTAGAGTGAAAATGGAAGAGGAAATACTAAGTCTAAAGGGCAAAGCCGCCACTGAGTACACAGATTACGCTGAGAACTTTCAGCCACTGTCAACTCAGACTGCCTATGTTTCAACACTGGGAGCTGATGAAATTGCTTCCCTTCAAAAGGTGCTTTGATTTTCATGGACTAAAATTATTTTTAAGAACTATGCATTCTTTTTACCTTTGTTTCCTCTCCTGTATCAAGAAATTTTTCATTTCAGTAGCTTTGTAGCAGTAGTTTTGCTTTCATCTGTTTTACGTGTCAGGGGCCCTAGTCTCATACAGATCTTGTCAGTTTATGGATATGTAACTCACTATTTCTTACTAGCATTTGCCAAAAATTCAGTATATCCTTTGGTATAAGCTTTAAGGAATTGTTTTCAAGTGACAAAAGGCAAATATCTTGTTCTCAAGGTTTCTGCTTTGTTCCAAAACCACACTTACTATTTGGAATACCGCAGCAATTTCCTGATGGTACTTTGGTGCAAGAACATCATGAGCTATGCAGGTGGTTTATGTCACACCATCATTCATATTTTTGACAGATTTTGAGTCTGCATAATATTCTCTGATAAATTTCTTAATGTGATCTGTGCCAGAAAAGGAAAACTTATGTTCTGCCAGCTTGCTGACAACCCCTATCTATGACAGAGTTTTGCTCAGTCAGTAATGCAAATAAACCTTGAAATCGCAGTGAGAAAAACTGAAGAACTTTGTAGAAGAACACCACTACATTTGGCCAGGCTGATTCACTAAATCACAGGGTTACATGGAATTTGTTGCATAATCATAGTCTTGGTTTTAAATAAAAAATATCTTTAGCTGAGTCCAGAGTGTAGCAAAGCTGCCTACCCTCTCCCACCAGCACAATGAAATCTTTCAAGTTAAACAACATTATAATGCAAGAACAGCATCTGCCAATAACTCCTCTTAGGTTGAGAAAAAAAGAAAGAGTTACTTTGTTTCACATTCTTAAAGGACTCCTCTAAAATTTCTGAAATCTGAGAGATTGGAAAGAAGTGAGGAGGCACAGTACTGAAATTTCACAACTTGGTCTCATACAAGTTGCCTAAAGAAGAGAGGTCAAAGACAACTATTCTGGACTCCAAAACATATGTAGAGACACAGGAGGTGTTCTGCACTTTTTCCAGTTTCTAAGTGCTCTAATAGAGAATGAAACTAAACCTACTTTAATTTCTAGCACTTTCTGAGATTATTAAGTTGAACAAGGCAAATCTACATAAGATCCTAAATTGAATTTCACAATGCACAAAATATTCATTTATTTTCCTGAGGTAAAAGTACTGAAACGACACAGTCCTCTTAGAAAGAAAATATATTCACTCATCTTAAAGACAAAAGCTACTTTGAAATGCTATTTTGTCCTACCATAATTAATCAGCAGCTAGGCATAGTGACAGAAGGAATTGACAGGATAATGTAGGTTGGGATCATTATCACAGTATCATCAAGGTTGGAAGAGACCTCACAGATCATCAAGTCCAACCCTTTACCACAGGGCTCAAGGCTAGACCATGGCACCAAGTGCCACGTCCAACCTTCCCGCAACCAGCACTTCTGAGGAGTTTTAAGTCTTCTCCCTTCCTTAGTAATTCCACTGAAGTAATTTCCTTCTCCTCTTCTGCCACTCTTAAAACTTCTTTCATTACACACCATTTGATTCCTCATTTTTTAGTATAATTCCAGGAGGAGACACACTTTGCAAAGGCTTTGATTCTAATGTACAACACAAGGTCAGAGAAGAGATACTCAGTTACAGCTGAATGCTACAGGATCAGAGAAATAAAGGCAGCTCTTTGTGACTAACCTCTCCAAATATAAGCAGAGCTCAGGTGACAGACAAGATTAAAAGCTGAAATACTAAATAATAGCATTTCTATGTTAAAGATTTTTCACTAACATAGCTGACATTCATAACAACTTCTAAAAAAAAATATTTCACGTCTTGTAAGATATTTAAACAATGTATTTCAAATATGTCTTTGCTGTGATAGTACTCAAAATTCCCAGTGGTGGATAAAGATATTGCTGCTATACAAACAGAAAAAATAATCTGATTGCTACCCTGAAGATGTCACAACATGAGTTATCTGAGAACTCAGCATACTGATGTGATGCTAACTCTGAGTTTTGTTTTCAACTTTCAGCAATGACTGGTGAGAATGAATCTGCACCCCACAGTAGTTCTCTCACAGGAAGTATCAGCTGTGTTTTCAGTGATTTTCACAAGGTTCAAAATACAGAGAAATTAAAACTATACCTTGTTGAAATAAGATTCTTTGTTTGCTTACAGATAATTGCCAGAGAGCATCTACAGGAGTGAAGCTACCAGTGATTGACTTAAAACAGCACAAGCAAATACACAAATTGCACAGTGAATTTAATTAATGTCCCCATTTGGACAGTGAGTAAATGTCCAGCTAAGAGGTAAAACTCATTTCACATTTCAGCAGTCAGCTTCCAACACTGGGAAATGCAATGGCTAAACAGGCTGAAATATATTCTTTCTGTAGAGCTGCTACTCTAATCTCAGCGTGTACCATTTTTACACAGATGTGATACAGATTTCTTGCAGACCATTCTACAGAAGGCAGCTCTAAGACTCCTGGAGATCAATGCTGTTTCCTGTTAAAGCAGACACCTGTTTGGTTTGGTTTTTTTTTCAGTGGATCCAGTTGAAATGATAACTTTCTGGACTGTCAGTAATATTTAGCACATCTTCAAAGGGTGCAGATAGATAATGAATGGTGATTGCAGTGATAATTACACTTGCCAGGAAGTGATGAATCATTTCATACACTCTCGCTGGTCTTATTTTAAAACTAAGAACTTGGCACTTATCTTTTTTTCTGGCATATGTCCAAAATGCTGCAGCATATCTTACTTCTAGACACAAGGGTTAAAACAGACACACAGGAGAATGTAACAAGTGAGCAACTACTCAAAGAAAAGAAAGGCAATGACAACAGAGGTCCGAGAATTTCTAGAGATGTGGTCTGAGCTCTATTTAAACTGCCAAATATTAGGTTTTCCACATTGGTATGAAGAGGAAATACACATAAAGCTCTAGAAAAAAAGCTGAACAAAAACTAAGGAATTTCAAGACATGAGATATAACAGAAGAGCTGCTGAAACCTAGTTACATGTAAGATAAATGGCTAAGACAACAAAGAGTTGAGCTTGCCTCTTGTGATCCATTGATACTTCAATGAAAGAATTAGTATTAAGTCCATTATCTAACCAGAATCTTGCACTGCTGGAATTTTTCAGCATCAAAGATTGATTCAAGACTATCAAAAGTCCTCTGCTTCATCTCCAACATATGTTAGAGTGATCACTTAAACACCCTAGTCATTTCTTGGAAGTCCAGCCTTTGTTCTTCCATTTTATCTGAGATTTAGATACCAATTTAAAATTAAGACAAAAATTGGTCACTCATGAATGTAGTTTCTCATGTCTTGCACACAGCTATGCACTGAGAAAACAATATTTAGAAACTTTAATTTAGAATAGCTGAATCAAAATGAATGAGCATTTTCTGGTTTACTCAGTTATGTCACAAACAGCCAAGTAGAATCAGCAGCATCTTTTGAAGAGGAAAAAGAAATAAGAAATACTTTCCTCTTCATACTTCTTCTCAAAGCCTTTGAGCACAGAGGATTACGTGATCACTGAGAAACTCCATGCAAACATTTGGTTTGAAAACGTTCACATGCCTGTTCTCCAAGAGCCACTGAAAAAAGTCTCCAAAAAGGCTTAAACATAGCAGGTACCATTGTCTGAATTTTCTATGCCCTGATAGAAGACAAGATAGGAAAGTTCAAGCATCTACTTCTGACCCCGACACAAAATACAATAAAGATCTTCTATAGAGGCTGAGGCAGCTGGGATTGTTTAGCCTGGAGAAGAGGAGGCTCAGGGCAGACCTCATTGCTGTCTACAACTACCTGAAGGGAGGTTGTAGCCAGGTGGGGGTTGGTCTCTTCTCCCAGGCAACCAGCAACAGGACAAGGGGACACAGCCTCAAGTTGTGCCGAGGGAAGTATAGGCTGGATGTTAGGAGGAAGTTCTTCACAGAGAGGGTAATTTGCCATTGGAATGGGCTGCCCAGGGAGGTGGTGGAGTCACCATCCCTGGGGATGTTCAGGAAAAGCCTGGCTGAGGCACTTAGTGCCATGGTCTAGTTGACTGGCTAGGGCTGGGTGCTAGGTTGGACTGGATGATCTTGGAGGTCTCTTCCAACCTGATTGATTCTATTCTATTCTCTAAATAGAAATCTGTTGGGAGTAACAGCAAATATGTCATAAAATGACATGTAGGCAGCCTAAAGCTCACATATGAATTGTCTAAACCCTTGTTACATTTAAATTTGGGGTTTATGATCATCAATAGTCTGCATTTCATCACATCTGTCAGACATTGCCTACTGGAAAGAAGTACCACTAACACTGCAGCCAAGCAGCTGTGCCAGCAGCCTGGGACTTAACTAAGAAAACCTTTTTAGATGCTAACTTGTAAATAAGTGCTTAAAGGATATAATAACGACAGATTAATGATCTTACATTTTGCTTTGACATTACCCATCTTAGATATGGAGACTGTTTTGCCCTATATTGATGCCTCTTTAGTACCAATTTCATGGCATAAAAAAATGTATTGTTATAAGAGGAATTTTCATATATAACACAGCTGAATAATTGAAACAGTATTTGTTGTATTCTATCAGCCAAAAGCATAGTTACATAAGAATCAGCAAAAAGGAGATAACTTTCTGTGATAGATGAAGGCAGCATGCTTATCATGACATTTACGCCTACTCAGATGTTCATCTGAGAAAGTCATATTGACAGCTTAGTACTTGAAGCCATCATTGTTCACAGACACATACAATTAAGAGCTAGACAGTAATGAGATGTAAGTCTACATGAGTACACAGAGGGTGGAAGGTTGTGGTGCACCCACATATATCCACTAGGATAAATCAAACTAAAATACCATTCTTTTGAAACCTGTGTAAAGCTACTTTCCAAGTCTGGCCACTCTCCAGAATCTTTAGTTTGCAAATTTGGGGGAAGAAAGTGAGGAGAGGTTTCAGAATTTGTTCTGCCTGTGCACCACTTCCTTTAAGTAGCTACCACTCCCACGTCTTCGCAAGGTGGACTTTGGTAGGTTAGAATAGAATGGAAGCAACCAGGTTGGAAAAGACCTCCAAGATCATCCAGTCCAACCTATTACCCAGCCCTATCCAGTCAATTAGACCATGGCACTAAGTGCCTCATCCAGGCTTTTCCTGAACACCCCCAGGGACGGTGACTCCACCACCTCCCTGGGCAGCCCATTCCAATGCCAATCACTCTCTCTGGCAAGAACTTCCTCCTAACATCCAGCCTAGATCTCCCCCGGCACAACTTGAGGCTGTGTCCCCTTGTCCTGTTGCTGGTTGCCTGGGAGAAGAGACCAACCCCCACCTGGCTACAACCTCCCTTCAGGTAGTTGTAGACAGCAATGAGGTCTGCCCTGAGCCTCCTCTTCTCCAGGCTAAACAACCCCAGCTCCCTCAGCCTCTCCTCATAGGGTTTGTGTTCCATGCCCTTCACCAGCCTTGTTGCCCTTCTTTGGACACCTTCCCGCACACTAAATCACCCAAACAACTCAGTAATTCTTTGTCTGGGGCTCTGAATTCCTAGATGAGCTCCTTGCACAAAACAACACAAAAGTAAAATACGCATGGACACTCCAACCTTGAAATAGTTTACAGTCTGGTAAGAAGCCTACAGAACTTAACACTTCTTATGGGATGGGAATTTTAGCTTTTAATCAGTCTTACCATTTATGTAGACAGTATAAGCAATACAGTGAAGGGGAATCTGAGCCTATTATTTGAGTATATTGTATAGAAGCTGACTGAGAAGTGCACAGCTAGCCTTTGGGCTCAGCTTAAGTGAGAAGTACCTTAACTATCAACAGAAGTCTTGCTTGTCACAATACTTCTAAATGATAATGAATAGAGTTTATTCATATGATTTAGTCTGTTTTGCTAGAACAAACCCATTTAGTAAGAAGTCTAGAGAACCTGCAGTCATGTCAAGACTCCATGTTGTAACAAAGCAACTAAACACAGAAAGAATATGGCATGCATCACAGTCTCACAGTATCACCAAGGTTGGAAGAGACCTCATAGATCATCAAGTCCAACCCTTTACCACAGAGCTCAAGGCTAGACCATGGCACCAAGTGCCACGTCCAATCCTGCCTTGAACAGCTCCAGGGACGGCGACTCCACCACCTCCCTGGGCAGCCCATTCCAGTA
>WAAF01021110.1:36798-67023 GCA_013400475.1 Tricholaema leucomelas
GCCATTGAACGCCATCCCCTTGGACTCTGCCCATCTGTCCAGGCGGTCAAGGTCCCTCTGCAGAGCCCTTCTGCCCTCCAGCCCAGCAACATCTGCCTCCAGCTTGGTGTCATCTGCAAACTTGCTGATGACTGACTCGATGCCCTCATCCAGATCATCTATTGCATGGAGAGGGATGGCAACTCATTTCATAAGTATTATTGTCATCTACAAACAGTAATAGAAAGAGAATCAAATAACATATTTAGAAACAAAAATAAGTGCATAACCTTGAAAGGAAGTGAGTGGTTTTGTAAAGGGTGGGGGGGGGGGTGGTGCGGAAATCATCTTTTTCACTGCCGCTTTCTTTTTGTGAGTCATGCTCCGGGAGTAGTACCAGAATGTCTCGTTGTCCTATTTCTATGGAAAAAAATCCTGGTGCAAGTTCATTCTTGATTAAGTTAGCATGGTGCCAAGCAAATGTAAAACACTGATCTTTGATTGTTTTCTATTGTTCCAATTGCATAGGGCGGGGGGAGGCAATCCCATGGTTTTGTTACAACAGTGCTTCATCACTGGTACCGCTGTGAATGGCACTGGGGGAACATTTCCCTGTGTTTGTAAGCTTCAGCTGAAGAAAAATCTTTTCAATACAATTTAAGGATGTTTCTCAATACACCAGTTTCAGCAATGAATCTGTATTTGCATCCTAGATTTGACAGTTAATTCCTGATCTATGCCACATTCGTTATCCTTTTAATTATGTCCAAAAAAAAAAAAACCCCAGATCCTTCAAACAATCTATTCCTACAAAGAATCTCAATTAAAGATAACTCTTCTTTCCAAAAGAGAGTGAGGAAGTAAAAGAGAAGAAACTGGCTGAACTACCAAAGCAAGCATGTGCTGTTGTATACAAAGCTGTAAACTAAAGCTGATACTGATAAGTGGGATAACTTCTGGTGTTTCTCATACAATATAAAAGTGACCTTTTTATGCTTTCTGAATCTGATAGAAAAGCTTTAATGTGAGAAGAAAAAAAAACAAACAAACCACCCACATTACCTTCCACTGAAGGAGTAGTACCTGAATAGAAGTGTTAGAATTGTATAATCACATCACTATAATTGGTAATAACTTGATGCTTGGATAACATCTTTAATCATTTTCATTACTCCTTTACAGAGATAAGGCAATTTGGGCAGCTGCAATCATATGTTTACATATAGTATAGAATCAACCAGGTTGGAAGAGACCTCCAAGGTCATCCAGTCCAACCTAGCACCCAGCCCTATCCAGTCAACTAGACCATGGCACCAAGTGCCTCATCCAGTCTCTTCCTGAACATCCCCAGGGACATTGACTCGACCATCTCCCTGGGCAGCCCATTCCAATGGCAAATCACTCTCTCTGAGGCATTGCTGCTTTGTAGATAAGGAAATGAAACGTGGTAGCCTATATTTGCTCATTAATGGTCTGCTTTTGGTACAGAGATGGTTTACCAAGCAAAGCATCTCTAACATGTAGATACTGAGCTTAATGCTTTACATACAAAGGAATAGCTGTTTCTAGATGTGCAATGTTAGGAATGGCTTTCAGTGTTAATTAGGATGAGAAGCATAGAGAAACTGAAATATTTGTGATGGGAAAAGACATTTTGTAATAGAGTAATAATGAAAACAAAAAAGAGAGAGTCCTTTCAATGAGAAAGGCTGGATTTAATCATGAAGTGAAGCAACAAAGGCTTTTGTGCTTCTGACACTTTCCTCTGAGGCAAATCAGCAGGAAAAAAAATTCAAAATTGAAACTTTTGTGTGTGTTGTACTGTTTTAGCACTGCTGAGTGTATAGTGAGAGTCCTTCAGGTATTTAAACAAATAAATAGTGTGCATATCATGCTAGCTGCCTGCTATATTAGAAAGGGATGCAATATGGTTATTTGGTTTAAGTGGGAGCATTAGATTAAGTGGGCATCAGATAAAACTATCCCTTCCCGTCTATCTCTCTCTTTCTCCCTGTTCCCATTTCCCAAATTACTATAGTAAAACTGTTAAATGAACATTTTAGATGATGCTGCGCAACTGGTTTTTTTCTTTCCAATCTAACTCTTCTCCTTTGCATAGCCAAAGCTTCACAGCTACATTAAACATGGTGAGCTCTATTCATGATGATCATAGTACAAATTACAATCTGTTGATTTTATTGTTAAAAATAAATTTAATGACAAACGGGGATACAACCGAGCGCATGTGAGCTAAGGAGCCCATCTTTAGCCTGTCTATCTGCAAAAAAAACCCATAACTCATTAGCAAGAATGGCAAAAATCCAAAATTATAGCAATAAATAGCAAATTTGCTGCAATCTGTTTGTATTACTACAATAGCTGCAGCCAAGCGATAGACAAAGAGAGGTAAACGTGTTTCATTTGGGGGGGATGGGGAAAAATGCTTCAGGGAATCGTTCCTATCAGGTGACTTTGTCACTTAGCAAATAAGAAAAGAATAGTCCTAGCCAGTAATAACTAACATTGAACATTTATAACATACTTGACATAGCCCAGTGTTCATAAAAAGGAGAGACCAACAAACCTTAGCCAAATTCCACTACATGCATGAAATACTGTGCTCTGTTTGCTCTTTTGTCACAATAAAGGAAATCTGTTTTGAAGTCTCATTTACTGTGCTTTAATTCAATAGCCTCCAATTATATTGGTGTAACTGAGACCAGAACCAGGCTAATTTTATTAAAGTATGGCTTTGATGGAAAAATTACAGGCTGAACTTCTTTGGTCTGTGCTCCATGGGCATGACCTCAACTGTGTTATGTTAATTATGCCACAAAAGCTATTATATTATCTTTGTTACCTCATTCAGAAATCCAAAGCCTCTTTCACACTGCCCATTTCAGAAAGAAAAAATGTAGTTCAACACCACACAACCCTGTGAGAGTGAACTGAATATTGGATACTGACATTTTCTTATATCTCTGAACTGCATTCTCACAAAGCTAGAAGGTTTTCAGATCTTTCAGATTGAAACACAAAGTCCCAGTACAACCAAGAATTGACTGCCTTTAGATATGAGATCTGATTGGACTAGAAAAAAGCAGATGACTGAGCAAGTAAAACCCATCACTGGGCCATGAAGTACTTTCTGCTGAGATACATAACTGAATTATGCAGCAGCCCTTTTGTGAAAGCCATCGACCAGATTTTCAGAAGTGAGGCATCATATGGAGATTTTTGCACTCCTGCCCATGTATAAAGATGGAACTAGTCCCATGCATGTGGTAGTCTGCCAACTTCAGTAAGACATGGGTGCCAGTTGAAGACAGATTTAATATAGCTTGTACAAAGTAGAAAAATCTGAGTTTCATGCCAAAGAGATACTCATAATGTTAATCATTGTCAAATGATAAGAATGCATTTTAGTGCGAGAAATCACATCTGTTGTCACTTCACATTGTTGATATAGAGCTTTACACAGTATCTTTGCATCTACTTCAATGCAGTCACTGCATACAAAGCTGCAATACAGTTTTTCATTACTATAATGAAAAGCACACAGTTCTTCTCTATGAATTCTAACCTTTCCTGGAGACCCTTCCCCTTGAAGTCTTCTAGTAAAGCTAACATCTTAAAGTATATTATTTCATTCTGCTCCCTTGGTCATCCAAACTAAGTATATACTTGAGACTACATTTAACATATAAAGACAAAGGTCAAAAAGTATTTAAGAGTCAAGTTATATTAATAACCATGTCTCCCTAAATAGTAACATGACTCAAGAGCTCTGCAACTTCCAAGTCCTCTCCCAAACCAATTAGATGATTTTAGCATTGAACCGGCGATTAAAATATTCCAACCTTTCAAACTAAAAGGTCCTAAATAAAACCTGTAGAAAACTATATACTTTCACCAACTCATTATCTAGTCTTTACAATTTGCTTTTATCTTAAATGTGAACACAGGAATTTTTTTCAACCACGCACAATGGAATTTTGGATACAGCCCATTGTCATAAAGCAAAGATCAGCACAGTGCTAGAAGGATAAATACAAGGTTGACTCTCATAAACCAGAGTGATTCTGGTAAAATTCAAGTGTAAGTCAAGGGAGAAATAGGTGACAGAGATGGCTCAGTACAGCTTATGCCCACATGAGCTACCAAGTTTTACCAGAACATTATGTTATCATCTTACAGCATGGTTGTTAGTGTTGAACTTCATTCAACTGTAGCAAAGCTGGCATGTGATGTTAATAGTTAGGCAAGATTTTAAAGAAAAAAGTAGAAATGCAGTTAGGAGCAAGTCAAAGCAAAGATTTTTCCATGAGAATTCTAGTAGTGCATTTATTTTAATCACTGGGACATTCATTGTCATAGCCGTATTAAATCCATCACAACTTAGTCTTCTAAAAGACTTTAAGTGCTTGAACATAGTTTTTATTCAGTGTACACACTTCATGTTCAGGCTGCAATAATCACTGTTCAGTGATAGGAGTAACTCAAAGTTTGGACTGAGCTATAAACTCTCATAATATTCTGAGTGGCTCATATCCTTCATTTACCTCATATCCAGCTCTAAAACAGGCTTGGAGCTTATAACATTCACATTTAAACCTTTTTGTCCCTACTTGCTACATAGGTAAACCATTTTTCCTCTTAACTAATGTTCATTTTCATACAGCATAAGAACCATATTTGATCTTCAACAGGGGTATATGTATGCATGGTCTTGGAACACTAAAGAATAAAACAAGACACGACTGGTGAAGGACAAGGGAAGGTTTTCACACATTAAGCCAGAATTAGGACTCATAAGGCCTAGACTGCAAGTGTTAATGAGCTGTCTGCTTGGCATTTTTGGAAATGCAATTTATTTTTCACAGGACAGAAATATATTACCAATCTCTCACTTCCTATCAAAATGATCGTTTAACATAACCCCTTTGAGCAAGCTACTAAGCATGCATCACACTCTTTCATATTACAAAGGCAGAAGATATATTAACTATACAGATTCAGAAGTGTGTTGGAACCAAAAGGTTTTAAACACTTTCAAGCCTAGTTACCTCTACATCTTACGTATTCAACCATTTCTGGAACAGCAAGGATGCTCTAGTAGTCAAGTGGAGAGGGAAGGGTTTAGCTCACACAAGGCATGCAATGACTAACTGAACTACTGAAGAGAACAACTTAAAACAGAAATAAATCTTTCTCTCTTGAAGGCAGCACATCCTTGTAGTTATCACTAAACCACTTCCATGTGTATGTTATTAACATTCTTCATTTTGACAAATACCTGTGGTGGTTTGGGTGCCCCCCGCCCCCCCACACCTCAGAAATCACCCAAACTAGACTCAGTTGAGGCGGAACCTCTTTTGCTGCAACTTACACCCATTGCTCCTTGTCCCATCACAGGGAGCAGTGAGCAGAGCCTGTTCCCCCGCTCCTGGCCAGCCCACAGATACTTATAAACATTTATCAAATCCCCTCTAAGTCTTCTCTTTTCCAGACTAAAAAGTCCCAAGTCTCTCAGCCTCTCCTCATAAGCTATGAGCCCCCTAATCATCCTTGTAGCCCTCTGCTGGACTCTCTCCAGCAGATCCCTGTCCCTCTTAAACTGGGGAGCCCAAAACTGAACACAGTATTCAAAATGGGGTATTTTGCTGTCATAAGATTATAACATACTATAGGGAACTATTCCACTGGCTGATCAGAGCTGTGCTCCCAAGTCATCTTTGGCAGCATGGGGACTAGAACCACTGGTTTGCAAATAACCAGTTTACTGCCACCTCAGATTATAGCCCTGGAAGGAAAAAGTCAGAAAGAGATCATAGAATGGTTTAGGTTGGAAGGGACCTCAAGGATCATCCAGCTCCAACCCCCTGCCATAGGCAGGGACACCTCCCACTAGAGCAGGCTGCTCAAGGCCTCATCCAGCCTGGCCTTAAACGCCTCCAGGGAGGAAGCATCCACAACCTCCCTGGGCAACCTGTGCCAGTGTCTTACCACCCTCACTGTAAAGAACTTCCTCCTAACATCCAGTCTAAATCTCCCCTCCTCCAGTTTAAACCCATTCCCCCTCGTCCTGACATTACCAGACCTTGTCAATAGTCCCTCCCCAGCCTTCCTGTAGGCTCCCTTCAGATACTGGAAAGCCACTCTAAGGTCTCCTCGAAGCCTTCTCTTCTCCAGGCTGCAGAGCCCCAACTCTCTCAGCCTGTCCTCATAGCAGAGCTGCTGCAGCCCTCTGAGCATCTTCGTGGCTCTCCTCTGGACTCGCTCCAGCAGTTCCATGTCCTTCTTGTGTTGGGGGCTCCAGAACTGCACACAGTACTCCAGGTGGGGTCTGACAAGAGCAGAGTAAAGGGGGAGAATCACCTCCCTTGCCCTGCTGGCCACACTTCTCTTGATGCAGCCCAGCACACAGATGTTGAATAAAAGTTTTCAAGAGACATTTCAGAAAACTCATTCTTCCAATGATTTAATTTGGTGGCTTTTCCAAGGTTTTTCATGTGTTTAATTCCCTTCAGCGCAAGAATTCTGCATTCCAACCCATCATAAAGTAAATCAGTATGAATGATGTAATGCTTTTTGCAATGCAGTTGCCTGTGCGTCAGAAAATGACATACTCAGGACAAAATGACACACTCAGAATGAAAGGAGTCTGTCAAAAGGGACAGCCATTTGCAGCTCCAGGTAAGCCTGGCATGTTTGACATCTCTTAACAAGTGAAACGGTCGTCTCAGTTATCTGAACGTAGTCAGGATTAGGAAATTCAGTGATATTAACAAAAATATGAGGTTTAGAGGGGAGGAAAATAAATCAATCCTTCATCAAGCCTTCAATAAAACAGGAAAAGAGTAGGACTATGTGGTGTCAGAGGTATTTAAAGAAAACACACCACAAAACCCCCTACATTCTTCACAACAAACAGTAAACAAAAAATACCAAACGTAACTGCAGGTAAGTATGATGTTAGATGTTGAATCTTCAATAAACTCTGACGACAACACAAGAGGAAAAAACCCAGGAGCAGTATTTCATTTCAATTTTCACAAGCAGAACAAAAGAGTTCTGTATTCCAGAAGAACAAAAGAAAGAAGTAAATACAATCCAGTAGTCTGTTCCTTGGTGTCTTTCTTTCTAGCATAAGTTATATTAACAGTGAACCATTCACGTGTAACTGCCTCCAAACACTATTTATCAGAGAAATTCACAACAATTGAATGTCTGCATAATATTTATGGAGGCTACTTGTTTCCCCGGGGCGCCAGAAGTCTGGAGAAGGGTTGGGTCAAACAAACTGCAGCCAGTGTCAAACCACAGATAATGGAGTGTAAGCAGTTGCATAGACAAACATCTTCCTTGAGATCTCTCCCTGTTAAATAGCACTGCAACGAATATTATCTGAATCACGCTTGGCAGGTTGCATTGCTGCAATGTAACAACATCTGTTACACGGCTTTCAAGTCAAGAATCAACATTTTCAGATAGCACTTTTCACCTTTTTTTTGATTTGCAGACACCTGAAATATTGCCAGTGGTGGCAAAGGTAGACTCACAGAGTGTTAGATTACAGGTCTGCAACTGCTAGTTGTAGATTACTTAGCAGTGGTTAACTGATTCAGGTGAGGTGCAAATACGTGGTAACAATTGTCTTGAATTAGCCAAAGCACACAACACAGATGTTTACACTGGCCTTCTTTCAGACCAGCTTTCTGTTGGTTATAGGAGAACAGATGTTATCTGATGGATCATAAGGCTGGACTGATGTTGGCAGCGTAGCTCAACGTTAACCTTCCAAAAACACTGCAACATTACAGAGCCCTCAGGACAAGTTCATGTTAGATCAACACTTCCTGTCATGCCTTGATCTAGTACTAAGCATCTTAAAGTAGGACCTAAAGAACCACAGAATTAAGGACTTAAAATATGATCAATTTAAGGCTGCAATTGTTTTGTTGTAGAACTGCTCAAGTAGGACTGGCTCTTTTAACTTCAGATATTCCCACCCTCAGACAGCTTCCTCCACTGTCAGGATGTGACTAGGTATGGAAACACAGAAGAAATCCAATCTAGAAACTGACTGAAGCTTACATTTACAGTAAGGTAAGAAAAGTTCTAATGGGCTATTTTTAACACCAAAGGAAACCCTCTGTGGCATCAAAAGCAGTCACACTAGAACAGCTGAAAAAGATAGCTTGGAGGCAGCAATCGAGTTGGGAGGCAAAAATAAACCATGGGAGACAACTTAATCCATGATGGCTGCTGCAAAATGCCTTCTTTTGGGGACCATACAGGTGACAAAGGGGAGTCAGCACACAGAGGAACACTTTTCTGGTAGCCACGAAGATGATCAGAGGGCTGGAGCACCTCTGCTATGAGGACAGCCTGAGGGAGTTGGGGCTCTTCAGCCTGGAGAAGAGAAGGCTTCGAGGAGACCTTAGAGTGGCTTTCCAGTATCTGAAGGGAGCCTACAGGAAGGCTGGGGAGGGACTATTGACAAGGTCTGGTAATGTCAGGACGAGGGGGAATGGGTTTAAGCTGGAAGAGGGGAGATTTAGACTGGATGTTAGGAGGAAGTTCTTTACAGTGAGGGTGGTAAAGACACTGGAAGGGTTGCCCAGGGAGGTTGTGGATGCTTCCTCCCTGGAGGGGTTTAAGGCCAGGCTGGATGAGGCCTTGAGCAACCTGCTCTAGTGGGAGGTGTCCCTGCCTATGGCAGGGGGTTGGAGCTGGATGACCCTTGAGGTCCCTTCCAATCTAAACCATTCTATGATTCATTCTATGGTTCTATAAGTCATGTATTAGACATACATTTAGAATATTACATGTGCTGGCTGTTAGAAACACCCAAACCTTTAAGATTAAGTCACATGCTCCTTTAAGAGCACCATTCCTCACACCTATGTATTCAGAGAATGTGTGTCTATGGTCTGAGCACCCAGCTGCAGCCCTTCCAGAGATAGTGAATGCTATTGCAAGTATTTCTAAGCATTTTCTCTACAAGAGAAGGCAGGCTGGGTAGAAGGCTGGCTTCTTCAGTCTACAAAACTGACCGACTGATTGTAAAGCTTTATGGACCATGAAAACTGAGTCACCTCATTTTCAGCTGTAACATGGTGACTGATGGTACTCAATTACTGTTTTGCTTCCCTTAACCACAGCAGAATACTGATTTACCTTTTCCTTTAGACATGACTACTCATTTTTTTCCACCTCCTTCGTAAAACTCAAGGATTGAATTTATATTACGCTCTGATCACCTCTGTAGCTCCTGTCTCTAAGACCTTCTCCTAAAAGCCTATTAATTCTGTTAGTGACCTCAAGTACTTTATGATACCATTTTATGAAATTGTGTGGGGAGCATAGGAAAACCAAAAAAGCTCCCAATCATCTGTTGTCAACAGAGAATGAGCAAAGTACTCCATCATTCTGCACATAGTGGGTCAGCCATATCCCATTTAGTCCTTGCCTAGTTGATTTTGCTTCCTTTTGAAAGACTTGGGATGTTTTGTGAGGGTTTTTTTGACAAAAAGGAAATGCTGTATTGGATGCAACTATACAGCATTGGAGCGTTTGCTACCATACAACAGATCTAAACCTGTTTATAGTCTTAGGTTTCTAATAGTCTGTGCTAGTTTGAGCCTAGCTAGAATGTTTTGGTGAGAAGGAATAGATCATAGGCTGTGAAATGAAAACAATGGTGAGGTCTACTTCACTCACAGCCTTGCTGAGATGTATTAGAATTAAAAGCAAAACATAGATAAGGTCACTTGCTCTCTTTGCTCTGGGCTCTTCGCCTGCTGGGGAGCTGAGGCTGCTGGCTGAACTCCATCTTGCTTTCTAACCTCACCCTCCATTTGCTTTTTTGGCTGATTCACCTTTGCTTCTTAATCCCCTTGGCCGAACCTCCATTCTTCCTTGGGATTTGGGTAAGGTTGAGAGGGGTAGGGGGAAGGTGAGGGGGTGGTTGAGAGCCCCTCCTGGGGACTCAGGTTTCTGGGAGGGCTGTTGTTTCTGCATTACCTTTTTACCTTGTATATTTCTGTCTATAACTGTATATACTGTAAATATCTGCTTGTACATTGTGCTAGCTGTAAATATAAGCTTCATTCATATTTCCAGAGCCAGCTGAATCTAGTCTGGGTGATTTTCTAAAGTGGGGGGGGGCAGGGGACACCCAAACCACCACATAGTCTCCAGTAAGTGGCTACAGAAATAATTGCAATTGTTTTGTTCTAGCTCTCCTCCAGAGATAATAGCAGGAGTAAACCAGATGGGATGGCAAATGCAAACAAAATAGAACAATACTAAATGCTTAGTTCACTCCTACGTGATTATTTTGACATCTTAGAGGAAAACTTCTGTCAGGCATAATTTTGATAAACCTGAGGTTATGTTTCTCCTTCAGATGTATGAAGTCAATGTCTATTTTTATCGTAATTTCTACTGGTAACTACATAATTTCAGTATTTAGGCACTTGCATTTTTTTAACTCTACATAATTAGCAAGACAAAAGACTTTTTTCCCCCCTATGCTATTTTGACTTCATTTTGTCATGGAGGTGGAGCAGAAATTGGGAGTTACATATGGAAGGGCAAGTGTGAACTCTGAGTTTTTGACCAATAACCATGAGAAAGTGTAATTGTTTTGTAACAGGCCTCAATGTGTACCAGCTAAATTGGAGAATGAAGTTTTTGAAAGAAATGTTTGCCCTAATTGGTTGGTCTGTAGGGCAAACAAAGGGCTCTGCACAAGCAGCTGGCAGGAGTTCAAAATAGGAGGAAAGTAATTATTTGTCTGGTGGATTATATGCAATACCCTTCTAAGCAGAGATCTGAACTGCACATTTGCAAGTTAGTCACAGAAAGCATTTTTTAGGCAATCTTAGAAGTGTTTCAAGTAGGATAAGTAGATTCAGAAGTATAAGCTTAAAAAAAAACACTACAGAGAACAGAAATTTGAGAGTGTTTAATTGCAGCTCAGCAGTCAGCTTCATAAAATGTTATCTTTAATTTCTTTTTCACTGTTCTTTGAACACTGAATTTTAATTGGAAACATGCATGAGGAGTGTGTGTATAAATATATTTAAAGGTCTACAGATGCAGAATTTCAATATTATACTGTATTATTTAGGGACTGTGAGACCTGTAAAGACATGGTGCTAGAGTTCTTAGTGATATCACTGGAAAATTATGGTTTGTGCACCAGTCCTTCAATTTGCAATAATTTCTAGTAAGGCTCTCTATAAGAACAGTAATTCACCTACCCGCAGTGAATTGGAGGATTAGCATTTACTCTAATCCATTGAAGGCACTGATATGTGCCAGAAACTGCAGTAAAAACTTAGTATGAACCAGAAAATTAATTCTGTGCCTCTGATATATGATAATAATAGAAATGCCTTTCTAGCTGCAAAATAATATCATTATTCTAATATGACCAGATAAAGACCTTTAAATTGCTAATGCTAAGTAGTTAAAATACATCTAAGTTATTGAAAATTCTAGCATGCATCACATTGCAACCTAAATGTAATGGAATTTATAAAGCTATAATTATAAATTGTTTACCTTGTGTAACTCAGGCACAGAATCAGAGTTCTATTTCAAAAATCAAAAAGAAGTCATTCAGCATTTATAATAGAACAAGTCTTACTGTAATTACAGCACTAACAGGATACATACCAATAGGTAGGTAAATCTGTATATAATTTCCTCCATTTTCTGTTCAGAGCATTTATGAAGCTGTATTTGACCAAAAAAAACAGCTTTAATTTTACTTAAATTCTATTTAGAAATGGCTGCAATTTGGATTACTATTAAAAGCTTAAGATACTCCTTTAAAGAAAAGTTTTCACATTCAGAAAAAGTAAAACCAGGCATTACAAGCAAAAACCTACTTGAACAGCATATCTGATCTCCATTACCATTCTTAATGGTAAGACAATTTCTGTCTTGCCACTTTTTAATCACAATTATCCACTTGTTATTCTGGGTCTTCTAGACAAAAAAGGACAACAAAGAAACATCAAATTTATTTTGAAATAAAATGTGAAGAAGGAACTTAGGGGGAAATAGAAGGGAAAGACCTCTTTGTTGCACAGAGTTCTCAAAACTGTTCAGTGGCTCTTCCACTTGTATCCATGAATCTGGTGAAAGAATGACTGGATGAGCTACTCTAACAGAAGTTACCCATTCTGATCCCTTTTGCACCTAACTAATCTGGATTTTATTTCCTGCCTTTAAAATCATTCTTTCCTGATAATTCAGCAGGTGTGGAGGAAGCCATTTTTCTACTTTTCTATTCAAGATAAATTTCCTCAAATCAGTAACCAAGGCTCGTTTTTGCCTCTATGAGATGTATATACCTGCAATCATAGGCATTTTTCACTGCAGCATTGTAGAATCAACCAACTGGGTCTACAAGTCAGTATCTTTTAGTGTATGAAACAGTTTAGAGTCTCCTTTCTGCAGAAATTTGGGATTATTATGTTGGACATGGAAGAAAAGAAAGGTAAGAATGTAAAGAAAGAAGCATATGCTTTTCCTCAAATACCTTTTCCCATCCAAGTTAAAACACAAACTAGTTTTAGGAAAGTGATAACAATAACATATTCTCTTTTAAAATTAGCAATCATTACATAAAGTAGTCTATTCCAATAGCATGAACTCCAATTTTCCCAACTTTTAGGACCCTGGATGTTAACTTTTTCCTTTCAGAGATTTTCTGGCCTCAAAGACAGTTCTATCAAATATGTGTATATATATGAAAAGCAAGTTAATTGCTCAGAAATTAATTCAATGCTCAGAAACTAAACTCACTCCTACTAGGTTCAACAGTAGTAGGGATACAAGAAGTTATTTGCAAAGATGTCTACTTGCAAAATAAGGTAAGGAGGGTCTGACCGTTCTGTGGGTGACACTGAGTAAAGCAGTAGCGAGCCAACATACACCATAGCCAGCACACCATTTCACAAAATAACAAACACAGAGTTCAGTCTACCTGCAGATTAAGGAAAATACTAAATATTGTAAGGCCAGTAATCACACAGAGCTCTGCTTCAAATCTGGTTGTCTGGATTCTGAACCAAAGCACTTTAAAGAGGCTGTTCCCCTTTCAGAGCCCACTACCATGCTCTATCAGAATTCGAAGATGAACTGTCCAGACAGCAAGCCCTTTGGTCCCATTGACACCAGAATACATTAAAGCTGGAAATTAAGTTACTATCTAAATTATTATTCAAACTGATAGAGAATGAAAGGCTAAGGTAAGAGTTCAAACAGTGGCATTAAAGAGTCTGAGAAAAATCCCTTTGCCAGGCAGTGACAAGCTGTCTTCTAAAGTGGAAGGTGTACAGCACTTCCCTTCAGTCAGACAGCTGGGATTCCAGAAATGGCTTGAATGGCTTTTGTTTTCACTGTTCTACATAAAGAATTGTAAAAGCCACACTATTATGTGAGTTATTTAGCTGTCACTTGTTATTTGTTTTTGCTTTCTCCCTAAAGTGAAAAACATTAGAAGCTTGCAGTCTGCATACTGAAAATGTCTTAGTACAAAGACCAGAAGCTCCAGTCAAGACAGAGGTGTACACGACTCACGTTCACAAATAAGTCCCGTTGCAGGGAGCTTGTGTTTCATACTCTTAAGCATCAATAAACCCAGCACCAATGCTGCCAGATAATCTCATTGTTTGCAGCACTGCTGCAATTGCAACGTAAAGGAAATAAGAGCTGCATTTTCACTTGCAATGCAGAAGGCAGAGCTTGGTTGTAGAGCCACAGGGACCTGATGTTAGGTATGGTGTTCATTTTATCCAACCCTTTTATCACTGCTGCTCTGGTTAACTTTGGGAGTTAAGCAAGATCTCTGCAAGCCTATAGAGAAGAAACTTCATGGAAAGGCCTTCAATTCAAGCTTCTACAATATCCAGATTTTCTCATTGGGCATTCAAAGAAAGGATTCATTTCTCCTTAAGCTTATTCAATTCAACTACCTTGGAGAAGCATCTGCATTTACCAAAAAGAAAAGTATACATACATACACACACACATTGATATATAAATGATAATAACACCCCAAAACATAGGAGGTTAAATGTATATGGAATTCTGCAGCCAAATTCATAATTAAGTGTCTACTATGCAAAAAGCTGAAATGCTAACAGAAAATAAAAGCTCATTTTAAGGAAAGATCCACTCTAGCTTTTAAATGCTGTCCAGATAGTTACCTAAATGGAATCCAGAAATAATGACCTTCTTGCAAAAGTGATAATCAGCATTCTCCACTGCCAAAATACGTTGTGTTGCAATCACTTGTACACGTGTTTACAGACCCCATCATTTGGCTCCATACACACTCAGTTTTGTTACCAATTCCCTTCTTTGTGATAAAAGAACTCTCCTGAGTGACAATTTATGAAAGAATTCTTCCCAAGTTGGATTGTCAGTGGAATTCCACTGTCCCTCTCCCTTACCACATACATACTTCCACTACAATATCTGTGCATCAGTAAAATGAATCCTTTCCATTAATGACCAATGCTTATACTACAAACTAAGCAGAGGTCTGCTCTGAAAAATTCAGCTCTGAAGTTTCCCATATGATGTTTGCAATATTGACTAGACACTGATTTCCAATTGACTAGATAATAAACTAAATTAACAGGAAGTCTGAAAAGCAGCCAGCTGAACACACATGTAATGATATAACTCATTTCTTTTAAATTCAAGTCTTTTAGCACTTTCTTATCCTGTTCCACAAGAGTAACAAGGCTGACACCAGCCCCAAAAAAAGATGCACAGTGTTCAAACACTTAAGTCGCATTTTATTTTGATACACCACTAAATCCAACTACTATTTTAACTACCGCGAAAGAAGCATGAACCTTATTTCCTGGAGCTGATATACTGAGTGTCACTAATGTTTAATTATTTACACTAGTTTGTTTAATGGAATCATTCCAGAGGCAGCTGAAAGGAAATGTTTCAATCCAAGAGCCTAGCGGTAACAGAGAACTTACAGAACAAACAAAAGCTGCAGCTTAGACCCTACTCAAATGGATGTCTGCACAAACTGATGGAGATCTCTAGTAGCGGAAACTCAGAGGCAAGATGTGTGGCTTTGGGAAATTATCAAAATATTTGCTCTACTATGTACACTTAGGGGGTTCTAAGGGCTAAACAGCTCCCAAGTGCATGATCTTAAACAGAGTGATGATAGGATTCAGAGCAAATACTCAAAAGCATATCACAGAGAAGTTCTGATAAATCCCTGGCCACAACTGGAAAGTGACTTTCCAGTTCAGCAAACCAACTTTCTCATGAAAGGAAGCAGATGGAAACATCCTTTTTCACAGCTCATTTGAATGTCTAACCAGTGCATAGAAGAAACAGACAGTGTCACAGCCAATGCATCTAAACCTTTTAGCCCTGTAACCTATTTCTCTTCAACAGCACTATCTGCAGAATACCTTTCCAGCAAAAAATAACAGTGTCATTTCCTTGCTTCCAAAGCAGCAAATGCAACATGTATTTATCAGTAACATCCTCACATCGACTTTCAAAGCAAAAACTAGAAAACACTTAAAAGGAGGTGTTGATGTTTACAGGCTTTAGAACACACTAGTTTGATGGAGTTTCTCTCTGACAGGTTGCAGACATTTATTTACTGGTCATCTGCACAGTCTACACAGAGAACTGCATTTGAAAGGACCAAAGTAGAGCAAGTGTATAGTGGCCCCTCCAAATAGTCCCTCAAACATTTTTTAGCAATATTGACCAGCAAAATAAATGGCAAAAAAAATAAGAGAGCCTTTGCATGCTCCCAATTGCTAAGCACCTTTTAATATGGAGTTCTTACCAGCACTGTAAAAAGAAATTACAATAATATACTTACCATTATATACTGACAGGAAGGATGAAACAGCACCAGCAATGCTGATTCTGAAGATGACATTTACAAAATCCTATCAGAGCTGTGGAAGTGCTAAGATGAAAAGACTTACCTGCATTTCAGTTTGTATCATAACTCTCACTAGTTATATACACGTATCTTTTAAATTAGGTGATCGAATCTTATACAGAGTCTGACATTAAGCACCATTATAGACGAGAGCGATATAGTGTGTGAGGAGAGCAAACACCATTCACAGATTAGGTAAACCATCCCATTTGCTAATCAGTCTTTTTAAACAAACAGATGAAAACGATCTTTCCCAGGGAACAGAACAAAAGCCAAGGAGAGGAGCTACTCACATTCCTTTGAGTCGTTGCCACATTTTCTCTGCATGTCCTCCAATTTGGTACTTTATAGAGGCACTTTCCAGTTCCCGAGGTGTTTCCGCGGCTCGAGCCCCCATGGTTATCGTCCTACAGTGATACAGTTACAATCAGGCTCAGCAGCAAGTATTCTTTAGTCCACTATAAATGTCAGAAGATCCACGCATGTTAGACAGTAGCTGCTGTCATATCAAAACACATCAGAATTACAACAGCTGAGGGACGATCCTGCCTGAATGCTATTCACTTTGATAGACAAATCTGCTCTTCCCCCCCTACTCAAGCACAGAGCGAGTACGCACAGCTCCTCTGACTTTATGAGTCTAATCCATCCGGGTGAGCCTGCTACTATGATACTGACTGCTCAGGCTCCTTTCTCGTGCACTTTTTCTGCTGTAGGCATATGCACAGAAGCACAAATGATTCCTCAAAATTGACTATAATTCACTGCCATGCAGGATAAATGTGAGTGGCTTTAGCATCCAGAAGGAAAGAAAGGCTGGTTTCTGCTCTGCAGGTTGGAGAAACACGCTGCAACAGGAAAGCAGATGGTATAAGCCAGTATCAGACACATCACCCTACAAAAAGAGTGCATGTTCAAATGCCAGAGCTTCCCTCTCTTTAGTTTATCCTGATTCTTAGTGGGTAAGTATCTACCAGCCTCTCAACAAAAGAAAGAAAAAAATTACTGTAGAAATACTAAGTCAGTAGTGAAGACACAAATTCCTGCAGAAGAGAAAAATCAGGGAGCTCTACAGGTTGTTTTGAAGGAATATGCTGTAATGATGACTATTCACCTTCTCCTAGCAACTCCACACAGTAGGTAACTGTCAATTTAACTGGTAGAAAATGCAGCAGCTGCAAGACAGCCCACTTTGCAAATCCTTCAAGATAGCAGCATGCATGTGTCAAAATCTGATGCTGAACTGCGTGTGTCTGCCAGCAAAAAACAATTAAGTGCACGCAAACAGCAAAACGGTTGAGGACTAAGTGGTGTGCCAGCCGTGCAGCAGATTGCCAGCTCTGCCTTTCAAGCGCAGACCTAAGAAACTAGTTGTACAGCCAAAGCTGGGTTTTGGAGAGGGCAAGAGAAAGGCTTTCCTTGCTGCTTGCTCAGCCACAGACTTGGGTTTGCAGAGCAGTTCTTGTACTCTGTAAATAGGACTCCGTCTTGTTTGGTGAGTCAGTAACTATCTTCATTTCTGAAGCAGCAGCCAAATAATCAAATGTACCACAGACTTATCTCAGTGATCATGTTTGTTTCAATCAGTGTAAGAGCTGTGCAAGAAGCCAGGCAAGAGATGTGTGCCAAGTAGGAACAAATACATCTGAGCTTTGCCAGCTACTGGTGTCACTGCCTGCCAGGAAAAGGGGCTTTGGGTCCAAGATGGAACAGTGAGGATGACTGTCCTCAGATGCGGAATGGAATAAGCCTAAAGGCATAGCTGATGAGAGAATCTGGGATGTACAGCTCAGTATGGCTTTAACTAGACAGCTTTGTCTATGTTAAAGTTCAAAATTATGTGAGATGGTGAGAAGTTCTCATCCAATGCAACTGGCAGAAATGGATGGTATTGTCAAGTACTCAGGATCATAGAATCATGGAGTCAACCAGGATGGAAGAGACCTCCAAGATCATCCAGTCCAACCCAGCACCCGGCCCTGTCCAATCACCAGGATCTTAGAGAAGAATTAAAAAAAGCTCACTGCTTTGAAATAAT
The DNA here is from genome assembly GCA_013400475.1 of Tricholaema leucomelas. Classification (NCBI taxonomy): domain Eukaryota; kingdom Metazoa; phylum Chordata; class Aves; order Piciformes; family Lybiidae; genus Tricholaema lacrymosa; species Tricholaema leucomelas. The sequence continues at coordinate 54,783 of WAAF01021110.1, forward strand.
CCTAACACTTCAGTATTTCCTAACCATTTTTTTTTCTAGGATGCCTGTTACACACATTACCCTGTGAGAGTTACAAACTAGTTTGAAATGCTTTTACACACTGATTTCAGGTGGATAACTAAGTAGTGTATATCACTTACTTCCATGGATTTAACACATGCAGAGTTTTAAACTGATACTGATTCAGGGACTTTCCCAGAGTTAGTCCTGACTCAGACATAAAAAAAAATCAGTCCCATGAAATTCATCAGGAATATCTGAAAAAGACTCACTGGATGAATGACATCTCTTAAAATGATCAAAGAGCATCACATGACTACACTGCAAAAACACAAACAGCCGTTTCTCCAGAAACTGCAAAGTTTATTTGGTTAAAGGCATCAGTAGTACCTTTAAAACTTCACTGAGGAACCACTTCAGAACTTCCAAACTTTCCACTCCTGTTATGCATGGACTCTAAATTAAGTTTGCAAGAAAGAGTATAAATATCCTTCCATGGAATAACTAATGACAACATCTCACACAAATCTGGGTTCTTCTCTGCCTTTAAACTGCCAGACATCTGAAGTAACACAAAGAAATCAAGTATTTATAGAAACCACATAAACCTCCAGGGACAGAGGGGAATTGCAAGGGCATATTTTCTCTCATAAAGTATTCCCAGCTCTTGTTGTCCAATTTTACAGTATTCTACAACCATGAAATAGTAGCGTTTGTAAGCCGTTCTCTCTCCCTCATGAGGAAATAAGTAGTTGAAAATATACTGCTTTGATTTACTGGAGAAAAAAGTATTATGAGCAGGTAATAGCCTACAGGAAATGCCACCGCATCCCCACTGCACATGAAACCTCCCCACTGCACATGAAACCTCCCCACTGCACATGAAGATACACCTGCTACTTCACCAGAACTCCATGAGGGAAAACAGTGCAGAACCACATCACTGCAACAATAGAAATTCCTAGAATGGAAGCCTGACTTAAGCAAAGGACAAGCAAAGCAGCATCCTCCCTGAAGGTTTATCCAGGGGAGCAGTATAGGAAAATACCAGAGATAATAGGATGAAATTGTCTCTGAAAATGGAGGAAGCAGAAGGAAACACACACAGGGTGGAGGGAGAGGAGGGAGAGGAAAGGTGTGTGGAATATATAAGGCATTAGAAAAATCAAGGAAGTAGCCACAGCTAGTGCTCTGTTTGTCCCTAAGAAAAGAAAACCAAACAATTTCAAACAACAAACAAATAACTTTTAAGTAAGCAGCTATCTTAGAAACATGAGTAAATACACTCTTATGGAGACCTGGGGAAAGAAAGGACCTTTCCTCCCTTTGTCTTCTGTGAATAACACTCAGAGCATGCTGAGCCTTCAGCCTTCCTCCCACTCAGCATAAGGCTGAGAACCAATCCAAAGCAGTGTCAACCCTCTTCTGGCTGCAAGAGGTGACACGGGGTAGAAAGGACAGGAGTGTGCCACTGGACTATAGAACTGCCATACATTACAGCTTGTGTGTAACAGCATGGGGATCAGAAGAGGAATTATGGACAGCATGACTTGTTCAGAAATACACATCCGTGGCCCTGCAAGACAAGCTGTTCTAAAGATGATCCAGAACACTAAACAACGAGCCAAACCAACAGACATGGCACCTGAAATAAGTTATCTTAAATAGTTGTTCTCTTTCCACACTTCTTGCTCTTGTTTTCTGCTCTTTCCCTACCTAAGCTGCTGGTGGTGCAGTACTCCCAGCAAGTTGTTGTCACAGTCCTTACTCCTACAAAAATATTTTCTTGCCATTTTCCCACAGCTTTTTCTTTTCTTGTATTTTTAAATTTCAGCTTAGAATTTCCATACTAAACTAAACACTAAAGGAAAGACTCTATCAGTCAACGTGGAAACATATTTTTAAAGGAATAACATTTTCACCCTTAATTATGGCAGAATAAAACTGGTGCTTTGTAAGATAGATACTCAGCTGGTAGTTGCATGTTGCTTCTTTCTCCAGGTATATGGAAACTGGTCAGCAGAATTTCATTGATAATTTAAGATGAAAGGAAACAAACAACGTTGAGTGAAGAAAAAAATTGGAGAGTAAAGAATAGGTCAGAGATTTTCTTTAGTCTTCCCATTAAAAGCTACCTATTATAACTTAATGGAACTTCAGAAGGGAAGGGAGAGGCTGTGGTTACCTTATTGAAAACACAACTATAGAGAGCCAGGGACTTCAGCAATTTCATGTAGTTCATATACTTAATATAATTTCATGTAGTTCATATACAGGCTCAACGAGACAACCTAATCTAATTGAGGATGCCCTTGCTTACTGCAGAGGGGGTTGGACTAGATGGCCTTCAGAGGTCCCTTCCAATCCAGACCATTCTATGATATAGTGTCACCACAGGGCAATCAGTACAACTTGAAGTAGAGATTACAGATTTTTCATGTTTGATGGCTTTTAACTTCTTGATTTAAAATTAATTGGCAAACTGTGTTTGAAAAGCATTGGCCAAATTTGAGAAGCAATATTCATAAGCCACAGAATAGAGAGGGTTGGAAGGGGCCTCTGGAGATCTAGCCACCTCCCCTAGTAAGGCAGGTTCACCTAGAGCAGGTTGTCTGGGAACACTTTCATGTAGGTTCTGTATACCTCCAAAGAAGGATATTCTGCAGCCTCTCTGAGCAGCTTGTTCCAGTGCTGTGTCTCCAAAGTTGTCATTTGAAATAAATAATAACTTTTAGGAACTCCTGAGGAAGCAATTTGGCTACAAATCTAGCATGCTGTTTTTTTGCAAAGACTAAATACTATGCTAGAACTGGTAGCAGTTTTGAAATAAAACCTACTGAAATTGCCACAAAGAATCACAAGTGTACTCCATAACAATATTGCATTGGTACCTTTCAATGCCAAAAAGAGCAATACTGCCATCACAGTGTAGATTAAGTTGTAGAAAAAACACAACATACATGTTTCAGGTCAGTTATGCTCCTTTCATTAGAGGCCACTGCCTGTTTTATCACATTTCAATCTCCGCTTTAGCATTTTTATGAAGTCATTATAATTTTGAGAATTATGAAAGGAAGAAGTAGTGGTAGGGTAAAAGTCATTTGAACAAATAAAATCTGTGGTCAGCTCTAAAAATTTAACTGCCAAGTTATTAGTGTTGGGCATAACACTAGGGAAAGAATACAGAAGGCAAGGTGAAAGGAATTAGGAAGTCAAGATTTGGCAAAGCATTTCCCAGTTTATGCCACTGAACTATACCAGACAAAGAAAACAACTAGTCCAATGATGTCAAGATATGTGCAGACAAAGACAACACAGAGTAAAATTATTTCAGCTAATTATTGTCAAAAAGAGGTTATTTCAAGCATTCATTTTGAGCTACTCAACAGAGAAAACAAGGCAATCATTCCTTTTTGCTACACATTACTTACACAAAGTCCATAGCAACAAGAAAATGTTTCTTGGTATTTATAAAAGTGTATAATAGATGCCAGCAGAGGGAGGAAAAAAAATATCTCTTCATCTCAAACGAAAATGTAAATTAGAGAATCTACCCTTGTCATAGAATAGAATCAACCAGGTTGGAAGAGACCTCCAAGATCATCCAGTCCAACCTAGCACCCAGCCCTAGCCAGTCAACCAGACCATGGCACTAAGTGCCTCATCCAGTCTTTTCCTGAACACCCCCAGGGACAGTGACTCCACCACCTCCCTGGGCAGCCCATTCCAATGCCAATCACTCTCTCTGGCAAGAACTTCCTCCTAACATCCAGCCTATATCTCCCCCAGCACAACTTGAAGCTGTGTCCCCTTGTCCTGTTGCTGGTTGTCTGGGAGAAGAGACCAACCCCCACCTGGCTGTTTCTAATGTAAAGCGTCCTTCCAGTAGCAGTTGGTACCAAACAGATGTAATCAATTCATTACACCTCACATAGTAGTCCTTTCTAAACCTGAACTACAAATCTGAGCTTTCAGGACATAAACCCAAGTATCACCTCTAAGTCTGAATAGAATAGAATCAATCAGGTTGGAAGAGACCTCCGAGATCATCCAGTCCAACCTATCACCCAGCCCTATCCAGTCAACTAAACCATGGCACTAAGTGCCTCATCCAGTCTTTTCCTGAACACCCCCAGGGATGGTGACTCCACCACCTCCCTGGGCAGCCCATTCCAAGGGCAAATCACTCTGTGAAGAGTCTGGAGCAGTTCTGAATGAGAGATGGCATTTAATGTGATATGACACATAAAATGAGATGGCTATGAACTCCTTGATGCAGGTTATAAAAATATTGAAGGAAAAATATACTTGGTAATGGTAGCATATTACATCTATCAAACAGCCACTTGATCAATGAAGAAGGCAATAAAAATAACTAATCATACAACTTGACACTTTTTGTAAGTGTTCTAAACACACAGTCACTTTCTTGTGGATATTACCAGGACCCACCGTGGCCCCTACCTAAGATGCCAGCATCAGTCCCATAGAGTCATCTAAAATCTGTATTTGGAAAAAAAAAATTCCAAGGGGTGTACAGAAAGCTAAACCACGATTATGTAAACAGTAGGTAAAGGATTTGAAGATTGGATTACCAGAAAAAAATTAAAACCCCTTCTTTCTTAACCTGGATTATCAGGCTGTACTTGAGAACTTTCCTGCTAGTGAGGGAAGAAAGCCCCAATCCCACACCAAATACCTTTCATCCTTAAATGTGAGCAAAAGGGCATTCAGTAGTGATTTGCTGGCATGTAAAACAGAGAAAGCAGAGGATAAAAATCAAGAAGACAAATGGATAACTTACAGGAACGATTCTATTTTCACTTCACAACATCCCTGATTACTATTTTAATTTATATGTGTTGACAACTGACAGAATGAACTAAAACTCTCCACTAAATCAATTCTGCACTTACTGACTTACAAAATGCGGAGTTCACCAACACAAAGCAATGACGAAGACCAAAATACAAAGTATTTCCAAAAGGACTACATAAGATATGAACAAGTCCAGCAACAGCCCTTAAGCAAATGGTTCTCAGGAACCCTCCAGCTCAGGCTGTGAATGAACTGGGGGATGTCATGCAAGGTGAAGAAGTGTATTAGAGAAGCATCACTCTATGTACATTTTCACAGTCTCACAGTATCACCAAGGTTGGAAGAGACCTCATAGATCATCAAGTCCAACCCTTCACCACAGAGCTCAAGGCTAGACCATGGCACCAAGTGCCACGTCCAATCCTGCCTTGAACAGCTCCAGGGACGGCGACTCCACCACCTCCCTGGGCAGCCCATTCCAGTAGCCAATGACTCTCTCAGTGAAGAACTTTCTCCTCACCTCAAGCCTAAATTTCCCCTGGCGTAGCTTGAGGCTGTGTCCTCTTGTTCTGGTGCTGGCTGCCTTAGAGAAGACAGCAACCTCCTCCTGGCTACAACCACCCCTCAGGTAGTTGTAGACAGCAATAAGGTCTCCCCTGAGCCTCCTCTTCTCCAAGCTAAACCATCCCAGCTCCCTCAGCATCTCCTCGTAGGGCTGTGCTCGAAGCCTCTCACCAGCCTCGTTGCCCGTCTCTGGACACATTCAAGCATCTCAATGTCCCTCTTAAAGTGGAGGGCCCAGAACTGGACACAGTACTGAAGGTGTGGTCTCACCAGAGCAGGGCAGAAGGAGAGGAGAACCTCCCTTGATTTGCTGGACACACTCCTCCTAATACACTCCAAGATCCCATGGGCCTTCTTGGCCACAAGGGCACATTGCTGTGCCATGGTTAACTTGTTGTTCACCAGGACCCCCAGGTCCCTCTCCTTAGGACTACTTTCCAGCAGATCACCTCCTTAAACCTGGTCTGGATATTTTCCTGTATAGTGCAAAAACTACAGAAGCCATAAGGAACATGGGAGAAACCAGGGAATACACACTTAATCTTTACAGCTTCTAGTTATGCAAAAAAAAAATATATGTGCAAAAATAAAATCCAAAAATCAGTATGAAAGAGAAAAGAACATATTAAGTACATTATGTGACTGTGTTGGAGTATGCACAGTATTATCTGATTCAGAATTAGTCTGCTCAGAGCTTTTACACATCAAGACATTGCTACATAACTTGAAATCTAGGTGCAGACAAAATCAGAAGGGCCTTTTTTCTTAACATATTCTGCATTTTAACCTTAATTCCAGCAAGACAGACTCCAGCTTTTGGCTTTTAAACGTCCTAAAAGATGAGTGGAGTATTAAACTAATGGTTAAAACTGGCAGCACTTTTTAAGATTAGTTCAGCAGTGTAGCATGCAGAAAGATTAAGGACGAGAACAAACTCTGCTGACACTCAGATGTTCAGTATCACTTAAATGTGTTTAATAGCACTGGAACATGTAAGTTCAAACAAAGTGTAAAGGTAAAGTTTAGGCAAGTTTTAAAGTTTCACTGGCAAAACATCTCTGTCAAGTTTCTCATATCAGCTCATGATTTGGTATAAATGTTGGTGCACACATTTTCCAGACAAAAAATAGAACAGAGAAATATGCGAGTTCATGCAAGAAAGCAGCTAAAATTATGAGCTTTCAAAGGAAACAATTCTTTCTTAAATGTTACACTGCTTAGAAAGACAAGTTCCAAAAGAATTATTTATCTACCTTATTAATTCATACTCTTCCAACTGTTGGGTAACTGAATGTTAAATGTATGTTTTTTAAAAAACACTTTCATTTACAAGTTGAAACCTGAGGCCAGAAGAGCAACTGAACTGATCTCAATGCCAAATGCCTTACTGATGGAGCAGTACATAGCAATAAGATTGCATCTTTCTCATTGCTGTCTACAGCCACCTGAAGGGAAGCTGTAGCCAGCTGGGGGTTGGTCTCTTCTCCCAGGCAACCAACAACAGAACAAGGGGACACAGTCTCAAGTTGTGCCAGGGAGACATAGGCTGGATGTTAGGAGGACATTCTTCACAGAGATTTGCCATTGGAATGGGCTGCCCAGGGAGGCAGTGGAGTCACCGTCCCTGGGGGTGTTCAAGAAAAGACTGGATGGGGCACTTAGTGCCACGGGCTAGTTGATTGGCTAGGGCTGGGTAATAGATTGGACTGGATGATCTTGGAGGTCTCTTCCAAAGTGCTTGATTCTATGAGTCTATCTTTTGTACATGACCAAAAGAGCTTTCTACCCTTCATCAAAAACTGTTTTCACTAAAACATTGTTTTTTTGCACCTGACATTATTCTGTGATTGGCTGCTGGGCAGAGTGGGAACTTCACAATACTGTTACCCCATCTCTTGTCTTATTTGCTTTTCATGGTTACCTGATGACTAGACAAGTTGCACTAGCAATAATGACTTCAATAAAAAGGAGTGTAAAGGAAAAGTAAGCCCTATGCAGATTATCAGACTTTTTTTTTTTCCTTCCCCTTATGTTTTAATAGTTGTAAACCTCTTATCAATAGCAAAAACATAAATGGCTGGAGATTAATTTAGAACCCATGTCAAGCTCTGGGAGATAGAGAAATTAACTCTATGCTTTAAAATGTAAAAATGTTTACTAAAACAGTGAGGTGGTTTCCTTAGAAATAGAACACAGGCTGAGCAGAAACCAAGCATGAATTTTTCAGCTTCTGGAACATGAAGAATCTCTGCTTGATTTGACACAGCTACTTTACCAGATCAGGGCTCTCCCTGCTCATTATTAAGCCAACAAGGCAAGCACAGCACAAAAAAAAAAAAAAGGCAGTTTTCAGAATAGAAATAAACATGACATACAAGAAGTGCTTAGGATATGTCAGGTGAAATCTTCCTTCCAGTTTTAGGAACCTAGCTTCAGTGGTTTGGCCAAATAAGAGCTCGTCCCAAGGTGAACGAAAACAAAAAACACAACCAGCAAAAGTAGAAGTAAATTAGTATAAATAAATTATAGGATAATTGTGTTTACTGGCCCACACAATACTTTGGTTAGAGCTGATGACTTTTACTAACTATATTGGATACCAGTACTAATAAAAATTCAGTAGTTGTCAGTATGTATTTAGAGTAGCAAAAGTTGTGTAATCTGTAACAAAGTTCACACTAGAAATTAAGAAGCATTCTCTAATTACAATAGTTAAACACTACAGATGGATACCCAGGGTGATAATGGAATCTTTTTCACTGAGAGTTAAGTACAGGACAGGCAACAATCTATTAGAAATACATAGAGTCATTTGTATCTTTTTTTGTTTCCCCTTTTCTTTTAATCTTGATTTGGAAAAGAGGTGTTTTAATTAGGTTGGATTGAGATATTCAAATGTAGCTCATGAAAAAGAAGATAGCATGCCCCACTGAGAAGCAATGGGGTAGCACATTACAAGCACAAGTACATTCAGCTATTCACAAGAGAATTCTTATGACGTAGAATCTAAATTTCATTTCCATTAATGAAGTACAATAATTTTCAGATTAAAAGATAAAGTGTTCTTAAAAAATATCCATGCCATCAATCCAACATTCTAGAAACATTTTAGCAACAAACTACAGTTGTAGTTCACTTACACTGAAAACACTTCTGAGTCTCCAGAAAACAACTCTGGAAAGCAATGGTGTGCATTGTTTCATCCAGTTAGGTGCATTGCTGGACAGATTAGCATACAAACCCTATGAGGAGAGGCTGAGCAAGCTGGGCTTGTTTAGCCTGGAGAAGAGAAGGCTCAGGGCTGACCTCATTGCTGTCTACAACTACCTGAAGGGAGGTTCTAGCCAGGTGGGGGTTTGCCTCTTCTGCCAGGCAACCAGCAACAGAACAAGGGGACACAGCCTCAAGTTGTGCCAGGAAAGATATAGGCTGGATGTTAGGAGGAAGTTCTTGCCAGAGAGAATGATTGGCATTGGAATGGGCTGCCCAGGGAGGTGGTGGAGTCACCGTCCCTGGGGGTGTTGACGAAAAGCCTGGATGAGGCACTTAGACCATGGCACTAGTTGACTGGATAGGGCTGGGTGCTAGGTTGGACTGGAATATCTTGGAGGTCTCTTCCAACCTGGTTAATTCTATTCTATACTAGCTTGACCAGTTCCACATTATCTTCAAGAACAATAGAGTCCATGAAATAGATCTTTAGAAAACACTAATTATTTTTATTTTACAGATTATATTAATAGACACTAGTAAGAAACCCAACTTGTTTCTACATTTTTCCAGTGTTTACTCCTCTTAATGAAAAAACTTGCACTTCATTTCTAACTATTTTAGCTTCAACTTCCAATAACATAGGATCTTTTTCTGCTTTTTAACCTTATCTTATAAATCCCCTTTGCTTCCTCTTGTCTGTACCTATGGATCACATTCCAACCACCATATAATCTTGTTGATAACATCATCAAAACTCTTAAACCTCCAATGAAAAGGTACATTTGTCACTTTTTTTTTACAATATGAAAACAATTTTCAGTATTCACTAAAATAACTTCATCATGAAATCAGCCTGTGTCCCAGCTGAGCCTTCAGTTCTATTTTCTGTGCTGCCACAGCTGTTTCCTTGAAGTAACTTAATTTGTCATAAAAAAGATTAACTTCATGACATTATTTTTTTTAATACCCAGAGGTTAGCAAAAGTATCATATCACAGTATCACCAAGGTTGGAAGAGACCTCACAGATCATCAAGTCCAACCCATTACCACAGAACTCAAGGCTAGACCATGGCACCAAGTGCCACGTCCAATCCTGCCTTGAACAGCTCCAGGGACGGCGACTCCACCACCTCCCTGGGCAGCCCATTCCAGTAGCCATGGATGTTTGTTAGCATCCAATATTGATGAGTTCTTCCATCAGATTAATTATATAACTTTTAATAGAAGATATATAAATAGACAAGAAGCCTTTTCTTATTTTTAAGAACTATTTTATGCATCATTACAATGTTAACCACTCCTCAGGGCATCATTTGATACCTAAATGACAAACCATTTGGATTACCTGAGTATTGTTGCAGAAAACGAAAAGCTAGAAATGGAATTCAAGCATGCCATGTTAGTTTTCTTCTGATACAATAATGACAGCATACCCTCTAAAATTTCCAAAATGCAATGGTCAGGGAATACTTCCAAGCCAAACATAATTATCAATATAGATAGAACAGGAGTTGCAATGTTACTGCTCTAATACAACAGCTAGTTTTGTGAAACATTACGTGGAAAACGTAGAGGGTTTCTTGTGGTTGAATTTTGTTGTGTCATTTTTAAAGATGACTGTACATTAGGCTATGAAAAATATTTACTATATTGTGATACCAAATGAGTGGAAGCAAAGACAAGATTTAGTAAGTTACATTTTAACAACATCAACAGGGGTTTCAATAGGCATGAAAAAAACATTTGCAGTTCCCATGTGACATTTTTAGTCTGGTGTAAGATCTTAAGTAATGCAAGGTTTTGTTTCAGGCTACAAGTTTTTTTGCACTAAATGAAGTCCATGTGAGGATTAAGAAGATTTCCTCATAACTATATACCTTCCTCAAAAGCTTGAAGGAAAGTTGCCATTTAAAACAAAAAAAAAAAAACAACTAGTCTAAAACATCAGAGAAGGGCAATGAAGCTGGTGAAAGGCCTGGAACACAAACCCTATGAGGAGAGGCTGAGGGAGCTGGGCTTGTTTAGCCTGGAGAAGAGGAGACTCAGGGCTGACCTCATTGCTGTCTACAACTACCTGAAGGGAGGTTGTAGCCAGGTGGGGGGGGTCTCATCTGCCAGGCAACCAGCAACAGGACAAGGGGACACAGTCTCAAGTTGTGCTGGGGCGGGCAGAGCATAGGCTGGATGTTAGGAGGAAGTTCTTCACAGAGAGAGTGATTGGGTGCCCAGGGAGGTGGTGGAGTCACACCATCCCTGGTGGTGTTCAAGAAAAGCCTGGATGAGGCACTTAGTGCCATGGTCTAGTTGACTGGACAGGGCTGGGTGCTAGGTTGGACTGGATGATCTTGGTGGTCTCTTCCAACCTGGCTGATTCTATGATTTCTCATACCCAAGTGTAATTAAAGATACTTTGGTTGTTTGTAAGAGTGGCCCAAGCAATTCACAGCATTTAAATTATGTCAGAGAACTTAATATCATTAGCTTGTATTTATACAGGAAAACAAAAAAACCCAGTTAATTTACCTTTCATACAGAGAATAACTTTGGTGAGCCCATGCTGATTTTAATGAATCCCTAAACTCAAGTGATCTGCTTTGAGCTTTTCCTTGAGATAGTGTACCTGAGTTACAGTGCTGTTTCCTGACTCAACCCTCACTGAATCAGGCCTTCTAGCCTGGGAAACATTTCTCTGCGAGACTGTTGTGCACATTAGCATTGACACAAGAAAAAAAAAAGACTGACACCAAAACTGCAAAAGAGAGGCCACGAGATGACATGATCTTCTGTGCTGGGTGGTCCCTTACAGTTGGGTATTACGGTAGTTAAGTCTCTCAGGCATCCTGCACCATGAAAGTTCCAGCCTCTATGTCAGAGAGCAGGAATTTTACATGACAGGCAATATCTCCCATGATCCTATTTTCAAGTAAATGCATTACATTTTGACACATATAACAGAAAGAATGTGCTTCAGTCATTAATCTTAAACTTTTAATAACAGCATGATTTGAACTGCAACGCTACAATTCTTGCAAACATTTACACTAAGTAGTCATAGCTCAAGATTAAACTGAAACACCTGCCAGAAGATCACTGAGATCACTAAAATCCTGGATATAGCTGGAATATCTTTACTTTTGTTCACTAAAACAGCCCCAGTTTCTGTAATATGAGGACTAGAAAGACTTTTGATTTGATTGTCAACATCCTTCCTGCAAAGCCAGCCAGCATTACATAGCTAGAAAACAAATATGAAATTAAGTAAGCATAAAATGAACCTTCTCCAGCATCTTTCCAAAAGGGAGACTTTGAGCCAGAGATTACATTTGATAGCATGTTCCATAGGCCATGCTAGATGTATTCCATATGAATTTGCCTAAATCTTGCTTGAATTCTCTTATTCATTATTTTCCACAACATCCTGGGACAATTCATTCTACATTTCAATAACCCATAACAGAAAACATATTGTCATTTGCATAACACATGCTAATTAGAATAGAATCAATCAGGTTGGAAGAGACCTCCAAGGTCATCCAGTCCAACCTAGCACCCAGCCCTAGCCAGTCAACTAAACCATGGCACTAAGTGTCTCATCCAGGCTTCTTCTGAACACCCTCAGGAACGGTGACTCCACTACCTCCCTGG